>JAJLRJ010000004.1:44035567-44490567 GCA_024195265.1 Dendrophyllia cribrosa
CTTTGCCTTCTCAACATTTCTCTGTATGTTAGCACTTTGAACTAGATATAACTAAAGTTTGTCAGATAGTCTGCTCATCATTTAGTGTAAATTACCGTGTTTACATACGTTAAGATGTCTGTACCGCAGTGATAGTAATTAGCCTTCTCAATGTTTTTTCGTACTTTAGTATGTTCCTACAGTATTAGTTTTCAATTGTCTTCTCAAAATATTTCCATAGGTTAGTATGTCCATAAAGTATTTATAGTTTTGTCTTCTCGACATATTTTCGTACGTCATGAGTGTTGTTTCATTGTCACCAAAGAGCATGCAATTGGTGATACTCCCATGTGTAACAGCAACGAGCATGTTAACCAAGTTTATAGAAAACCCTGGCTGGCGTGAACATCAAATCATATGTTATAAGTCAAGAATTTATGGGTTTATCTAATTGAACATATCTGTCTATATTTTGGTTGCAGCACATTTGAAAGAGTCCACAAACGCAATTCCTCTACTTTGCCAGGATTTTGTTCGGTTGGTTTTAATGTCATAAAGATATACTGAATATGTTTATAATAACTGCTAAAAATGAAACAACTAAAATATAAATTATTGGCTTGCACATGCAGACGTCATAAAAATTAAAAAATCTAAACTTTACATCCTGCAAAGCTGTTTCTAACATGGTACATGTATGTAGATACGAGTGTTACAATCCTTCACAAAAACTTTCAGGTTTTAACGATATTTTGCTTTCGATTTTTAAAGGTTTTAAATGTGTCACACAATTCATCATGCTATTTCAGATAAGCCGTGAAATACACAAAATTGAACCAGTTGAAAGTTATTTTTGCATGATTATAGATGTTTATAAGCGGATTTAAAATTAATGTAACTTATAGTGAATCTGATCTTTTATGACGAGATTTTTTGCGAAATTATGACTTTAAAGTTTTGACTGTCATGTTGATGTAATACCAAAGTGGTTCACCAAGATGGCCGCTCCATACATAATTTTCACTAAATGTCTCAAACTCGTTCGCCTATAACTGTTTACCAGATGTGTATTTTTAAACTCACTACAATTCCATAAACATTTTGGAATCGAAATCTGTTTTTTAATGCTGCTGAATTTTGATATGACAGGATATGATGTAAGTGCAAGCCAAGAATTGTGTTGCTCATAACTCTGTTTTTCATTATGCCACACTCTACTACTGCATGTATAGCACATTTGAATCATGAGATGACTCGCAAATCCATTCCCATTTTGGCGGCATTATTGCATTATTTTTTTTATTCTTTTAATATCCCAAAAAGAATATTGACTTTGACAAAATCTTTCTGAAGATAATGAGGTCATTCTTATATAGTTAATTGAGATAATAGAAAACAATCCATGATTGAGGGGGGATAACTTGTAATTCCATTTTGAATGCGACCAGTGTCACTTACAGGGCTGTGCTCTAGTAGTGCCTGGGTTCCAAAGGCAAAAACTGAGCTTAACTGTAGGGCACCCTTACTTTTATAGTTGGGCTCCCTATGATAATTCTTAGACCACAGCTTTGACCTACAAAAGAGATATTGTCCATATTATGGAAACTCTGCATTCATCTCTTACAGCCATTCTCATCTGCTGGTTCATCATCTATTCCTCCATCCTTCTCAAGTGGCTCAAGTCCTGCAAGTCATAGCAAAAGCAGCAGTGACAAGCCAGTGGGTCCAAAGTGTGGTGCTTGTGGAGAAATCGGACATAACAAGAATTCAAAGATGTGCCCACAATACTTCTCTGTAGAAGCTGTTCAGAGAAGAGAGGTATTGAAAACTGATTTGCAGAAAATAGGGAGAGTGTTCTATTAAGTGGTCTGAAGTGTGAAATAATTCTTTCTCTTCCTTCAAACAGCCTAGCCCCCCTGCCCCCCCCCCCCCCCCCCACCCCCCCCCCCCAGTATAGTGTATAGAGATAAATACCTGTAATTGATACAATTATGTTGTATACCAAATACATTGTAATAAAACCTTTTAAAGTAACAATTATATAAAGCCTAGGTTACATCTCTTTACTTTGCATCAGTCGTCACTGTCACTGGCCTCTTGTTCCTTGCTGTAAACCAACATGTCAGTCTTTCTTTATTTTGAGCTTTAAATTGCTGCAGGATGCATCCCAAAACTGAATTGTTTTAAGATTTCTTTACAAGGCAATTGAATAGCACACGAGAGAAAGCAAAACTTTGGGTGACCACTTAAATCACTCAAAATAAAGTTTACAATGGTTGAAGGCTAGATGATTTAGAGTTCCTTCTAATACATCAACCACTGTCCACTTCATCAGGAACAGTCAAGAAAGAGAAAAGCAAAGAAGGAGGAAGAAGAAAGAGAATTCAATAATTGCGTGGGTACATTGGTACGTGATGTTCAGGGTCATGAAGTGCATGTTATTGTTGAACAGTAAAAGAAAATGAGAAATATATATTTTAGATATTTAGTTGTCCAAACTCCAAATTTCCTTGTCCAAAATGTGTGGAATGTGCATCTAAATAAAGCAAATGCATTAAGCTATACTTTGGGTCTGCTTAGCATGAAGTAGCTGGGGAAAATTGGTTTCTGGCATTGTCAATGTTTTGTTTTCCTATCAAAGTACAGCCAGGTAAAATCCCTGGCTCTCAGCCTTTTTGACAGCCCAGCTGGACCCAATTGTGGATAACTCGGGGCTTGAGACTAACAATTGCAAATGACTAGTGAAAATTCAAACACTTGATACTGGGTAAGTGTTTGAATAAACTATTATATATAATATAAAACAATATAAAAACAAAAATATCTTTAGCTAGTAAGTTTTCTTCTTTCACTATAGCCACTTCTAGCTGCCTACTACAAAACATAAAACTATGTTCCATTAGTATAAGTAATCATACGGTTTCGAGTTCAATTTGGGATTAATTTGCACGAGTGAGTTTTTCAAAAAGCTCAAAATTGCACGAGCCGCTTCGAAACTCGAAACCGCTTTGAACTCGAAACCGTATGATTACTTATTAATAATTATACTTGAAAAAATTTGCATCCATTTTTGCATCCATTTTTTTTTGAATTTTTTTTTTCGATTTGTAATTTGCACTGATGTTACACTTTTTGCACTGGTGTTACACTTGAACTGCACTGCTCTTAGCCAATCAGAATCGAGTAATTTTTTCATGTATATTATTAAACTGTGAATGGAATGTCTGAGAATACATTGACATTAATGGTTTAAACAATCAATAAAGTGCACCTGTTTAAAACTGTTTTTATTTAAGTTTCTTAGCATTAATAATTACCTTTTTAGTTTCTTAGTATTTTATGAACCCAATGTTGTAATGCACATTTGAGCAGAATTATGTTAATTTGTGCAATTTTAATGCTTTAGATTAGCCACTAGGCTATACAGCTGTATTAGGTTCAAACATCAGTCTCAAGCCCTTGTAGATGGCATAGTAGACTTTTGTAAAATTTGGATGGTTTTGGTGAAGTATCAAACACAAAGAAAAGTGTTTCATCAGGATATCCAAACACAGAGAAGTGGGTTGATAAAAACAAAGCACAGCCAGGTTTTTTTAACCCACCTATAGGTGTTTGGATACCTGATGAAACACTCTTGAGTGTTGGTATAGCTTCTATAAGTGATCATAAAATATGGAGACAACGAAGGAATAAAATTGCCAATTGAAAATCAATCTATGCTTATTATGAAGATCCGGTTTCCAAACCACTGTCACACTTACGATTTTCCTCAAATTCTCATTTCTAGTCCTATACATTTCTTATAGAAGTAGTAAGGAGAAATTGTTTGAATATCAAGAGAATTCATCTTGTGTGATCATGTCCTTAATTCTTATGACCTTTTTGATTGATAAGGCATTGATATTACAAGGAGAAATTTGATGCTGATCACTCTTAATATCTTGGGGCTTAAAGGGTTAATGAGTTTGAGGAAGTGATTTATTACACCAGTTTGACGACTATAGTGCAACTATTGATACTTTTCCAGGCTGCTGAAAGGATATCAATGGAAGACCAGACCAGAATATTAGCAGAGCAACTTGAGCAGCTGCGAAGACAGTCACAGAGTATGGCAGATACTCAAAAGAAAGTGGAGGATGCAATTAAGCGAAGAAGAAAGCGGTAGCAAGGCACTAGGACTGTAAGCCACCATCTTAAATCAAAGAACTGCTATTTTTTGTTTTTTTCTTCCTTGACTTTCCTTGACTTTTAGGTCAAAATGGCAAACCTCAAGTCATTCAACTTTGATTCAGGTTTTTTATGACTTAATTAGTAAATTACTGAAAGTGTATTGCACAGAACTCTGTAGAGCTATTTGTTTGTTAATGTTCAGCCAGGGGCATAGCTGGGGGGGGGGGGGGGGGTCCTGGGGTTCCCCCCCCCCCCCCCCCCCCCCGTGAGATAATTTTAGTAAAACACAGTGTGGATGTCGACATGACAATCTGGTAAGTACCCTGGGTGTGACACAGTGTGACTCACCCCCCCTTTGAAAAATCCTAGCTATGCCCCTGTCAGCGATGAGCTTGTTCAAGGCTTGAGCTTGAAAAGGCTGCCAAAATAGTTACATGTACTATGTTATGTATATATGATATGCAATGTATTAAGTAACGGTATATTTGTTAAGATATTGTGCTCTTGCATGTTGGTGTTTCTGTTGGTTATCAGCACAAAAAAAAGTAATTCTTAGTCATGATTCTTGTTGCCTGTGATGTGCATAATAACACATGTACTATTGTTTATCTTTTTATGAAAATATTTTTTACTCAATCATGGAACAAAGATGTTAGATTTTAAAAGAAAAAAAAAACAATTTAATGTGAGGTAAACTGTTTTATATACTTTTTATTAGTTACTATTCATAGGTCAAATACAGTTTATTCAATTTTTATATATTTTTAGAGTCATCATAATTAACTGTACAAGACATCTTTCAAAAAATGTATGACAGTGTAGTAACAGATTTTGATATACAAATTAATTTAAGAAAGTGATTCAACATATTGATTATTCCTTTTGTGGATTATTTAGTGCTACAAAGAAAACTCGAAGTTTCATCGAAATTGGAAGCTTGGACAAATTTCAAAAGGAATAGATTTGATGGGCTCTATAAATTCCTGTCACCTCAAGAAAGATAACATTATATGCATTTTTTGTAACTTAAGTGAGACAAGTTTGGGGATATATATTTTTAGTAAAACAACTGAAGTTTGGATTTGTAAATTTATAAGACAATTGGTCCATTGCATCAATTTGAGTCCTCTGTTAAACTCCACAATTCCGGACTGCTAAGATCTCGCCATACTTTAATACTGGATGTCAAAGTGTAATGCAAAACAATAATTTTCTTATAACTCAGGTCATTTGGTGTTCAACTCTGATCTGTGTATAAATTGCGTGATTTTAATGCTATACTCGAACAACCCTATGATAGGCGAAGTTTGGGCACCATATACATCTGTTTTGTTTAATTTTAAAACATTTTTATTGTTCCTGTTATATAACACTGTAGTTGTAGTTTCAGCTATGTTGATGTATAATAAAATTTACATATTAACAGACTTTTCTGTAATTTTGGTTTTGATTTAATTTATTGAATCCACAGGGGGAGGGTACAATTTTGTTACTTTTCATTTCATTTGACATTTGTTTCATTTAGGGGGGGAGGGGGGAGTTGATGGGACGATTTTGTGACTTTCTATATATTATCATACATACTTTATCATGGGGGGTGGGGGTGGGGGTGGGAGTCCTATCACATGTCCACCAAAGTTGACGCAAGCTGTTGTGGTGTTCTTGCGTAATGTGGCGAAACTATTACAATAGAAGAAAGTAATAGTTCAAAACAGATTTTTACTTAACTACTGTTAGTATAGATTGATACTTCTCTACTTCTCAACTGCTCTGTACACAAATGATCAGGATCACTTATTTCCAGGATTGCACGCAAGTATTGTTTAACAAATACTTCATATTTTAAAGAGTTATCGTGTCATTTTCATATCACTATATATGACAGAATATGTTATGGTGAACTTTTATAGATGATGACACTTTGTGATGCCTATCATGGAGTAGTGTGGGGCCCCCTCTGCATGCAATCCTGGATATTACTCAAAAGAATAAGGTACACACATTTCATCTAAAAATAAGAAGTTAATTAATAATGATGGATGACTCAGCTTAATTTTCATAACATGACCCTAAAATAAAATGATTGATTTTCTTTTATTACTCAGTTGCTGCTTTCAGGGGACACTTTTCATTAATAATAAGAAAGGCATTTAAAATTTATATTAATATTTAAAAAGAGAGATCATACTTATAATAACTAGTTTCATCTGTAGTAATGAACACAACATATGTTTGCAATTTATTTAATATATTATGTTCAAATTGAGCTATGTAACAAGAATATTTTGTACCCCTTTAGGGTATGTTCATTCTTATGTTACAATAATAGAATCTTGCCTTTTTCAATGAACATTTTTCTAGTTAAATTTTTATTGCAAATGCAGTTGATCTTTCATTGCCTCAGGATTCTTTTGACATTCATTTTGATCATGATTATTTTCATTGGTAGTGTTGTAAATTATTCATGAAAAAGAAAATTTTCTAATATTTGAAGCTATTACCCTTTCACTCCCAAAGGTGGCTTTAAGATGAAAACAAGCAAAAAAATAGAAATTTCATTTTACAAAACATTGAGATTTCAACAAAGGAGCACCTTAGGTCAAATCACTGCTCAGAAGATTTCATGATTTGAATTAATGGTCACACTTTGGGGTTTCATCCACAGACTCAAAAGTGAGAACCACCTTCAGTACAGCATAACAGATCGTCAGGACCACAGGAAAGTACTGCTCAATAGCTTTCATTTAATGGTTACACTTTAGGATTCATCAACAGACTCAAAAAGTTAGAACCACCTTGTACAGCATAACAAACAGTACCACAGGAAAGTACTGCTCGATAGATTTTATTTGGATGGTCGCACTTTGGGTTTTGTCCCCAGATTTTCTGGAAGTTTAAGGGTTAACTGACAAATCCTGATGCTCTTATGTATACGTATTCAGAACAACTTTCTATCTAAAAAGGAAAGATCAAGATTGAAACGAAAACCAAAGAGAGGCCATCCTCTCTTGTCAGTAAATGTGGAATATATACACAAAATAATACAAATTATCCATTTATATATTAAAGCAAACTTTTAATCCACATATTTGTCATAAAGTAATATAAAAAGTCAAAATGATTGATGCTTCTGTAAAAAATGAAAATAGCATATTCTAACCAAATTGCAGGTGAAAAACCAGATGTGGGCTTTATCTAGGTTGCAGTTAAAATAACCCAAAATAATACAAGTGAAAGTTTTGTTATAAGCTTTCAACATAAAGGGAAATTTTCATTAAAAATGTATTTAATTATTTCCTTTTTCCTACGTGTATTCTTATCTTTCAGCGTCAATTTAACAATGTATACAAATAACTGTTATTTGAAGCAACTCATTTCATCAGCTTTTAACAAATTGTTACCAAATAGAAATCTAGTAGTGTTTTTGCCAGAAATGCAGACTTGAGATGCAAAATATTTAATATATCAAGTATAAATGAGGTGGTTAATTATTGAAGGAAGGGATCAGTGAGGGACAGTTTTTAAATTAAAATGTCAACCAAACAAACATTCCCAGTAGCTTAAATGCTAAACACCAGCTGTTAATCCATTGTATTACATTTTGTATTTTCACATCTTCACTAAAAGCTTACATGTAACTCTGATTGTATATATTTTCAACAATATTTTTAACATGTCCTGCTTGTTTGTATGTTTTTGAGATGTTAAATTTCTCACTTCCAGGCCCTTCATTTTAGTGGAATAGTTTTCTTCAGTTTTTGTGTACACGCATAATGAGTAATTTGCATGAAATATACTGTACTTATTACAAATAAAGTAGAATGCTTTTATGGCCATGAAATCCTTTCATCACCAGCGGCATTATCGGAAAGCTAAGGAACAGCAATTAATTGTTAAAATTGCTCAATTTTTGTAGCTCCAAGCTTAAAATTAATTTCACTTGAAAGCTCGATGTTGATATTCCCAGAATCTGGCAATGAATCAAGAATTTTTGTGATAATAGGTTTTTTGCCAGGCAGCTGTCAGCTACAGAATAGTGCACAAAAAAGAAAATGTGTAACCATTGCAGTTGTTTTCATACACCTCTTCTATGCTAGACTTCACTTTGTGCTTGTGTTTTCAACCTGGTATCATCTTGAAATTACAGAATGTGATCAAATTCTTCCAACACGCAGCAAAACAGGTATAAAGATCAGTGAGGAGAATTTGGAATCTGACCTGTAGAAGAGCAAAATGCACCTGAGTTCCTTAACTGCTTCTTCCTTATTGCTTCATGCAGATTTAAAGGCTAGAAATATTGAGCTGTAGTATCATGATGGTTTATAGTTATCAATTTACACCCAATTATATGCAGTTCCTTGAATATTATGGCCAGACCCAACCTTGTTCCCAGGGTTCTCTTCTTCCGCCCCTCAAGAGCGCGAGAAGGGCGGACTGAGGTTGGGCCAGATCAGGGCCCAGTTGTTCAAAACGTGAATAGCGCTATCCATTGGATAAATCACTATCCGGTGGAAAGCGCAATGGGTTTTGTTAATGTTTATCCACTGGATAGTGATTTATCCGGTGGATGGTGTTATCCACTCTTTGAACAACTGGGGCCAGGTACGTTAAGTTTTTTATTGGCTCTAAAAGGTGGCATTATTTGAGAGGCTCTCAAAAGGGGGTTTTAATCCAAAGTGGATCAACAGATGGATAAAATATTATTATTTGAGGAAATACAGTAAGTGAAAGTGTTGAGAATAACTTTGATTAGTGGCTAGCCTGACATACGTTTTACCCTGCCAAGGGACTCTTCAGAGACCTTTCTTGCTTTGCAAACTCATTGAGCATAAGGATTTCCAACCGGATTAAATCGTAAAATTGAAAATTTAAAAGATAAGATTGTTGGGCAAATAGATCAAATATGCTACTGACAGTGATTCATATTCAAGACTTTCTTTCTCAAAAAAGTCATAGTGTAGGTTAATTAGGCTAGTCCATGATATAATTTTATATAGTCGGAGATAATCAAGCAAGTGAAATATTTATACAAGCAAGCATGAATATTGCTCCACGACAGGTAATTTTTGCATGCAATCATGTTTTTTGCTCACTTCACTATCCCTCAGGGAAGAGACATGTTCATAGTCTGTTTTTTTTTGCATACTGTATCATTTTTAAGGTTTTCATTTGAAGTCAAATGCTGGATATATGTCTGGTTATTGGGTCTCCATGGTGTGGTAGTGTCACTTCAAAAATATACATAATTTTGTCTGAAATGTGTGGCATGGAAAATCCAGTTTTAACATTTGCCCTTTAGGCCTTGTCATTCATGGTTTATAGAAGGCCTTGGTACATAATATATTGGACCTATGTTTAATTTTGACATTTTCACTTCCAATTTTTTTTTTTTGAGCAGAGAAAGTACTATCTTGCTAAAAGTAATGACACTGGTTTATGCAAGTTAAAGTGAAAGAGAGGCAATCATGCCAAAAGATTTCTGCCAAAGAAAAAAGAATACATTTCGGCTAAGCATTTCAGTCAAAGGATCTACAGTTGAATCCCGATAACTCAAACCAAACTTTTTTCCCCTTGGCTGAAGATTGCTTACAAATTTACCCTTGATAACTTGAACCTTCAATATCTTGAACCAAATTTCCCTCTTCCTTGGAGGTTCGAGTTATCGGGATTCTACTGTATTTTTCAAAGATGTGGGATATTTTAGTGTTGGCAATCAATCTCTTTACTTCAGCTAATATTAACCAACAATTGTTTAAGCAACTAAATGCTTCAAGAGTGAAACATGTCAAAATTTGATATAGGCCCTTTATACACCCATTCACCCAATGTTATTATTACCTATGGTTAGTTTTTCAATGTAGAACATAACAAAAAAACATTACCAATAAGATGTAAGGAATTCTACATTTACCAGGGCTTGTACTTGTGACTGCCCCCTAATTAAAACACAAAATCTGTTAGAAAATTATTGATGTGTGAGCAGATCTTGAATATTTTCACAGATTTTATTAACATTATTTTTATATTATTAAATTGATTACTTACTTATTCTTTTATAGTTATCTATATTTTACACTGAAATTTTGTTTTCTAAAAATGTATTTTTCTCTATCACAATTTTATTTTTCAACCTTATAAAAGACTAATACTATTGCACTGTATCAGTTAAAATGGCTAACATGTACATTTTGGCCAATTCTTGTCAGTTAAGTGCCTGAGAATAGCTCAATTTGGATATATTGATCAGAAATTCAACTTGAAACAGAAAACATCATTACGAGGCTTAGGGGAATGATAGTAGGGATTTATATGGTTTATTCCCCTAAGCCTCATAGTGATATCTTTTGTTTCAAATTGAAATTAAATATATTGAAATTGGGCTACTGAAATCTTGCCTACAAAATAAAAAGCAGTTTAATTTGTTTTGCATTTTCTGACCTGAAAAGACTGTTGATGTAAGTAACTACACCTGTCAATGGTCATATCAAGGGGTACAATCAGGTTCTAAAATGACCAGCATTTTTGGAGTGAAATTGCTAAGGTATGTAATTGCTAAGGTCAGTAATGTGGCTGCTCTATTGTTTAAAGTGCACCTAAACCCCAATTTTTTTTTTCTTTTAATCAACTCAATGTACGTTGAAAAGTCAAATAGTGAAATATTTCATCGCGTTAGTGAGTTATAGAGATTTGAATTTGCTAAATGCTAATTAGATGATGTCAATGCAGACTCGTTTATTATACAACTACTTGTTTCCACCTCCAAGTAATATTTTTTTACAAATCAATTGACTATAAACAGTTTTTATTAGTATTTCTTAAATTTATTATCCTTAAGCTGTGAACTGCGTATTGTAAATTGAAGTAGAAATAATGGTAAAGTCTGCATTTGACGTCATCTAATTAGCATTTTGTAAATTAAAATCCCTATAACTCGCTGACGCGACGTTAAAAACAAGAAATATTTCACTATTCGACTTTTCAGTGTACATTGAGTTGATTAATAGAAAAAAAATAGGGTTTAGGTGCACTTTAAGGCTTTACCGCTTACTTCCATTTTTAGGGCTAAAGCCTAAAAACAATACCCATAGCTGCAAGCGTGGTTTTGGTGTGTTAAACTGTAAACAAAATATGCTTATATGAAATCTTGTTCTGCAAGCTTTTTTCCCCTGCTTGGTCAAGATGTTACAGACAGCAATGGAATTATAAAACTAAAGAGGAGATTGAAGGGGTGTGCAAAAATCCTGCTAAGTGACATTTTTGATCGCTCTCTTGAGTCATTAATTTTTCAAATCATTGAAATAACTATATACATATTTATACTGCTATCTTTAAACTTCCCTGAAGTTACTAAGGTTTTTTAGTCACACACCCCTTCATAAAACTAATTAGTTATTGTTATTAATATTTTAGATCAGCTGGCAACAATAAATCCATAACATGTCATAGCAGTGATAACTGCAAATCTTATAATAAAACTGCATGTAACATGAGGCAAGCATTAAAAAGTAATGTATAACCACTTCAACTGCTATATTTTATTCCCTAGAATGATATTACTATTATATTGATGATTGACTCAAATTACCAGTAAATTATTTATGGCTCATACCTATGCCAAGGTAACCACATTTTATACTTAGACTTGGAAATAATTTAAGTGTGGCTGTAAGCAAGCCATATAAAATAAATAGATTCCATGACTAGAGTGCTGAGGTGACAAACTTTTTGTCCACTTCATACACTACATGTGGTCTAATACGACGCATCGTCCTGCCTGGTAAACAGTGTGGTACATGACACCAGGAAGGCATAATGTCCAGACATGCTTCACGAAACTTGCTGATCCGAATATAATAAATCATTGGCTTCAGAGTAGTGTTCAAGTAAGCTATTAAAATGACCACAATATCCGCAACATAGGACAACGACTTTGCATGTCCATTGAAAAGTAAATGAAAGCGACTTACTGTATAAGGCACATCACAAATCACAAATAAAATAAACAGGATTAAAATGGTGGTGAAAGCTCTCGTCTTAAAACTGTAGTCGATATTCATTTTGCCCGGTCGATGCATTTTTGTCATAACACCACCGGGTACTGGCGGGTGATTTTGAATTCGCGTGGAATTTCTTCTCACTGTTCTTAAAATTGACACAAAGCAATATCCCATGACAAGAAGCGGAATACAAACAGTTGATGTAAAAAAGAACAGCCCGTAAGATAAATCAAGCTTTCCTTGGCTAGGCCATTCCAAAGAGCATTGAATTTGTCCCAACTCAAAGCCATAACTACCCCAGCCAAATATCGGAGGCAGAACGATTGCTAAAGATAGGACCCATGATATTAAAATGTACATTTTGGCCTTGCGTGGTGTTAGAGTGTCTTTTCGCCGCACAATTATCATGAACCTGTCGACTGATATTGTGAGCAGCAGAAACGTTCCTTCTGTCACGAAGAAGTTGAATAAAATGGCATTTATTTGACAAAACACCTCTCCAAGAAGCCACTCTTGGGCGACCAGTGATATTACAGTAAATGGCATACAAAAAATTGCCGTCATAACGTCCGCCATCGCTAATGTTGCGAGCAAGATGTTTATGGCCGATCGCATAGCGGGTTTCTGATAAACTATATAGCAAACGACCGAGTTCCCCACGACACTGACTAAAAACATTAAAACGAACAGCAAACCCAACGTTACCACACATGCCGTTGAAAATGGCGTAAAAACAGATGAAATTTGACTTGAATTCGCTACATTGTAGATGGTCGTGTCACCTATGTTAGGTATTGTTGGGTTCACCATAACACCACTCTGACAGCGCCAGGGCCTCTGCTTCGATGCGAGTAATCTCCTGTCCACAGTTGCATCAAGAAATGCCGTTTTCCGAAGATAATTTTTTTCACGTGATGGCAATCAAAGACCGCAATAGCCGATATCCACGAGCAAAACTTTGTAATAGCTCGATCTTTTTCTCGCCTCGACTGTTTGCCTTTTTCCTTGTTTGTCAAGCCACTGTCGAAGAAAGCTAATTTTCCTACGCCGACTGCGTAATTCTTATACCATTCCAAACAAAACCATGACTACAAGCTTGATTTTAAGAACTCCTGTTTAAATAGGGAACGGCAGATGTTTAAAGATATCATGCTAACGAGGCAAGATGGCGAACACAGTGGTTGGCGAAACTTTAAAACCCTTCCATCTTAAAAATGGTGCAAACTGATAAGATATGAACTTCTTAATGCAACTTTTTCTCTCCAACGTTGAATTTAGGCCATAAGTCAATAAAATCGAGCTGTCACTTGCTGTACAATATTACTTTCTTTCTTTCTTTTTGAAGGCTGCACATGCGATTATGAGCCCGCGCGTACAGCGTCCGCGTTGAAATATGTTTTCCTTTATGTAATTGATCCGTAATTTAGCCAATCACAAGACTGATTAATTTTTGCACTGACAGAAATACTCATAATTTTCCTCACAATTGTGCAATACCATACAATATGTTTTACATTGTAATATTGGTTATAGCACTTTTCAGGGCTTATTTACAAATGTACGAAAACTAAATAAACTAGATAAAGTGAATAACAAAAATGTATAGCAAAAATATGAAAATAGAATAGTTGTTAATTAGCAGAGTGGTCCTTTTTGTCCCCCTCACATTTTTCACACATTTTATTCTGTTTAGTGTTTTGACAATCTTCACTGTCCATTATGACACAGTCAGAGATGGTGTGTGTGTGCGTGGGGGGGGGGGGCGGGGGGGGGGGGGGGGGGGGTTAACCACGGTTATACGAAAGAAATTTGCAAAAGTTAAGCAAAGTCAGGCTAAAAGTTTAGGTTGTCATTTTCACTGTTTAAAGTTTGATATATTGTCAATACACTGTCAATTTACCAAACGCGGGCTCCATTTGCCAACATAATTTTGATCAGGCGCAAAGAGTTTTGGTCAGTTTTGAACGGAAAAAAGCTCATTTTGAGAAAAATTAAAAGATAGTATTATAAACGTCAATGCAATTTTGAAGGCAAGGACCAACGTAACAAAACAGAAGCACCGGATCCAAATTGAGGATCTAATCAGCTATAAATAATAGTAATAAACGAAAAAAAAAAAAAAAAAAGTAAGGCTGATTCGACAGTGAAGGAATATAAAAATGTAATTTATCCAATATTTCAAAAGGCACGGCCTTTCTTCTTCAGGGTATTACAAATAATGACTATGGGTAAACTAGGACGTTACAATTTAAATTAGAGTATAGCGTGCAATATGATGCTATGATAACATATAATACAATGGAAAAGTAACCGTTGAAGATTTAAAGCTTAAAACACCGTTACAAAAGAGATGAAAAAAGAAGAACACGCAACATAAAGGTATTACATTTCATCTTTTTTATTAATTCCTAGAGGTTCAAGAGTGTTACCTCTATCGATGAGATATGCTTCTCTTGCTTTGCGTACAGCGTCACGATTAGAATGAATAAGTTCGAGTGGAATGAGTGTTATGTCTTTAGCTGAATGGTCGCTACAAACAGTACATTGGTGAAACCAAACGACGACTTAAGGACCGTTTTAACGAACACCGCAGAACAGTTGACAACCCAGCTAACATATCTAAGCCCACTACAGTATCAGAACATTTCCTCACTAGCGACCATTCAGCTAAAGACATAACACTCATTCCACTCGAACTTATTCATTCTAATCGTGACGCTGTACGCAAAGCAAGAGAAGCATATCTCATCGATAGAGGTAACACTCTTGAACCTCTAGGAATTAATAAAAAAGATGAAATGTAATACCTTTATGTTGCATGTTCTTCTTTTTTCATCTCTTTTGTAACGGTGTTTTAAGCTTTAAATCTTCAACGGTTACTTTTCCATTGTATTATACTATCATAGCATCATATTGCACGCTATACTCTAATTTAAATTGTAACGTCCTAGTTTACCCATAGTCATTATTTGTAATACCCTGAAGAAGAAAGGCCGTGCCTTTTGAAATATTGGATAAATTACATTTTTATATTCCTTCACTGTCGAATCAGCCTTGCTTTTTTTTTTTTTTTTTTTTTTCGTTTATTATAAACGTCAACTATTTTTTTTTTATTTATCCTTGCCCATATTTCCATTTAATATGAAATAAAGTCCCACTAAACGAAAAACGCCTCGGACGTTTGAACGCGGCGGAGGTAGGGGGAGGGGGAGGGGGAGGGGGAGGGGGTTGGGGGCGTGGATCTTAGGTTGACACTACGCGAGTAGGCCTGGTGAAGAGCCAATCTTGTATCATATTTCATGCAAATGAACAAAACTTCCTGTCAAAGCGAGTGACTGCCAGCATTTCTCTCTTTTTCGTCGAACAACAAACAAACGAGTCGTTCAGACAGTTACAGCAGATGAAGGAATTCACCTGAAGCTGTCTCTTATTTGAAATGCAGTGCCCTTTTTGCCAAGAAGAAGTTGGTAGTGCAGATGATTTGCAGATACATTGTTTAGTCTGCACTTCGGCTTATGCAGGTACAGTGTGTGTGGAAAAAGTTTGATCTTTTTAATGGCGATAGCATTTTAACATCACTGAAAAAAGTTGACTAAGAACAACTTTCATCAACCTTATTAACTTGACATTTTTCTGTGGTTACAGAGCCGAGTAGATCTAGAGCTCCCAGAGTGGATAGCGTAGTTGTTCGTTTTCGTTGGGTAAAATCAAGACCATGCTTTGAGAGAGAGGTTCACCTTATAAGCTCGTTGGTGAGTTTTTTTTTATAAATAGCATATTTTAACCGCAACCATAAGAGACAATAATTCATGTTACACGTCGTTTTGAATCTTTGGCTTTTTTCAGCGTTACCGTTGTCATGCTTTGTTAATCAGATTTGGTCGATATCCGGAAGTCGAACCGAAGAAATTGATTGTGACTTGGTTTGTTTACCTTTCGGTTTCGCGTTTTGGTTGTTGTAGAGCAACTGTCGTAAGAAAGTTCTTTTCTGAAAGGTCATCGAATATGTTATGACTTCAAAAGCTTATTTAGTATTTGCAACTGGTAATAGTGTCATTTTCCTGTACTAATTTTCATCCTTAGACAAGCGCGTAATCATTGTACTGTTTTTAGTGTTTCAACACCTTTCTGCAAAGACTTTTATATCGGTTCCCTGAACTCTTTTCACTGTTTACTTTTAGCGAAATCAGGACAATTTACAGCTTAATATATGTTTTACTGGAAGCATCATAACAATTTTCATTTAATAGTACGTGTTTAACTTAACAAGAAGGTTCTTCATTAAACTTTAATGCGGATTTTCGTTTCGTCGTTCATGACTGCACAAGTTATAATTATAGAGTATCCCACAGCCTCTTCTGTCTTGACTAATACTACTACTTGTAATTGTTTGTTCATCGAATTCTTTGTCACAGATCTCTCTAAAGCAATTAAGAAGAGAGAAGTTTCAAAGAAAATACTTTAGGGGAATTCTTAATAAACAGAATTTTAAATATGAATTTCAATACACTTTGCAAAAAGCCTTTATATTGAGAGCTTTGTGCTATCATGATAATTGGTAGGTTTTAGTTATGGTTTACTGTTGATTGGATAAAAAAAAATTATGTAATTGTCATGCATTAATGAAATAATCTATTTCAATAATTTTCATATGCGTGAACAAATTGTGATTCCATCCAAACCTGGAAGTTATCATAGAATTACTTACTACAATTTATTTTGGTTATTGTAGCGACTGTACAAATACATGTTGTATTTAATAGCAATTAGTCTACAATAACCAGGATAAGACATATTAACAAATTTAAAAAATGTTCTTTGGTTAAAAAGATTAAAATTTTCGAGCTATCGATTGCCAGTCTGCAATCTTTGATAAATAATGAATAAAAAGCACAAACATGGCAATATATACGGTGTGAAGTAGAAAAATACAATAAAAATATATTCGGGTTAGGGTTAGGCTCGATTTCCGCCGCTTTCTCACGTCCGATCTCTGAGCCTCCCCGAGAAGTCTTTTCGGGGGAGGAGCGCGGGCTCGTTTCGCGAACAGCGGCTGGTAATCGAGCCTAGGTTAGGGTTCAAACAAGAACAATGATTTTAACAACACCCATGTAATCAACAAGGGACATTTTTGTGTAAGGAAAACACTGGAATCTTGGCATACCGCAATTACAAGCGAAGCAGACAATAACTCTAAACAATTACCTATGGCAATATTCAATTCTTTTATGAACTTCATATTAGCATTTTATTGTTTTTATTTTATGTTTCTACTTCACACTTTTTACCGTATATATTTCCATGTTCGAAAGCACGTAAATTTTAAACTTTTTAACCAGAGAACGTTTTTTTAAATGTGTTAATAATATTATCGTTGATAGAAAAAAAAAACTGTAAGAGATTTTACTTGTCAAATTTGAGGAATATACATGTAGCTGTGCTGGGAAATATGTTGGATTTTCACTTTTCTGTTCATTTGTCTTACTATAAAACTGTTCAAGTTCATGGGCAAAAATCTGCAGAGAAGTGAATGAAAAACTAAAAAGCAAAAACACAGTTGCAACCATTAAATTTAGTAACTTAAAACCTTTTGACAGATATCATAAGCTTGTAGACTGTGGATATCTTAGAAATAAATTTTACCCAAAATATTTGACACAGATTCTCATACAAACACTGTATTTTCCACCACGTTTATCATTACCCTACTTTCAGAATGGTGATCACAACCATGAAATCTCCTATTATCACTTTCCACCATACATGTATCTCCACTAAGTCTTATACATTGTGTGAAGCTGGGGTCATTGTATCTGTTCATAGGCTGGTTCAGTGATACTTCATTGGAAGGAAGATGAAGGGTTGTATGAGTCTGACACTATTGTTGTTCCAGTTGGCGAGCATACCTGCCAGTTGGCTGTTGGGGGTGATGTTGTATCAACTGAAACATTTGAAGTCAATCAAGACAGTGATGTTATATTCATAATCATCGAAGAAGGTGCAATATTTATTTTAAGATCAATGGTTAATATTTGGCTGAAGTCAAATGCTGTTAAATATCATACAGATATGGTCAGCTCAGATGAGAGAAATTATCCATGATAACAGGGTGTCCTTTTTAAGTAGGATAAATTAAGTTGAAAAAATGCATGACTTCTGGGACTGAAAAAACTGTCCTTAACAAAAAGGTCTTGATCCATATTATTAATTAAACCTGTTTTTATTATGCAGAGTTTGACTGCATTTTAACTGGTTTTCTAGTATGCTGATTATTTTTTTCATGTTTATATATTTACAGTGTTATATAAAGTCAAGGCAATGTAAAATTGTAAATAAATGAAGTTTGGGATATTTTACCAATTAATTTTTTGACATTTTGACCTGTGATGCAAAAAGTGCAGCTGATCTCCTTTATTTGTACTTTACAGATAGACTGAACTGTTCTTATTTACAGCCAATTTTAGATACACAACATTTGAAGATTCTGACAGGAGAACAAGAATACATGTAAGTGGAGGAGGATCTGATGAAGAATCTGAACCAGTGGACACCCATGAAAGACATGATCAGCCTCCGCTTGGTAAAATTGACAATAAATTAATGCATTGTAATTTGTTGTATGTAAGTGCACATAATAAATGACCTCAAAGTAAGTTTTGACGAACTCTTAAAATGATTTGCAAGTCAAACAAAGAAGCTTAACCAAAAACACTTATTAATAAGCTCAGTTCTTTAAATTCCTTTTGCCTGTGGATCTGTTTTTAATTATTAGTTTGGTGTTACATGTATATTTATTTTGTTTATTTTCTTTTTTAATGCATTCCTATTTTCTATTACTGGTACATATAGAGTCACACTGTATTTTTAACACATTTTTATCATTTTTCGATTAAAAAGATTTTTTTACTGAAGATGTAGAGCTACTCCATGTTTATACTTTAATAAACCATTATTATTTTAATTATTAAATTATAATATTATTATCATTTATTATAAGTGGAACACTTGCATTATTTTAACCATTGGTATGACTCCTTTATAGACATGGAATCAAGAGAGAGATGCAGTGAGACGTCAAATGGAATGAGTCCACTGTACAGGGAGCTACTGAGGCATCAGGTACATTGTTTGTCATAATACTGATGCAAAATTCTGTATAAGTCTTTGAATCATTTGCTTATATTTATATTAATTTTGTTGAAAGAAAATTGGAAGGAATTTTCAGTGTGTTTCAAACTTTGTATGGAGTGTTAAATTGACAACAAATAAGAATATGTATGCCTTTTTTGATGGTTTGACAGATAATACTTGTGTGTGTATTTTACAAGTTGTGCATTGCTTTTTCTAGCACCATATTGGCGAGGAAAAAGATGAACAATGAGTAAAATATCTGTGCATATTTTCTCTTAAAACCATCACAGAGCTCAAAAAAATTCCCGTCCAGTTGTCCCGGGACATGTAGATTTTTGTGTTGGGAAAGTAACTTTCCCCACTCACTTGCCTGACAGGCAAGGATATGGACGAGCTGCTCAAGAACTCAGCTTAAGTAACAATAATTTATAAAAACTTGTCCAGGCAAGTGAAACTCAAGACTTGCTTGACCAAAGGGCAAGTTTAAGTTTTACTTTTATCCAAGCCCTGCATCAAATGTCTCAAGGATCTATTTAATTTGACGGCTTTACTTTCCAATTTTTGAGAAGCATTTGGATAGTACCTTCTCAGTTTAGCCACATAACATAACATAACCTTTATTAAAGTGTCTAAGCATTCTACAATTTTCTGACATCTTTTCAAAATTTGGAGAGAATTGTTTCATGTAGCCTGCCTCCCACAGATCTTGCATTTGCTAGGCAAGTGGAAACTGAAAGCAAATTTATCAGAAAATTCTTTACAAAGTGTGAAAAAGTAATAAATATCTTTGTTACGTGGTAAAAAACAGTGTGCTATGCTTTTCAAAATGGGGTCCACATTTTTAAACAGCTCTATAATAAAAATTATCAGACAAGTATTAATTTGATAAATACAATATTATTTTATTAAATACTCTTGAAATAATATTATTAAACTAAAGGCTGGTTCTCATATAATCGCCCCGGTCGTCCCGGTCATCCGAGTCGTTTCAAAAAGTGCACGGACGATTGGGACGATTATATGAGAACACTTCTGAGACGACCCGGGACGATCGCAAACGACTCGGACGACTGGGACGATCGTGGTCGCTTGGATAGAACTGTGTTCTATCCAGACGACTGGGACGACCGTGAAAAATCAGAGATGATCATATAAGAACTACTCTCAGGCGACCGGGACGACTGGGGCGATTGAAGCGACCCAAATCTACCCCAGAATGCAGTATTATTGCCCAAAACATGTTGTCGGACCCAGTTCACGACCACGCTATTGACGTTCGAGACCACCGGAACGATCAAATGAAAACCCAAATCGCTTGAGTCGTCCCGATTGCCTGAGTCGTTTGCAAAAAAAATTGAAACAACTCGGACGACCGGAGCGACTGGGACAATTATATGAGAACCAGCCTTAAGTATGTAACTTTTCTGCTTTTAAAGTTATTTTGATACCAATTTCATTACTATGCAAATTATGCCAAAGTTTATTTCAACCCCCTGTAATTAAATATTGATACTAAAGCAAACATTAATGGTACGTTACTATTGATTCTGCACAATGCCCTGTGAAGCTGGACAAACTTGTTAGTCTTCTTGTATTAATTATAAAAAGTGATAGTTTTTTTTTTTCAGTTAACTTGATATTTAGGATAAAATGTCGATTCAGTACAATCAGAGAAAAGAATATATTTTTTTAAAGTTGTACATGTATTTGAATAATTTACTGCAATCTAACTGATAGACATTGTTTAATGAATTCTTTGGTTTATCAACATTCTTTCTTATTACATTTTCAAATAAAATTATTATGGTTTAGTTTTTTTAAATAATGTTGGAACTAAAGCATACACCAATGAAAAAAAATTATTAATCCTTTGTTGCCTAAAAGTAATTTAAAATATGTATGTTCAACAAACTAAAAGTGTGATAAGAATTAAGTTCAGTTTTCAGTCCTCTCTGTTAAAAGTTCAAGTCTAAAAGGATTTATCATCCTAAATGTTTAATGCAGGTGCCAAAGATGTGTTCTTTACTTCCACATGCTGAAAGTATGAATTATTTTCAGTGGCAATTACTTGAATTCATGTTTAAACTAAGGGCGCTTACCATTTGTCAGAACTGCCCGGCCGCACATCTATTCGTAAATATTATTCTATTACATGTAAGTCAGAACTGGTCGACCAGACTGGTAAATTTGGAAATAGTATACACCCTTTTTATGGACTTGTAGGAACAAGTCTTCAAAAGGATGCATTCTAGTTACAAACGGACCAGACTGGCCGGCCAGTTCTGACAAATGGTAAGCGCCCTAAGTTACAGTACCACTACTTTGAAATAATGTTTTAAAGCTCGTACTGATACTTTTATGTTTGAAGTTGTTCATTGTGATTTGTAATTTATACTGAAATGCAGCTTAAAAACATTGCTGGTTACACAAGGTATATAAAGTTACATTGTGCTTCCTTTTTAAGTATCACATTCTTTGATTATAACATAGATAACATACAGTGGAAATATCTCGATTTAGCAAACCTCTATATAACGAAGTCCTCAGTATAATTTATACAAACAATATTCTTCAGCCCAGCAAAATTACAAGTGAAATGTATGGAACAGAACCTCGATATAACGAACCTCGATATAACAAAATCCTTGTTATAATGAACACAATCCGGCAGCCTAAACGTAAAATCTACCCCGATATAACGAATAAATGTCAACGCACGACAAAACATGAATGCGGAACAGGCCAACAGTGTGTGCTATAGGGCTGAGGTATAACCTGTACAGTTTTCCAGTGCCATAGTTATGTTTACAGTGTACTGTAGCTTCATACAGGCATTTTAAAATTGCAAAATGTTATTTGTTAAGATCCGGAAATATGTAACACGGTTACAAAACAATTATAAACTATAACTCGATGTAGCAAACATTTTGGTTGTTTTTCCGAAAATTCATTATAACAAGGCGTTCGAAGAAAGAAACCCTTGCGTTCTCCAACGGATGACAACAACCAAGGAAGGGGTGGGGACCAGGAGTATAGGGTACAGGAAGTGGGAAGTTCACATCCCCCTGTCTTCCCCTCATGGGTGACAGGAACCACCAAGGAAGGGGTGGAAACTGAGAGTTAAGGGTACAGAAAGTGGGGAGTTAAGAAACCCCTGAGTGTCTTCCTGTACTGTGAATAATAACATGCTTGTTTGTTTCCAGCTGAGCCATGGTGAGCCATCTTGGGTTCCAGGAAGTGGAGTTCAGTCACCTGTAATGTCCGAAACAGACTTTAGTACTCTTGCTGGTCAGCAAGATGATGAGCCTCCCATACCAGGCACCCCACCAGATCATGTGGAGGAGCTGCTACCAGGATTGGAGCCAGAAAGCCGCCCAGGAGACTTGTCTGGGGAAAGCGACGGTGTGCCGTCACTTTCTGATGGTGGAATTGATGAGCAAACTGGTAAATATTTTGAAACTGAAAATTAAGAGCAGATCCGTGCAAGAATCAAACAAAATCGCAAATCTTCGGCAAAGCTGAAAAAAATCAAATTCGCTCCTCTTTTGCATATAGATAGTCTATAGTAAGTACATGAATGCCATGTAGTTTTTTCCTTGAAATATCTATTTGTTTCCGAGAAAAACGAAGAAAGTCGTTATCATCTCAGTGCACAATTTGGCAATCCCAAACACATGCAAACAGGGTTGAAATAAGTCACGATTCACTAATCTCGCGTATGAAAACTACTGCGCTAGAAAAAGCTGTCATAGTTCCAATTTGTTGTATAACTTGTCATAGTCTAAACACCATGATTTCATAAAAATTGGATTAATCTAAGTATTCAAGGGAAGCCAAAAGCGTATGACTCTCCCGTGCTCCGTAAAACGGTAGGCGAAAAACAACAATGATTTTGAGCATGTGCCTTTGTTCAGAATTTCGTAATATTATGAATGACAATACTAGAATTGACGATCTTTCAAAATATGTAAAGTTTAGTCTGGGGAAATGAATTTGAGATTTTTAAGAATTTGTTGAAAATCGTGAACGAAAGACATAAAATCACGCCACCTTATGTATGCGTGACCAACAACAAAAACACTTAGAACGTTTTTCCTTGAGAAATCTTGGCAATTTTATTAAACTCTGACGCCAAAAAACAATGGAAATATACAAACCTTAACTTGGATATGACATTCTTGAATGTCCAAAATGTTTCGTTTTGCCGTCTGTTCAATTTCATTCGTGAAGTTTATCATGAACAGTGAAGATCAGTGAAGCCCGTAGCCACGATCAAAACCGCTTTACGTTTCGCTGAATTCTTCGTAGCTCACTTTGCACTTTCGTACTCTTTATACTGTTGATACAATTTTTACTGGTGGAAACTGTTAAAGGGCTCACAATAAAGCAAACTAGTTCAAGCATGTGTTCCCAGTTTTCCATCCTTGCATAAACGTGAACCATTTTGAGACCCATGATATGCAAATTACGTCTGAAATTTGCATATCAGGCTGAGCAAGCGTTCATGACAGTCACAGTTGGTACACAGAGTGGATATTAAGGTATTCTCAGTGGCCAAAACTCCATATTTTTTTCTTAAAGTTTGATGAGTGTTGTTCGGAAGCCGTCAATTAATACAGTTCAAAACAGGAAAGAGATCTCGTGGGTTTTAAAATACAGTATTGACAGAAAACCAATATTTATTACATGGGTGGGGTTGGGTTGGGGTGGATTTTGTCGGCCTGGATTTCACATGTTAAGCTACACAAATAATCTTTCAAACGAGAACGCAGATACAAAGATTGAGAAATTTTGATCCATTTACTGGTCATTGTTTTTATTTTTAGAGTTTTATAAAGTCTTCTACTTCCGCTTCTGGTATCTGATTGGACTGCTATGGTAAAACAACAACAAAGACAGGCCAGCCCTAGTTTCATTTCTAGAGTGTGACAATCGACAATGCTTTAGTTGTGAGAGGAACATTCCTCCTTCATTGTCCCGCTTTTAATAAGAAATATTTCGGTAATCTTCTCTTTAGTCGATACCGTACATGATTCGCGCTTTCCGCTCATTCCTTGCTCTGGTATTACCTTTTTCTGTTTTTTAAAGGGGAGGTCGGGCCAATAAGAAATCAATTCCTGCGAAAAATTGCAGACGAAAAAAAAATAAACACAATAAAATGAAGTTAAAAACACATTGAAAACTAGTGGAAAAGAATCAATGCAAGGCACGTTTCATGCACAGCATTAAGAAATGTAATTGATCAACTAATCAAATTAATTAATGCCAATATAATGAAAATAAAATAAACTGATGTGATATTTTTTTTGTGTATATTGTAGGAGAGCTATAAGGCATTTAACTCTAAAACACCCCTATGGACTACTGGTCCTAGAAAGAAAATTAGGAAACCATGGAACAAAGAATCTTCCGCGTTCTGAATTCTTAGGGGTTTTTACAACAACAACAAACAACGACAGTTTTATTTGAAACCTTCCAATTACAACAGTACCTCCCATCTATCATACGTACATAATTTCATTCCACTTTAAGCGAGTGCTACGTCGCTTGTACAATATATGATAGTCCAATACACCCTCTGGTGTCCTTTTCAGGGCCCATGCACCCCATTGGGAGAGATGGGGCAGAAAACATTTGGGAAAGTTCTGCTTTCTCTAGTTCAGGTACTGCAGTCGCACAGTGTTCAGAGCCTTGAAGCATACCGCACTGTACAGAGCGCGAGCATTAAGCGTTTCTAAAAAAATACATGAAACATATGGCAAAAAAAAACAAACAATGAATACCTTATCCACCCATGTACTAGACTACGAGCAGTCTCTCTTTCCCAGCTTAGTCCATCGAGCGAGATACGAAAAAACATTAGCGAGCGGAAAATGGGGAATAAGTTCGTGTTCCAGTATCCTGTATGATGCCTAGTGATGTTGGATGATGTCTAGTTCCATTAGATGATTTCTAGGGAAGTTGATTAGGTCTAGCAACGTGCGATGATGTGTAGTGATGTTCCATGACGGGTGGTTAGGATTGGTGGTGGTTTAAGGGACAACATTGTTATTGATTTTCAATTTGGTGTACTGGAACACGAACTTATTACCGGAAAATGGTCACGCGAAACTGGGGGCGAGGCAGGTGCGCGGGAAAAGAGCGCCTGCCTCGCCCCCAGTTTCGCGTGACCATTATCCGCTCGCTAATGTATTTTCGTTTCTCGCTCGACGAACTAAGCTGGAAAAGAGAGACTGCTCGTAGTCTACCCATGTACCAACCGTGACTGTCACGAACGCTTGCTCAACCTGATATGCAAATTTGAGACGTAATTTGCATATAGTCTCAAAACGGTTCACGGTTGTGCAAGGATGGAAAACTGGGAACACATGCTTGAACTAGTTCGCTTTATTGTCAGCCCTTTTACAGTTTCCGCCAGAAATCTGGTAAAAAAATGCATCAACAGTATAAAGAGTACGAAAGTGCAAAGCGAGCTACGAAGAATTCAGCGAAAAGTTTTTAAAAGCGTTTTTGATCGTGGCTACGTGCTTCACTGTTCATGATAAACTTCACGAATGAAATTGAACAGACGTCTGGTTCAAAACATATTGTACTGGTTCAGATTCAAATTGTACCACAAGTCAAATTGAACTACAACATATATTTTCATTGTTTTTTTGTTTTTTGGCGTCAGAGTTGCCAAGATTTCTCAAGGAAAAACGTTTTTGTTTTTGTTGTTGGTCACGCACACACAAGATGGCGTGATTTTACGTCTTTCGTTCACGATTTTCAACAAATTCTTAAAAATCCCAAATTCATTTCCCCAAACTAAACTTTACATATTTTGAAAGATCGTCAACTCTTGTATTGTCATGCATAATATTACGAAATTCTGAACAAAGGCACACGCTCAAAATCATCGCTGTTTTTCGTCTACCGTTTTATGGAGAACGGGAGAGCCATAAGCTTTTGACTTCATTTGAAAACTTAGATTAATCTAATTTTTATGAAATCATGGTATTTAGACTGTGACAAGTTGTACAACAAATTGGAGCTATGACAGCTTTTTCTGGCGCAGTAGTTTTGTTACGCGAGTCGAGTGAATCATGACTTATTTTAAGCCTGTTTGGTGTCGCCAAATCGAACCCCGGGCTGAAAACTAATGCTTTCGTTTTCCCAGAAACAAGTAGGTTTTTCAAGAAAAAAACTACACAGCAATTGTATACTTACTAAAGGCTACCTGTATGCAAAAGAAGAGCGAATTTTAGTTTTTTAACTTTGCCGTGTAATGTTTGATTTTTGCACGGATTTGCTCTTAAACTGTACTATTTTGAAAATAATAATAAACAATGGTATTTTGAAGTTGTCTTTTTTCAATGAATTGATCTGTCTTGATTGACTGATTGTGATTCACTGAATTGAAACTAATTGTATAAAATGCTAGTCAAGAAATGTTGTCATGCGATTTTCTCTGCAGACAATGAAGAAGATGGTGTCATTCCACAACTGCCGTCCCTCTCCCCAGTTCCCAGCAGTCATAGTGAGCATGATAGCCGAGCATCAAGAAACAGTCCTGCCGATAGGTTAGAGGATTACTTTTCCAAGGGCGTGTTCCATTTACCATATTCCGGAATAAGAATAAACAAAATAGTCTCAGAGAAATGTTTGTTCATGCACACTTGCAGCATAAATCTGCTAAAACATACTTAAAATACAGCAAAAGAAGACATTTAGTTTTTTAGTAGCTCCCAAATCTCGAAAAATGCACCGTTATATTTTATTATGTTCTCAAAGACAATCTTGAGTTCAATATTTTAATACCTTACTGTTCAGCTAATAATACATTTAAGGCATAAAATAAAAGCAATATTTGTCCTCTATAGTGGAATCGGAAATTATTTTTCTGAACTTAAAAGGACACGTTTCATCAGACATCTGCTATTTCGAGACACAATCCATCAGCATTCATGACATTCTTAAAGAGGTTTGCAATGCCTTATAGAGCTATGTCAAGTCACATGGTTTTTTCAGAGTTTACTCAAATCAAGGGGGCGTTAATTAGAGAAAAAATGATTAAACAGTACTGTATAAATTCTTTTTTTTATTGTTTTTGTAAGCAAGAGAAAAGCTAATTCATTTTTGTGATCAGATATGTCTGAAAACATTGTAAAATTAGTCAGATATTTGAAGAATTTGGATAAAATACTAAATACTTCATTTATTTCTGTTGACAGTGTTCCCAGTGAAACAGGTGCAAGGGATGACTCTGTTATATGCCCCTTTGTAATTGAGGCCATTCTGCGTGAAAATCCCCCTCCAATCACTGGAGGCCCTTCAACTGAAGAAAACACAACTGTTCCCCCATCCAGCACTCCGCAGTCCACTCCAGGCAGAGATCATCATCATCATGACTCCATTGAAGAATCAAGCCATTTACCTTCGACAGCTGAAGAGCACCCCACCGAACGCAGTCAATCAGCTTCTAGAGCCAGTCCTCTAGGCTCAGTCCTAGAAGCAATCACAGTTCCCATCAACAGTGTCCCAGATGCATTGCTAGGCGACCATGAAGCCACCACACCTCCTCAGAGACACAGCCCGGCAGGATCTGTTCATAGTAGTTCATTGTTTTCATCTGGTTTACCAACTCCTATAATGTCTCCGAGAGATCGCAGTCAGTCTGATATGGGAGTGCCATTGGTTTCCCGAGGGAGTCCCCCTGGGTCCTTGCATGATCAAATACAACAACCTCTAAGACCCCAGAGTCTGGGTGGCTCTGTTCCTACTACAGCAGGTCTGCTGGCTACTCTGGGAAGTCCTCGTGGTCCTATTTCAGGTGCAGAGGAGTCTCCGCTGTCTCCTGTTCATAGACAGAGTCCCACAGGGTCTAATCATAGCAGCATTGTTCATCCACAAGGAGGAATAGGTGTACAGCAGGCTGGCAGACACTCGAGCCACAGGAATACTCCTATACTCTCTGCTCATAGTGAATCTGCAGCAGTCAGTGAGCATGGCACACCAGTAGCACACAGTCCAAGACATGGAATGTCCAATGGGGGAAGCCCAACAGAGCTCCTTATGGAGACAGCTTATAGACAAGCTACACCACCAGTGCCCTCTCATCCTGGATCAACGGTACGCACCCCTACTGTCCGGCCTTCAGAAAGGCAAAGAGAAAGTGAACACAGCACACCAGTATCACACAGATCAAGTGCGGGAAGCCCAACAGAGCTTCTTATGGAGACAGCATACAGGCGAGGTGCACCTGTGGCACCGTCTTCTCATACAGGATCTATGGTAACTTCTCCTGTGGTGCCATCAGCAAGCTCACATTTAGATCATCGTGATAGTGAAAATAGTACACCTTCAGTGCACAGTCCAAGACATAGAACCTCTGGTACTGAAAGCCCTTCAAGTCTCCATGCAGAGACAGTGCATACAGGTATTCCTCCTGCACTGCCATCAACAGGCTCCAGGGTGAACCGTCGAGAAAGTGAACACAGTGCATCATCAGAACACACTCCAAAGCATAGGACATCAGGCACAGGGAGCCCACCAGTACCTTTACAGGGTGGCTCAAGTAGAACATCTTCAGTTCATAGTCGACCAGAGCGTTCCCCACCACATGTCTTTTCTCCTCCACTGCCACGTGAATCAGTTATTCCAAGCCATGGCAGTGCATTTGCAGCTGTGACTGGAGAACGCGGTTCATTTCCAGGAGTCCTGCCTTCAGAAGTAGAGGAACTCAAACAAGAGAGGGACACCCTTGCTAAGGAGCTAAGGGTAAGGGCTGCTCATTATGAAGGAGAACTCAGGAGGGTGAAGTGCAGGAATGAAGATCTTGAACAGCAGTTGCTGAGCATTGAGGTATTTAGTTCATATGAAGGACACGAGCCTGTTGCTTAGAAAAGTATCTAATTTCTGTAAGGTCAAAATGGAGATGTAGCTGTTTTTATAGACAGCCCCATTCAGTTCTCTGAAGGAAATCCAATTATCATCATGTTCAGACGCAATTTCAACAATTCGTTAACGAGTCAAGAAACATGGTCTCTTCTAGGGAGGAAGGGAGGCTCTGAGTTCAATCTGTTACACTTGATGCAAGTGACATGAAGTTCTAGTGTGTATACTACAGTCAAACCCTGTTTATACGGACACCGTAGGGATCGTGAAATTTGTATTGAGTGAGTTTACATTTCATTTTTTTTAAAGAAAAATATGTTACTGTCCCACTGTAACCTTGCTAAAACAATGTAAAATAACGACTGAAAAAAAAAACAATTTTCTTTCAAACGAACTGATAAAATATGTGTTTCTGTCTGAGGTAGCGCATTTGACAACTTTTCAATGCAGACAAATTGTTTGTTTTAGCATGGTTATTTCGTGAGCCATGTTTTGTTGTCAGACTGCAGTGTATAAAGGTGGCCATTTAACACAAGTTATGTTCTGTCTGTCAGACTGTAGCCACTTTAACAGAACGAGACGATGACAAAACACAGGCGTTGGAACAGACAGTAGTGGATCTCAACAGAACCTTGCAGGAAAAAGACCAGGAAATACGTACACTGCAGGAATCCGTCAGAGGACTGGAACGAACCAATCAGCAGCTGAAAGAGGAGCAGGAGAGTTTGAAGACAGTAAACGAACTGAGACTTGAGGACATGAACAAACTCAACTCTGATCTGCAGCAACAGGTATTAAACATGAATAAACTCAACTCTGATCTGCAGCAACAGGTATTAAACATGAACAAACTCAACTCTGATCTGCAGCAACAGGTATTAAACATGAATAAACTCAACTCTGATCTGCAGCAACCGGTATTAAACATGAACAAACTTAACTCTTATCTGCAGCAACAGGTATTAATCGCAAACGTACTCAACTCTGATCTGCAGCAATAAAGCCGTTGAAATCGTTTTCAAAATGCTCCATTTTTAAGAGCGTTTTCCTAAACTACACGCTTTCAATAATTGTGTCGAAATGTGCTGCGTAAATAAAAGGCATAACCACATAGAAATCTATACGATTAGAAATGAAACCGCTTTTGTCTAAACACTGCCTTTGCTGCCGGGATGATAATTTTTCTGACTTTCTTCACCTGTGTGTTTGACAGTTGTATTGTAACTTGTCTCAAATTTTGTTTTTAGTTTTCGGATTTGCAGCGTAGATCTGTGGAATACAGAATAAAACGAGGCAGAGACGAAGGAAAGATCATCGAGCTTCAAGTGCTCCAAAATACTTTAGAACAGCAAATGAAACGGCTTGAACTGGAAAACACAAGCCTTCACAAGCAACTCAAGAAAGCACAGCATGAGATGGACACCATGAAGGCAGGAACGAGCAGAAATAGCTCTAGGCTCAGCAAAGCCAAAAGTGAAACAGATTTGTCCAGAAAATACTTTCCCTATGACAAATATAGATATGCGGATCTTGAGCCTGTTGCAAAGACTGTCAGCTTCGCTACGAGAGGCGATACTTCGGGACTCGGAACAACTCGGTACAGTTCGTTGGATTCGAATTACACCCGATCGCGCGATTTAGATGTATCATCTGCTCTTATGGTGAATGGTTACAGCTCGACTAGATCAGAACCTAAGAGAGCGGCGGCGTCGACTTATTCATCTGTGCAGGACAGGCTGACGCATGAGCCTGTCATCGGCAGAGGGACAGTACCGAGGCACCGCGTGGGGTCGTTAGGTGAAGACAGTGATGTGTCAGATGATTTTGAGCATGCGCCACAGCCAAGGTATCGCACACAGAGTTCAGAGTCTTCATCTTCGTCAGTTGTTTCGTGGGATCATGATTACACTGCCTACAGCCCAGTCTCCTCTCTGCATCAAAACGATAGAGCAGGATCTGGGCACCGGAGAAGGAGGCATCATTCACATGATGGAGGTAAATATGTAGAATTAATTTGAATCATTCTCGAGGTAAAAAGAAAATTTAGTTTTATCAACCGAAATGATAAGGAAAATTGGCCACCGTACAACGATTGGGCTCATCGTCTTTCATTTACAACTCTTCATGAATTAATTGGCGTACAAATGAGCAAGTGTGAAGGTTGGGAGTCAGAATTGTTTAGCGTTCAGCGGTCATTTTGCCTTTGCAAAAGGTCGGGTGCTGGGTCCACAGCGGTCAAACGTCCGAGACATTTTTCGTTTTATTTAGTGGGATTTTATTTAATATTAAATGGAAATATTGGCAAGGATGTATAAAAAAGTTAGATGACGTTACTATCTTTTAATTTTTCTCTAAATGATGAGCTTTTTTCCGTTGAAACCTGACCAAAACTCTTTGCGCCTGAGCAAAATTATGTTGGCAAATGGCGCCGACAATTCTGCAGTTCACAATTTTTAAACGTTTAGAACTTTTTTTAGTAAACTTTCAAAACGTTTGGTAAATTGACAGTGTATTGGCAATATATTTAACTTTAAACAGTGAAAATGACAATCTTAACTTTTAAGTACTTTGCTTAACTTTTGCAAATTTCTCCCGTTTGACTGCGGTTAAGGTGCTGGGAGCAGTAAAACTGCTACTCCGGCCCTTGGCTACGTTTGTGGACTCGCACCAACCCGCAGTCTAACTCAGCGTGCGTTTGCCCCAAAAAAGCGCAAACACGGCGGGCTTAAGGTCGCCCTTCATTTATTTCGCCTTTCTAAAGCAAGTGTTTTATGTTCCTCAACATACAGCAGCTTTTGTTTTGTTAAAAATCCAAATCTCAAGTACTGATTAGTAATTACGTGTTTCTAATCACGAAAAACCAAGTTACCGAAAAGACACATTGATGACTAGCACGCTTCAATAAATAACCTGATGGAAACACTCTTGGAGAGTTTAAAATTTATATTTACTAGGTGTGTGCTGTCGAATTCTCCTAATAATTCTTAGATTATTTAACCTTAAATCAAACCGCTATGCAGCCAATCAAAGCACGTGTTATACGATCAACCCTTTATAATACAATCGATCCTCTCAAGTGTCCGTTTTACGGAGATGGCCGTATTATGGAGGCGGAGTTTGTATGAATTTTGGTATCTTCGGGGCCAAATAGACTGTTCGTTATAGAGATGTGTCCGTATTATACAGGCTGCCATGAAAGGCGAAATTCAACTGTGCACCTTGACAGAAAACAGTCGTTAACCCTTTCACTCCCAGTGTCAACAATGGAGACATATAGTGTAGTTCTAACTTTTGAGTCTGTTGACGAAATCCTATGGTGTGACCATTCAAATGAAACATCTTCAGCAGTACTTTTGCATGGTACCATTTGTTCTAACTTTTGAGTCTGTTGATGAAATCCCATGGTGTGACCATTCAAATGAAACCTCTTCAGCAGTACTTTTGCATGGTACCATTTGTTCTAACTTTTGAGTCTGTGGATGAAATCCTATGGTGTGACCATTCAAATGAAACCTCTTCAGCAGTACTTTTGCATGGTACCATTTGTTCTACGTTTTGAGTATGTGGACGAAATCCTATGTTGTGACCATTCAAATGAAACCTCTTCAGCAGTACTTTTGCATGGTACCATTTGTTCTAACTTCTGAGTCTGTGGACGAAATCCTATGGTGTGACCATTCAAATGAAACCTCTTCAGCAGTACTTTTGCATGGTACCATTTGTTTTTCAATATTTTCCAAAATGAAATTTGGGATTTTTCTTGAATTTTGATGTTTGGCATTCTTGGGAGTTAAAGGGTTAAAGGGGCTATGTCGTGCAGATTATTACGTTCATGGGTCAACTGCCCTGCATTAAAAATTAATACCTTTGTCAGACGAAATGCTTATAGAACACTAAAAGAAAGATATCAAGTGAATTTTCAAAGAGAAAATATATCATAATCAGAGTTTTCCAAGACACAAGATGATAAACTTGACAAAATTAGCCTACCTTTTTAAGTTTCAACCATTTTCATCCTGGTCATCTGCAGCCCAAGACACTCATGTTCACTCTTAGATCACTCGTAGAATAATTTTAAACAAAACTGGACCATTATTTTTGGGTTCCCGCTGATATAAATATGTCCTTTGGCTTTTTAATGTAACACTGGTAACATAGCCGCTTTAACGTAGATGCTGATGTTTTTAACGATTTTTCCATGACAACAGGATCCCTCCATGCCACGTACAATGACGACTACTCCTCTTCGCAGCATACCAAGTCATCACCTTACTCCCAGTCCCTGCGGGATGGCGGCCGCCATTCCACCTCTTCGTCAAGTTATTCCACCAATTCACCGCTTCTCACAGCCACTACACAACAGTCTACATCCACTAAACTCTTCACCAAGCCCTTCGCGCCTAGGTCAAGCAGCGACGTTCAGATGGGTATGGAGGTACTGGTAACTAGGTCAAGAGGACAAATTGGCCGCGGGAGGGTGAAGTATGTTGGCCCGTTACCAGGCCGTTCAGACACGTATATAGGAATTGAACTGGGACCTGGTCAAGGTAAATACTTGATTGTGACGACCAAAAAACGGCTGCAAAAAAAATGAATTGATTGTCTGGAGTGTGAATTCAATGGCGTGTCATGATCAAGTTTAAGGGTCTTGCGTAATTTAATACACTCAGACGTATTTGCGAATGTCGCCTCAAGTCTGCAAGAGTTAGAAATGTCTGCATGAAATATGGCATGCATGAGTGTACCTTTCCACTAAAAACAGCTTTAACATAACCGGCTATTTCTTGCAATAATCAGTTTTCAATTAATTTTATCTCCTCCCCCCTCGCCATTTACAGTGACCAGTAACGACAAAATGTGTATTTTATCATCTTCGCAGATTACCTGCTAACCTGAGCTGCCCATGAGAAAATGAGTTGAATCATCAGCTATGATTTCTTAACCGAAATAAAAACACATTTTTCTTGCTTTACCTTTTCAGAGGGAAAGCACGACGGATCTTTTGATGGACACAGATTATTTACTTGGTAAGCGAACTTTACAACCAAAGATGTCCCGATTGATTATATCTGATCAATCCAATCAAAATCATAAAATATTGATTCGGTAGTTAACCCGTCAATCAATAAACATTTTTATTAAGTAATGATCCGCATAAGAAGGATAGCGCTGAACGGCAATGGAATGTCAAACACGATGGAATGTCAAGATTTTTCATTGTTACAACTAGTGATCTCATTGGCCTAGACTCAAAAACCGCTAAAAAGTTAAGGTTCAAGGTGCATTTTGACTATTTTTTTAAGGTTTCAAGTAATTTGAGACCCAATCGCACAACATACAATTTTTAAAAGAAATTGTATTTGGGGAACTTCATCAAAGAAGCAAAATTATTAGCTATTGTCTTCTGCTATTCTGATTGGTTAAGCACGAACATTTCCTAAAATTTATTTGACGCAAATGGATTTTCTTTATTTTTATAATGAAATATAATTATTAACCATCAGCTCCTCCTCTATTCTTGAAATCAAAGATATTCTATGTGGGAAAGAGCTAATGCCGCAGAATAATGAAGTTTGCTATCGTTCTTATGTGGAACAATACTTAACGTTTATTCATTAGTCTCACGATGGAGTCACTTCGAGGTGTTAATCGTGACGTTTCGACTGCTATTACTGCTAGTCTTCAACAGGCGATGAGGTCGATTGTTTACGTGTCGTTTTATGTAGCACGTTGGTTCGCTGCTATTGCTGCATTTCAATCCTTATTATTGTTCTGCAACACGGAACGGAATTCATGGAAATCAGGTTTTTGCGTGGCGTATTTTAAGTTAATATTTAATGTTAAGATTAGGATTTTAAGGTTTTAGTACGTTAGTTATTGTATAGGAATTTTTATACCTGATGATTTTTTTTTACCGTGTATAAATAATGATTAAAGATTAAAGATGTTTCTCTCATAGGTCCGATTTGTTATCGATCGGCTGTTGTTCGTCTTGATTGTGGGCATCCATGCTTCGGAAATGATTTTCACTACTCCTTGTGCAAAACAAAGATTTGGCGTTTGATTTTATGTGGACTTGCAGTAGCTAAATTTTCACTACTCCATGTGCAGAATAAAGGGTTTGATGTACACCTTGAAGAAGAGAACAGTAGTTGAGACTCCCATAGGGGCACGGATGGTTAGTTTGCAATGCGCAGATCAGCGCCCGGTTGTTTTAAATTTACCGTTGTGCTAAACAACTTTTTTTTTTCCTGCTTTGTTTTCCTCAGTAAACCAAACCGAGGAATCTTCGTCTCCTTCAACAAAGTCGTCATGTGTTATTGTTAAGCTCGCCTGCGTTTTGTAAAGTCTTTTATCATATGTACACGAAACACAGATCGAAAAGGCTGGTCCCTGTTACTACAAAAGCGCGGACATCTCACTGCAATTGATATGACGGGTCTTTTTGTCGACGTTTATTGTCACGTGTGTGGTGTTGTGGTATTTGTTATGCATTTTTAGCTTAAAGCACGTGTAACATTCGTGAATGTGATATCAGATTAGACTAGTTCAATAGGCCACTCCGAAAAATACCACAATACTCTTTCATGTGCAGGCTCAGCCTCGCCGGGGTATAACTATTCAAGTCTCCTTTGTTAGAATGGCACAGTGTAATTCAGAGTACATGTAGGAACGCAGTAAGAAATTGGAAAAATGAGGCTTACATCAAGCACCACCCAAACGTGCACTTTAAAGAGTATTATGGTATTTTTAATAGTTTCTGGAGTGGGCAATCAATGGTTTGAACTCAGCAGTATTTACGTTCCACGAATACTCCTTTTTTCTTGTATCCATCGTTTCGCCTCAGTGTGCATTTCGTTTCTTGTACAAAAAAGGAACCACCTTAAGTGGCATCTACAGAATTAGTTGAGATAATTTTTAACCGCACTCTTGTAAAATACAAGTATTTCATTAGTTTCGTTTTCTAATCCACCTTTGTAGCTCATTTCTTTTATTTTACTTGTAAATAATGTACCTTCAACATAAGTGGAACTCAAGACTTAGCGTTTCAGACAAATCGTTTTATATTTCCATCTATTATTATGGTATAAGCTTGTTCAAAGAAAGTGATCTTATTTAGCAATTACAGGGACAATGTTCCGGCCGAAATATTATGTTTTGTGATTATGACCAGGGGCTTGCATTAAGCTTACTTTATTATCTTGAAATTGGAAGAAACCATCGCCAAAAGAAATAAAAGCAAAGGAATATGAACTCAGTAAACAAAATAACGGCTGGAAAAGTCAAAATTGCACAAGAATAGCAAGTTTGATTTCTTGACCGCCTGTCGATAAATCCAATTATTTTTTGGTAGTTTCTTGGTGTTGCGGATGGTGTGATCACCAAATGACGTATAACAAAAGATTCAAAAGACGCTGAACAATACCCACACCACAACACAAAAGCTGACCAACAATGGCTTCCGCAACACCAAGAAACACCCAATTTTTATGGAACTATAATCTACTTCAATCCAGGATTGCAAGGGTTATGTTTTGCTCTCTAGAATCTTTAATCCAACTAAGTTGTATATTTGGTGGCATTTGGCGATATAACGTGGAAATAAGCTAAGCGAAATTTTGCTATTTCGGCGGGACAGTGTTCCTTTAATTTCTTAACATTTTCACTGAAGTGTTAATATTCTGATCTAGTCTTACTATTAAAGTTATTATATTTATTAGTGTTTATACGAAATATATATTCTCTATTTTGTCTCTAAGAGAAGCCTTAGGCGAGGAGCTTTAGTCTTATTAATCATACGTATATCCTAGATATTTATGTTTTATCTTTCAGTATATATTGTATATATTTTATAGACAACGTGTGTAACTGTGCGCATTTATTGAAGTTAGGCCCGGTTCAAACGTCGAACTTCGCATGTGCCGAATCTATTGCATTAGATTCGGCACATGTGAAGTTCGACGTTTGAACCGGGCCTTAAGCCTGGTTTCGATATGATCGCAGCGATCGTATGTAAACCAGGCTTTAGTGAGCCAGTCTTGAAATCCTATCGCGCTTTGCTTACTTTACACCTAATTAAAGAAATGTCGGGTAAAAAGTATAAACATGAACGAAACGGTGCAAGTGTTTTTTTTTTTTTTTGGGGGGGGGGGAGAAATTAGGCGAGGTTGCCAATGCGTCTTCCCAGAAGCCCATTGCGTCGTATTTTGTTTGCTTGTTCTTTTTACCGATATTTTTATTAGGTGTATAGTACCTCGATTCTGGCAAACACATTTCCTTCAGCGACAGAGTGCGTTACATCTTCCAGTCCAATTCATGGTGTGCCGAAAAAGTTTACATTTTGAAACTAGAACTCTGCATTTACCGCAAGAGTCATTAAAAAAATAAGTTGATCAAAGAGGTATTCTCTTGTTAAATTAAAAAGTGAATTTCTCAGTTATATTGTATGATTTAATGATTTTCAATAAACATGCAGTGACATGCGAAGCTGATAAAAAAAGACGGTCTGTCAAAGTGATGTTTATTTCAATGTTTCTATCTCATTCGTGGGCTACTCTTTGAACAAGAGGACAAACATTTGATTGAGTGGAGATAACAAGATATTTCCATGTCCCAACCCTATTCCCCATGTCCTAGTGACAGCGTAGATATCCGTCAAGTGGATAAAACTTTCGTCTCAACTTTCGCGCAGTCAATGAGCGGAGAAATAGCTTACTTAGTTACTTACTTAGCTGTTCACCATTGCATTGGCAAGGTTTTCGTAAGACCGGACTTGAGATCCAGTTATTTTCCACGAACAAGGATACGATGTTTTAAAGTTCCATAGGGAGTATTTCCCCGATTCTGTAGCTAACCAGTTCTAACGAGAAAATCGCTAAATTGAAAATCCCATGGGGTATGCAGAGAGGTGCATTTTATAAGATCCGAGAAGATGACATGTTGGCCTGAACGACGATGCCTTTTCCTGAGCTGTCAGCGGTGTTTATCTCATAGGAAGACACCTTATGTAATACCACATGCAGTGCAACATGACAACAAACATGGCCGCCATTTGCCGTATTTTGTCGCGAGTCCAAGGATACAAAACTGCAGTAATTTTACGCGGCTATATCAGATTTAAACAAGCTTCTCGTTTCCTATGTACGCGAGCATCCAGCATGAAAGTAAAAGACTGTTATCTTCTGCTTGGTGTGGATTGGAGTGCGACAGTGGTGGATGTTCGTGAGGCGTACTTGAGGTTAGCCAAGCAGTATCATCCTGACTGCGGAAGAACTACTGCTGATGCCGCCAGATTTGCACGAATAGAACAGGCTTACAGGGTGGTCATGGATCATGTTACTAGTACAGCACAGACAGGTTCAGAAGTTAACGATCAAGATTTCGACAAGGAGATAGTGTTTGATATTCATCATACCGCTCCACAACATAGGTACGACAGGATTCGGCATAGTCTCCTTCGCAGCTGCTTTTTGGGATGTCACGCAACGCTCCCCTCTGTATCAGCCCCTGCCCCCCTCCCCCCTCCGCCCATCCCCTCCCCCCATCCCCTCCCCCAATACCCCAGAGCTTTGTGGGGCATTTCATAATAATATTGTTCTAGGGGTGAAACATTAGTAATGTTATGCAGCCTTTCAGATCAAGCATCAAGCATATGCATATCTCAAAATGACTCCAGAGTATTTAATGCCTGCATGCTGGGATAGACTGATGCATTACAGAACCTATGTTGTATCATAACCTTTTTTACTTAGATCACACTGAATAGCACTTGGTAACTACAATAGGCGACAAAAATAGTTGACACACTGTATAACAAAAACTGTTTTCGTGCCATATTTATCACTGTATCTTTCCATTCACTACACTCTGCCACATTAACCCCCGTCCTCCCATCCAATGTTGCAGGATTGTAGCGACAGACCTGACTAAACGATACACAACATTGTCTGGGGGGTGGGGGTTGGGAATAAGGGGGGTGGGGCTGAAATGCATTTCGTCCCTAAGAAAATGGGTTCAAAATGACAATGTGTCGACAATATTGTCGCCTATTGTAGGTCACATGACCTCTCTTTAACAGTGATCAGTCAGCCATTTTGTTTCTCCTTAAATTCATGTGTTGTGCCTAGGCAATACCTAGAGTATGAAGGCATTGGATTTGGTTCACCATCCAAGAGACAAAAACAGTACCAGAATTACAGAGTACGGAGGGCTTCAGACAAAGTGATTGACCACAAGACTCGGCAGTTTGGAGAACAGGAAACATCCATTGCAGAGCCTGAAAAGAAAGCAATAAGGAGATCCAAGTACTCTAAGGTTATTGATCGGCTTGTAGAGGATCTCTTTCAGGAAGCCATATCAAAAGGAGAATTTAAAAATTTAGCAGGAAGTGGAAAACCACTAAATCCTGAGCAGGAGCCGTATGTTGGTAAGTCTGTAGGATGATTACCAACATGTGCGAAAGAGCTTTTATCTTGATACACTTTGGTTTCATTACAGTGTAACCAGAAAACCTGTAAATACAGAAAATATTTCTGGAATGTTTATTGAGTTGCAATCAAGCAGATTTCCATTTCTTGTTGTCGCAAGAACTCGCATGCCATTGGTTGCAATCAATACTCCAGAGACATATTGTTGGCATTTATGGTTTGCTGGTCGCACTGTAACCTTTTCATTCCTGGAGTCAAACCTTGAGTTATGTGATGTAGTTTTGACCCAAACATTTGACCATTTACACAAGCACTCCTCAGCAGTGCACATGTCACCATTAAAACAAACGCTCCTCAGCAGTGCACATGTGACCATTCACAGTAGCGCTTCTCAGCAGTGCACATGTGACCATTCACACAAGCACTTCTCATCAGTGCACATGTGACCATTAACACAAGCGCTCCTTGGCAGTGCACATGTGACCATTCACACAAGCACTCCTCAGTAGTGCACATGTCACCATTAACACAAGCGCTCCTTAGTAGTGCACATGTCACCATTCATACAAGTGCTCCTCAACAATGCACATGTGACCATTAACACAAGCGCTCCTTGGCAGTGCACATGTGACCATTCACACAACTGCTTCTCAGCAGTGCACATGTCACCATTCACACAAGCACTCCTCAGCAATGCACATGTCACCATTCATACAAGTGCTCCTCAACAATGCACATGTGACCATTCATACAAGTGCTCCTCAGCAGTGCACATGTGACCATTCATACAAGTGCTCCTCAGCAGTGCACATGTGACCATTCACACAAGCACTCAGCAGTGCACATGTCACCATTCACACAAGCACTCCTCAGCAATGCACATGTGACCATTCATACAAGTGCTCCTCAGCAGTGCATGTGTGACCATTCATACAAGTGCTCCTTAGCGGTGCGCATGTAACCATTCACACAAGCCCTCCTCAGTAGTGCATGTCACCATTAACACAAGCGCTCCTCCGTAGTGCACATGTGACCATTCACACAACTGCTTCTCAGCAGTGCACATGTCACCATTCACACAAGCACTCCTCACCAATGCACATGTGACCATTCATACAAGTGCTCCTCAGCAGTGCATGTGTGACCATTCATACAAGTGCTCCTCAGCAGTGCATGTGTGACCATTCTCACAAGTGCTCCTCAGCAGTGCATGTGTGACCATTGATACAAGCGCTCCTCAGCAGTGCACATTTGACCATTCACACAAGCACTCCTTAGCAGTGCACATGTCACCATTAACACAAGCGCTCCTCGGCAGTGCACATGTCACCATTCACACAAGCGCTCCTTAGCAGTGCTTTCAGTGTTTTTCAGTTATTTTCATTATAATGGCATTTTTTAATTAAAAGAAAAAAAAATGAACTTGGACACCAGTACGAGTTAAATCGTTAATTCTTGTTATTTTTACTTCTTTTTAGATTCAACTACTCGGAGACTTAATAAAGTACTCATAGACTCAGGATTTGCACCGGAATGGATTTCATTGGATAAGGAAATCCGACAGGATGTTACACGTCTTAGGGAAGGTCTTCTGGATAACAGAAAGAAATTGGGACCAAACCCATTAACATTGCAAGCTACCGTCCAATGGAATCATAACTTGAAGGAATTTGAACAGAAATTGTGTTTGATAAACAAGAAAATAGACAAATTTAACATGATTGTCCCTATTCTCAATAAGCAAAAAGTTCATTTCAAATTTCAAAAAGAAGTGAATAGAACATTGTAGAATTATGGCTATGGAACAGGCTATGAAAGTGAAATTAAACATAACTCTTCTACAGAAGAGAAAAATGTACACAATAGTACTACTTTGAGATTTTTTCGAAAACTGCTTGAAACATGCAGTGAGAGGTTTTTTAAAGAAACAGAGAAAAATAGAACATCGTCATGATGGCCGATAACTTAACATTACACGTCAGGATTTAAAAATACAAAACCACTCATCATGGCATTGGAAACAAGGATGGGATCACTAACTGTGCTGTATCACTTACAGTTCCGTGTCACTAATTGTTCAGTATCGAACTGTTCTTGCTGTACGCAATATTTTCGAAAAATTATTTTGGAAGTCAAAATATAACGGGACAATCCGACGGTCTGCTCGCACATAGTGGTTTTCTGTGTTTCAGATTTCACTTTACAATTTACAATTAAACTTTATTTAGACACGGTATATTCATCAGGCATAACAATACTATAAACTATATATATATCTATCTAAAAGTATCAAAATTCCTAGAAAATAATGCTAAAAAAATAAAATATGTAAAAATTATCCCCACCCTCGAGAAATAAACCTGCTCTACAAGAATGCCGTGTGTAGAAGATCAAGCAAAAAAATTGTGACAGCCCCTTATTATTAATTGATTAAACATTTCAAAAACACGACACAACGTTTTAGTTTAGAAGACATGTTTAGGATATTTTAGTATCATCGTCAGCTCAAGGAGGTCAAAAATTTGTAACTGTACGTAACTTGCAACTTTATATACAGTTACAAATTTGTAAACTTCCTTGACGAAACATGTCTTCTAAACTAAAACGTTGTGTCGTGTTTTTGAAATGTTTAGTATCTATTCTACTGCTACAAAATTACGGTAAAATTATTGATAATTTTAAAAAGCCTGTTTTTCATCCGCGACTCAAGAACAAGCATATGAGATCCGTGGAAGGTGAACATGACGTAATAACAAGCACAAGGAAAAGCCAGCCGCCGTTTTGATCTGATCCTTGTGCTTGTATCAGCCTGTGTTCACGCAGACATGGGGACAGAACGCAGCTCTTACAAGGTCTTCTCTGATTTGCTGAGAAAACAATAGAACAAACAACACAACAATGGACCCTAGCCCTGAAAACAATATAGTGCTGTTATGCTAGCGCTTGTGTCACAAGTGAAAACTCGACGCCTAAATTGGACTGCAGACGGTCTATGTCGACTAAGAATTCTATGAGAGTTGATTTCCCCCTAAGTGTTTTTAAAATATTACAGTAGAGGAACATAACCCATGCACTGATCACAGGACCGGAACTCTGACAGCAGACAAAAGAAACAAGATGAAGCCCGGTTTGGGATAGTATGAGTGGCTGTTTGAGTGAAAAATTACAAAATCGCGCTGCCAGAGTAATTACTCAATCACCTTTTGATACGAGCTCCAACCTCCTTCTCGCGATGCTTAAGTGGGAGAAGCTGTCTCTTCGTCGTAAAAAGCAGAAAGCTTTAATTATGTATAAAACATTGAATGTACTTGCCCCAGACTATCTTCAATGTCTCTTCACTCAACGCCACGTTAATGATTATAACCTAAGAAATCTTGAAGGAAAGCTTTCGCTGCCCAAGCCAAATACTAATTACCTAAAACGAAGTTTTTGCTACAGCGGGGCCTTTTTGTGGAACAACTTGCCCCAAGATTTAAAAAGCGTTTGTTCTATTGGGCAGTTTAAACGGGGTATTAAGAACGTATCTGAGATATCGGATTCCCACACGGCAATCATGTAAAGCAGTTGTACAAGTTTAATTTTTAATTATTAACTTAATAAAGATTTACATTACATTACATTACAAGTTTAGTTTTACCGTACAATTTACAGTAGATCCCCTCTCTTTCGAACCCCGACTATCTCGAACACCGTAGCCCGTAAAACAGGCGCATTTTGCCAAAAGCCGCTCTCGCAACCCAGAAGCGCCCGTTGTGTAGGCTACGACTGAACACCCCGTTATCTCCAACTAGAACCCGTTTTCCTTGGATTTACTCGATTATCTCGAACGACGTGTGGCAGCTTCCCGTGGCCTAAATATGGTAGGAAAGGGTGATGGTGATGTTAGAAGTTGTAGAGGAACACGTGAAACAACCCCTTAAGAGCTAGGGAGCTCCAAAGTGCGATAAACGCCCTTTCATCGTAGTATCGTTTTCGAGGACCATAACGAAAAAAAAAATTGATGCACAGTTCCAAGTCTCTTGGAAAGTTTCACTCATCCACAGCGCCAACATTGAAACATTCCATTTTTTTTAACAATTTTGAGTCTTTACATTGATCACGGGATGTAAGATAGTAATTGTAACAGTTACTGGACTTTGTACGTAATACACGTTTTGTTGAATGAGAAACACTTTCACGATACTTCAAGCTGTATGGATTGCTAATATACTGTAAAGAAACCTATAGAACAGACTCGGGTGACCACCGATAGGTCGCGGATTTGTACACCAGCTCAGTTTTGTCGTAAATTAGGAAATTTGACACCAATACAAACTGTCTCCCCCTTCACGCTTGGAAATTTTTGATCGAAATTGGGCCAAACTTTTTTTATACAAGTTATCTTTGTCAGTTTTCCTCTAATTCGCCTCATATTTTCGACGATAACAGATATTGTCATTGCAGAGGGAACTATGGTTTTGGATTTTTATTTTTTAGTGTTTTGGTGGGAAAGTGACGTCACAAAGTTGGCGCCAAAATTTACATTTTACATTTTGAACTATTTTGTGACAGTTTCAAAAAGAACAAGTTCCAAAAACTTGAAAACTGAAGAGATAACTGAAATATCTTAATTTAGTGAAGAGATATAATTAGTTGAAGTTTGTGTTTAAGCTATTTTTAGTAACAAAATGGCGGGAATTTCGAAATTCAAATAATGATATCTTTTCACTGATTCAAGATATTTCAGTTATCTCTTCAGTTTTGAAGTTTTTGGAACTTGTTCTTTTTGAAACTGTCACAAAATAGCTCAAAATGTAAAATGTAAATTTTGGCGCCAACTTTGCGACGTCACTTTCCCGCCAAAAACACTAAAAAATAAAAATCTAAAACCGTAGTTCCCTCTGCAATGACAATATCTGTTATCGTCGAAAATATGAGGCGAATTGGAGGAAAACTGACAAAGATAACTTGTATAAAAAAAAGTTTGGCCCAATTTCGATCAAAAATTTCCAAGCGTGCTTATTTTAACAGATGAACACCAAATCCATAAACTTGATCTATACTTCGCAACTTATTATTTAAGGCCCCGTCCACACTACGCCAAATAAATTTGAAAACGCTTCTTTATTCTTACGGTTAGGCCTACCCTGCACAATAATCCGGATAAATTGTTCACCGAAAACGACTGAAAACGGAACTTTGCGAAAACGCTCTTCAAAGTGGATAAATTTGAAAACTCCGGCTAGGCGTTTCAGTGTGGACGGAAAACTTTTGTCGCGTTTTCAAAGTAAAAACGCCGTTTTCATATTTATCCGGCGTACTGGGTGTGGACGAGGCCCAAAAACTCCACAATGCGTTCATGGTAAGTCAGTGTGACGAGTTCTTGATAAAAAGCTGAAGACGTTTGGATGCAAAGAAAATAACAATAAGCACTGGTTTCTTTGAAACGCTTTTTAAGATAAAGGCTAACGATAAAAAAACCCCGACATTTCGACCCCTCTCAGGTCATTTTCAAGTTTTTGAAATGAAAGCGATTGAAGTTAGCATATATGAGTAAAACTTAAGACATGAGAATGTTAAACGAGATAAAAAATATGTAAGCACTAAGCGTTGTAAAATAGACCCCATTCATAAATGGCGGCCGATTTATTTATTCTTTTATATTCATGCTAATCAGCCCAACTAGCCTCATTTTAGAGCAAAAATTCGAGTATACAAAAGAATAATAAACCGGCCGCCATTTATGAATAGGGTCTATACAAGTGATAAAAAACTACAAAGGACTTAATTAAGACAATAAGAATATGTTGCGCGGATAGAGTCAGACTGTTTTTTCAGTGTTGGCTTAAGGTCTTTTATCAAAAGCATCTCATAAATTAGGCAGTCAATTTTGCTCTGGCACTTCCGTAAGATCTTAAATCTCAGATGTATATCGCTTGGGTCCCTCCCATGTTGCTCTCTGACGTGATTCCCGATCGCAGACCCCTTGTGTTCTACATGACATCTACAAATTTAATCTATAACAGTTTCCCATTACATAGATAGGTTTTATTGTCTTTTTAATATTTTTAATGATGTTTTTTAGCTAGGATTTGTATATCTTTATATAGGTTAAAATTTATTATTTGCAGGGCCCCACTGAAAACCGCCAAGGCGAGTGGGCTCCCTGGTTAAATATTATTATTACTAGTAGTAATCATAGATTATAGTGCGTCTCCTTATCCCGTGGCACCTCGTCTTGACCTAGTACCTTAGTTTCATGAATTAATTCAGCCACTGTTTAAAAGGGATTTGTCGCGAGATAAACGTCGGGCCGACATCAAACAAATTCACGATATCGCCGTGGGATCGGGCAAAATGCTGCCGTGCTGTGTACTCCGAAGGGTCTCAGATTTTTACGACATATAAATGGTATATTTGTCTTGATTTCATTTCGGTTATTTCTCCGATTCTGAAATCATACTCCTCAGTACATGTACTAATACCGGAACCGGAAATGAGAAATTTCTGAGAAAAGCCTGAAAAAGTGCTCCCGTGATAAACTTCTTGGACACCGACGATTAAGTCACACAACATTCAACGTGAATTTCGCAGGATTTTTCGGATAAAATTACAAGTACCAGTTGCAAGTAAGACACAAGACTGTTGAATATAATTCCTTTATTAGCTAGACAAATTTTAGTCACAAAACTGCGAAATCTTTAGTCGCAAATGCGCCCGATACAGGCGCAATTTCGAGCACTGTAAAGTTAATCTGCGTTCGCCTGGCGCGGCCGGTCAGTGAATTAATATTGCTACAAGACATAAGCGAATTGCACCGTACCGTAGAACATCTCGAAGAACGACGTCGGTATTTAGGTGAAAGCTCCCAAATCAGGCAGAGAACCACAGCAAAATCAAGATAGAACATTCAAAACATACCAGAACGGTAGCGAGGAAAATCTGTAACTTCTTGCTTGATTCCAAAGAGACCCAACAACTTACTTGGTCCGGAGAAGAACCTTAGTCCAATTTTTCCACTGCGTACTTTTAGTAGGCATTGAAATATTGAGCCGTACGATTCCAAAATCGGGAAAATATCCGAAACTAAATCAAGACAAATAGATTATTCACATGTGACATTTCAAAACCCCAGCTCCCCTGGATGATGCCTGATTTCCACGCGATGCTGGATACTATTGTGACGTTTCAAGATGGCGCAGATTTGGTACCGACACTTTTCTCGATTCGTTCCGCTTAGACTGACGACGCGCTAAGCATGCTGGATACTATTGTGACGTTTCAAGATGGCGCAGATTTGGTACCGACACTTTTCTCGATTCGTTCCGCCTAGCCGACAAGATTAGGAAGCGTCTCCTTCGTCGACGCAATTAGATGCGGACAGCTGAAGCTCACAGCGCACAGCATAGTTGAATGAGATTCCACACACCTCTATGCGGTTTTTTTTCTGTTAATAAAAAATAAATATTTAACGTTACATTAATTAATATTCTTTATTCACATTCAAACCCTAAATATTTCTTATTAATTTTCTTTTTTAAACCGTTATTCATTATTCATTATTCCGTTCCCACCCCCTTCATTGTTCCGCTTCCACCCCCGAGGCTGATCTCTGGTCCTTGAATGGTAATATTATTCTCACAGGCGCTTTCTTCTCGTCACGCGTCAGTGGGAAACGAATTCCTACACGGACTCAGTGACCCCCTTCATATACGTTAGTCCTAAAAATAAGGGGTGGCCACTGACATTTTTAGGACTAACGTATATGAAGGGGGTCACTGAGTCCGTGTGGCAATATTCGTTTCCCGCGTCAGTGTTTAGATTTTGGATCTCCTGATACTTTTGCAGTAACAAAATCATTTATTGTTGATTGCAAGAGTGGGACGGGGTACTGAAGTCGGGAGAAAGTCACCGTGAGACGTTTACATTCCAGATGGAACAGCTGCCAGGTAGATGGAAGCTTAAAAACACGATTCAGCATTGTTTCTAACAGTGACTGTTTATTTCTCACATCGACATGGCTGTGATAATGCAATAATAATCCGGTGTCTGTTGGCTTTTTGTACACCTTCGTCTCCAGGCGGGAATTGTGTTTGATGATTTTCATTCCCAGGAAGGAAGTTTTCCGTTTTCGGCTAGTTCCATGGTGAAGTTAACTGAAGGATGGCTGTCGTTTAGTGTGGGCATTGGGCATTACGCTCAGCGTGTCGTCCATATAGCATTTTATAGAATTCCGGCATTTTGCCTGAAGTCGTTCTCCGATATTGCCTTCGATATCATTGTTATTCTTATTGTCTTAATTAAGTCCTTTGTAGTTTTTATTACTTGTATTTTGAAACGCTTTGTGCTTACATATTTTATCTTGTTTAACAAAATAGTATGATTTCACGTAACAAAAAAATTTGATGCTAATTTGAACGAAGTATGCAAATTGCCGAAATACCACTAATCCGTTCAATCGTGAACTTTATCCTAAAACCACATGTTAAGTTGTGTTTCGTAAAACCAGTTTATTTGAAACCGTTTAGCAAAATACCACACTGTCAAAGGGACGAGCGAAACTAATGTAAAATTTCGGGTTTTTTTGTACCTAAAATGGGTTTGTCTCTGTGTGAAAACCTGTGACTTTTTCAGTTCTTTGTCTTCTACCTTTGTCTTGCACTCTACTGTTTCAGTACCTTTTGTTTTCGTTGTTTTACGTCACTCGTGAGTTTGGCAGGTTTTTACACCAAGGATGAGCATCTTACATAGTGCGTTAGTCTAATTTGTGGCACAAAGTTATAGCTGATATCTCAGATTCAAATGCATGATAGTGAAGTGTTGCAAATTCTCGTACTGAAGAGAGATTCATAGGCCGAGTTTCCTCTTCACTCTTCTTGTTGTCCATGCCGCCGGGATACTTAAGGTGGCTGAACACAGTTTCACTGTACTTATGCGTCATTCATTGTCATTTTAAAACCACTAACGTCTGGGCGCCCAAAATTGGCGAGGCATACGATTAAGCAACAAGCTATATATTTTGATATTTTTGTTGAGCTTTTAGGGTGTTGCCATGGCAACACGGTGGATTGAAAATCAGCCTGCAATATTTGGTTTCTTTTATTTTCAGAAAATCTAGTCGTTAGATTTTGTCCATCATTTGTTTCCAGTAAACCCGTAAAAATATTCGCACGTTAACTCTGGTCTCATGTAATTTTGACAGAGGGATTTTCCGTAATCTGTGGTTTAATATGTTTGCGTTTTGTAAAAATCTCCTCTGTTAGATTTCAAATTTTTGATGGCAGGTGAGTTCGGCATATTCGGAACTATTATTGTGCCAAATTTCGTGAAATTCTAATGAGTAGTTTCGTAGAAATCAGCACGTTTCCGAGGAAAGTCGCTAAAACATCCAGTCACAATTTTTTGGTCAACTGCGCATGCGTTGCATTTGACTGGGTTCTCGATCCAAAGACAAAAACGACCAAAAAGGCAGTGTATTTCTTCAATGGTTCTATATATTATCTATTGTTTCAACAAACATTTTTACGAACAACAAATTGTTTGATTTTAAGACGAAAAACAACACTTTCGCGATCTACGCTGAGCAAAATAAAATGATCGCTGAACAGGCGCCATGTTTGTTTTTCTCAAAACTCTGCGCGCGCTGACTCACGTAAGCAGCTGAAATTGAAGAGCGCGCGCAAACTGTGTTCAGCCACCTTAAGCTGAATGGTGCTGCAGTTGTGCATGACCGACTTTCAGTTCTCCATACAATATTATATTTTGCCATCATAATTTGGAAAAAGAAATTCCAAAATAAATAAATAAATAACTAAACAATGGCCATGATTAATTAAAGTCACGGGCAATCGAGTTTTCAATGGCGTATTTGACAGTTGGATCATTATCATCAAATTTTTCGTTGTGAAATCATACTATTCTCATGTCTAAAGTTTTACTCATATATGCTGATTTCAATCGCTTTCATTTTAAACTTGAAAATGACCTTAGAGGGGTCGAAACGTCGTTTTTTATCGTTAGTTTTCTTAAAAAGAAAATAACGCGTAAAAAAATTATTTTGTTTATCAGTAGTTGTCCACTGTTCAGTAATGAATTCCCAGTAATTGCGCGGAAGTAACCAACACCAATGTTTTATAATATTTTCATTAATGTCTCGTTATTTAATGTATTTTTTTGCCTCGCAAATTTAATCATCAAGTCTTCGTATACCCTAACATGTGGCAATTTTTGTATTTGCTCTAAAATAATCTGTGTTCTTCACTATTTACGGTCATCCATCTTTTGTTTTTAAAAATGACATTATTTTAGGGGAAATAACAATATATATTTTGCGTGATAACAAAACAGCTGTGAAATATCTGAAAAACTAATCAATGAACTTTGAATAATTGGTGGTTTCGTGGTCAAAACCGGATTCTAATGAAGCCAATAGGGATCAAGCCTTCACAGGTCATGAGATAAATCAGCTATTCTTATCCATTACTGTTGACAGACTTATCTTTGTGGCGTTAAATAAGATCACTTACGGAGCCAATTCAAGCCCTTCCATTGGCTCAAACATGCAACGAACAGGGACTTCTAGATATTAAATATACTGCCGGCATTGTATAGATAGATATTACAAAATATTGCTAGTTTAGCAGGTTCACACAAAGAGAATCAGAATTTATCCTGTGGTTATAATTCAAGAAATCCCTAATTTGTTCGCTGACTCAGATAGTTCGCAGTAAAGCAACGATTCTCGATCTCAAGAATTTGTGTCAAAGTGCATGATTTACCCAAATGACAGGTACCTATCTACGTATTGTTTAGTTTATAAAATTACATTTTTGCAGTTTCCCTGTATTCCTTTTAAGAAAAGCTTTTCTTTGGTTTTTAATCTGAATCATTATATAAACCGAGATGAGTTTCTTCGGCCGGATTAAATGACTTTATCGAAGACAATGTTTTCCGTCAGTTTTCGCCTCAGTTAGTTTTCAAGGCCTTTTAAAGATAGCCTTACGAAGTTAGATGAAATCGGCCATCGTCTTTTAGTGCTTTGGAAATACTCTTGTACTTAACGAAACAAACAAAGTATTTGTACCAGATCACGGTTCGCCGGATCACTGAGGTCTCTTACAATTCATTATGACACAACTTTTTCGCTAACTGGCCAATTTTAGTAACCTCGTCGAGCTATATTTTTGTTTATCTGTTTTCAGAAGGCGAAGAGAACGAAGGAAGCAGCTTAATTACGGGCTCAGTAAAATGGTTTAACCTCGTCAAAGGATTTGGCTTCATTACAACAGACGATGCACAAGAAGATATTTTCGTTCATCAGGTAAAAAATATCTTGAATTAGAACTAAATATTTTGTCAAGTACGACATTTTTTCTTGTGTGTTTTAAATAAATGCTTTCTATTTTGCACCGCGGTCTTATATTTTCTTGCGGTATGCTCTGTTCAAAAGTTATTCTTTATGTTTTGAAAGTAGGTATTAATTATTCATAGTTAGACTCTCGATAATTTTTCTGACATTCAAAGAAGTGACACATGTCTGTTTGGCGAAATTTCTACAGGAATTCTGTCACATGTCGATTTTTTATTGTTGCTGGTTCGACTTCAGAAGTCCTTTTTTAACATGACTATATAATTAGAGAACTCGTGTTTTGAAATTTTCAAAAAAATTTCGTAAATTTAATGCCGGTTTATTTCTTTGATTTTATTAAATTGATATAACTTAATTTACATGTGATGAAAAATATGGTTCTAACAACTTGAAATAGTAAGCGCAATTTTTTTTGTTTTTTTTCATAGATGCTGTAGACCGGTTAAACGAAAAACATTCAACAAAAGACTCGCTTAATTTTAATTTCGTTGTACAATAGAGTTTCACTTCTTTGTTCGCATCTTTTCTTTCCAGAATCGCACCTGACGTCGCATGTTAATTCACTTTAATTCATTACGCTACAATTCGGTTTTCACAGAACGAATTTAAGAAACAATGGAATGAACAAAGCTTTGCTCTATAACAAAAACAAAAATAAAGATGCAAGGTGTTTTCTTTCAAAACCTTTTTTTAAGACTCACTAACATTCATGTGGCAAATCTTGTCTCGTAAGTTTCCCCGAAGTTCATTTATTTAATTATTTTTGCGAATTCAACATTATAGATTTTCGAAAATTTAACCGAAAATTGAAACAGTTTTGATATTTGTCACCTGTAAAAATGCGTTTGTGAAGAAAAGACACGCGAAACAAAATACATGTACAAATACATCTGAGAAAAGGTGGAGAATTTTGGTTCAATTTGAAAACTACTTGCAAATATGGAGAATTTTTATCTTTCAATTCAAGACGACTTTCGCTTTTCTTCCGATGTCAACTTCCGACAGGTTCGTGACGTCAAGACAAAATGGTGTTGAAAATATTAAAGACAAATCTAATCGGTTTATTGCGGATATCGCAAGGTGCAAAATATTGAATGTAATCAACTTTTATCAGGTTATAAAGTGAACTCATTTTTAAAAGGAACTACGTCAGTTTGTACATCTTGAATTAAAAAAAAGTACTGTTCGTGATTTTTTTTAATAAAAAAAGTAACAACTATCGAAGAGATGGTAACGGATTATTTTTGTGTCTATCTATTTCAAATTTCGATGTTTCCCGAGATAGATTCTCAGGAAAAAAAATCCTCGGTTTCCCTCGGAACCAGTCATTAATTGTTTATTATTATCGGATGTTATTTAATACTGGAATAATATTCCTTTATCCATACGCAAAGAGCACACTAGACAACAATTTAAAAGAGCACTTTACCAATATTATTTTGCTTAGTATTTAATAATCACTGTCTCACCAACTTGTAACAGCTATATTACTTCTTTGTTTTTATTCCCTTCTTTGTAGTGTGTTTTCCCTTTTTTCAAAATGTAATTTAGTTTATAGGGCATATAATTAATTAGTTTACCTATATCTTGCCCTTGTCCGTTTTTTGCTTTCTTATCTTTGTTAGCTTCTAAAACGTTTGTAATAATAAAAATGGAGTAAACAAATAAATACAACACAAAAAAATATTAATTGGTGCTCATTTATAAGTTTTAAAACTTCATAAATCGTCACAAAAACAAAATCCTGACTTGATTTTTGCATTTTCCTATTTTACTACATTTCACGCCGGAATTACCCTGTTTTTCTCTCCTGAAACCTGACTACTGAAATAAAAAAAATAAAAATGACAAAACTTCATACTTTACCAGCATAACATGGAACTTTGAAACAAAGTGGGAATTTTTGAAGGTCTCGAAATAAATCAAGAAAGTTCCTTAAAGGGGCAGTATCACGAGGTTCCACGCGCGTCACTAGGGACTTTAAGCACCGGGAACCGGAACGGCAACGGCGACGCGAAAACTGTCAGGGAAAACCCAAATGACGCATTGCGCATGTTTGGCGGGAAATATCTAGACGTTCTCTTCCCGGGCCCGACGTCAGATAGCAAGGTTTGCCGTCGTGTGAAAACGTGAGTATATATTCCTCATTTTTCTTTGGTTTTATCCAGTCGTTTTTGATATAATACACTTAATGTTGTTTAAGAAGACTATACAGAAATAGGAAACGATATTTATTGCTTCATTTAGGTCAATTTGGTGCTTCTGTACGCTCTTTGAGAAAGAGGTGGTAATTCACTACAACTTGTAAACTTAGAACTACGTTTCTTTGCTAAATTTATTAAAATTAACGCAGTGGCTATTCGTACGGCACCCGTACGCGGACTTCGATTTGCTATTCGTACGGGAGTCCAAAGCTTTCGACAATTTTCGAGGTTATTCTTCACTTTTGGTGGTCCACAATATTAAATGTTCGTTTAGTTTTACGAAGCGCTTCTGGTAAGCGATGTTGATTTGGCTCAGACTAATTTGCGAGCGAGCGACTCATTTCGTGACAATTAACCCCAAAGAATACTCCCGTACGGCCAACTTCGATTTGCTATTCGTACGGGAGTCCGAAAACTTTCGACAATTTTCGATGTTATTCTTCACTTTTGTTGATCCACAATGAAGATCACCTTTTGCCGTACATGAGTGATTCTTTTCGATTCTTTTTATTATTATATGTTTCATTATCAATAATTTGAGTGTCTGGGACATCTAACAAGTTAAGTGTCAAAAAATTAATTCAAATTGTTATAATATATCTGGACATACAAACCAGTTCTTCTCTGTTAACTAAACCACTTGTGAGCAAGGAAAGGTAGTCTCAATGGAAGAAGCGTTGGAAGCAAAAAACCCAATAACAAGATTCCCGTATGAATAACAATAACAAGTTTATAGCGTACGGGAGTACATGGCGATGACACATAAACGAGATTCCTTCGCGTAGCTGAATAAACATCGCTCACAAGAAGCGCTTCGTGAATATAAACAAACGTACAATATTATGGATCGGCAAAAGTGAAGAATAACATCGAAAATTTTCGAAAGTTTTGGACTTCCGTACGAATAGCAAATCGAAGTTGGCCGTACGGGAGTATTTTTTGACGCGAACATTTCTTAAGCGTCACGAAATGAGTCGCTCGCTCGCAAATTAGTCTGAGCCAAATCAACATCGCTTACCAGAAGCGCTTCGTAAAACTAAACGAGCATTTAATATTGTGGATCAACAAAAGTGAAGAATAACATCGAAAATTGACGAAAGTTTTGGACTCCCGTACGAATCGTCCTCAAGAACATCGAAGTCAAAACAGTCGTAAGAATCGTACGGCAGGTCAAGTTTATTGGACGTGTTCAAATCGTACAAGAGCATATACTGCCCGTCGTTGATCATTTTCTTGACACGGCTTATGAGAAGCATTTCCCTAACCTCATTTAGCGAGCACATTTCGGAAAAGAGCCGCCTCTACCGAGCTGCACATTTTGGCAAACGTTGCGGTTCTGTAGCTGGTTTATTTGTAACTTCGCGCCGAGACCGCGTTCTCTGCCCAGTCTTTTCTCGGTTTCGAGGTCGCCGTTGCCGTTCCGGTTCCCGGTGCTTAAAGTCCCTACTGTTCACTATTCTTGCACCGGAATTTTGGACATATCACTGTTAAAAGTGATTTTTTCTTTCTTCCGGCTATCAAAACGGATTTTTTTATTCAACAAATACCTCCACTTCTCGACGGCCTTTTTGAATTTGCGGAATCAAACTTGAAAACTGGGCCGACGTTTTCAAGTTTCGACCTCGTGATACTGCCCCTTTAAAATGCAACAATGTCACTTAACCAGACTTGCTCTTACGAAAAATAGTAAGTTATTAATTTTTAACCTCTTTGAAGGGTTACTTGCAAGGTTAATTTTCTTTGTTCATAGACTTTTATCGAGAACACAAAGCCAATTCAGTACATATTTATTCTTCTTGACACGCGCAAATTACAAAGAGACATGCCCTTTAATTTTTTTCTTGCAATTTTATACTTATTATATTTTTTAACTTGCATTTTTTTAGATTGTTAACGTCTTTTTTTATCATCATGTAATTTTATTTTCTAATTAGAGGACCGCCTTAAAAAACACGTTTATATACGAAACGGGCGCTTTCTCTTTTAGAGCTGCTTGGTCAGAGTAATTGAATTACTTTGGTTTGAGTTTTACCACACTCAATTGAAAACTGCTCTAAAGATTATCAATTAGAGCAGTTTTCAATTGAGTGTCGTAAAACCAAAACCAAAGTAATTACTCTGACCAACCACAGCAGTCGTAAGCAATCCAATGAACCAATCAGAGCTCGAAGCAATTACATGTCGGCGGCGCCAAGCGCGGGAAAACGCGTGCGAGCAAGTCACGATTGGTTTTACTTCTGATTGGTCGAGAAAGTGGCGCGAGATTTTTTAGCCAATCACAAAGCGTAGCAATGAAAAACTAAAGCAATTGTGTAATTACTTTCGATACTCAAATGAAAACTGCTCTATTAGAGCGGTTTTCAATTGAGTGTTGATTGCTTTGGTTTTGCATTGTTACGCTTTGTGATTGGCTAAAAAATCTCGCGCCACTTTCTCAACCAATCAGAGGTAAAATCAAAACCAATCGTGACTTGCTTGCACGAGTTTTCCCGCGCTTGGCGCCGGCTACATGTATTTGCTACGAGTTCTGATTGGTTCATTGGATTAGTCTATTACTTTGGTTTTGGTTTTACTACACTCAATTGAAAACCGCTCTTTTATTGTAATAATTATTATTATTAACAGTTGCCATTGCAAAGGCCGCCTTCACACAAGATAACAAAGTGTAAAAGTTCCTTTTTGTGTTGTTTTAGAGTGCTATAAAGTCCAAGGGGTACCGTAGTCTCGCAGAAGGAGAAAAAGTTCAGTTTCAGATACTAAACACAGACAAAGGCAAGATCGCAGTGTTGGTGACGTCACCTGATGGTGGGAACGTAAAACGAAAGAGCCGCTCAGTGAAAAAAGGCGCGCGAAAATACACGACTCTTTGTTACAACTGCAACGAAAATGGACACAGGATGAAAAAATGCCCGTATGCAAGGCGGGACCTTCGAACATGTCACAGATGTGGGGCCAAAAGTCATCTGATAAGAACTTGCCCCAAAACAATTGTGGAAGGCAGTGATTCAAGAATAGAACAAAATATTGATGATCAGTTAATAACGTTTGAGAAAGAAAACTTGTGAACGTTGATTTCTAGTAACAAGTTCGACAAGGTTGCGCTATATATTTTGTATCCTTTGTGAACGCTGTATTAAATAAATGCCCTTTCTTTGCTGATGACCGATCGCCGTAACTAAAGAAGAGGTTTTAATACTTTTAATAACAAGCTTCTAGGAAAATAGATTTGAATCTGGACTCTGTTTTATTTATACCGAATCATCTCTAGTATAACGTGACGCTTTTTTAATCACTGGAAACCTTTATTTTTATTATTGTCACGTGATTAAATAAAAAAATATATAAAAAAGGACAGTCATTGGAAACTAAAATTACATTACTAAGCTTCAACTCAGCAGATCTAAGGGGGGGGGGGGGGGGGGGGGAGTTGTCGACATCTAAGGCCACTTACTATTCATCAAACAAGCCGGACGGACTGGTCAGTTTGTAAATGGAATCGCAAATGTAAAGAACCATAGAACAGGTTCTTTATCATTAGTGCATATCATAAGGAACGCATCGATCTGGCTGTCGGTTCCCACAAACGGTACACGGCACAAATTTAAAATACATTGTCGAGAAAGTGATGGACCATTTTACTTTCGAGACTGTTCCATACTTTTCTTTTATTTGGCTCGCTGTGCACGATTTTTTTTCTTTACTTTTTCTGTGCAGGATTTTTTTTGGGGGGTAATGGCCCATTCCCCCCCCCCTTAAAAATAAAATGGTCAACCCTAATGACTCCCCATTGTTTCGAAGTCCTACTGTGTTTTGTGTTATGTTTTCATAAGATTTTCGAGTAAAAGTCCATCGATTAATGTCGCTTGGTCAGTTCTCTTCATAGTTCTATGTGCACCTCTTTTTCATTCAGTTCCCATTCTTCTTCTTCAAACGTCGCGTCTATAACTGGCTCATCAGTTGCTGCCATAGCAAACTCTGTCAATTCATTCACTAGCATGCGGACTTGTTCCCAGTCCTAAATAAAAATAAGAGCATCAGAAATGAAAGAGTATCTAGCTGGAGCAGTGCGGTTCAACCCTGACTCGTCCCCAGTCGTTTCTCTCCGGTGACAAACCGCGTCTTGTGATTCCGCAAAAGAATAAACAATAGAGATGACTGGGGACGAGTCAGAATTCAACGCCAAGGTACCTCTTTTTGCAACAGGTCCAGCTCGTCACGTGTTATTTTGTCATCTTGTGATTGGTCCATCAAAATAAACAGCTTATAAAAAAAAGCAAAACAGAACTCTCAGTAACATGTAATAGATGAAAAAATTGTTTGAAACAATGAGAACTGATGAAATTACCTTGTTAACAATATTTGACATGTCTTCGGTCCACGGCACATCAGGTCCAAAAACATCGGGCTACAAACACAGAACAACAACAACTATCAGCTTCCACTTAAAGCATTGAAGAGGATATGGAAACCTACGGTGGCCCAAAAGTGTCACGGCAATTTCAATTTGCTCACGGCAGTTTCAAATTGCTCACGGCAATTTCAACTTCGCTCACGGCAATTTCAATTTGCTCACGGCAACTTCAACTTCACTCACGGCAGTTTCAATTTGCTCACGGCAATTTCAATTTGCTCACGGCAACTTCAACTTCACTCACGGCAGTTTCAATTTGCTTACGGCAACTTCAATTTGCTCACGGCAATTTCAACTTCGCTCACGGCAGTTTCAATTTGCTCACGGCAATTTGAATTTGCTCACGGCAATTTCAACTTCGCTCACGGCGATTTCAACTTCGCTCACGGCAATTTCAATTAAAGGGGCTATGTCGCGAGATATGTCACGCAGGCAAAAACGTCGGGCCGACATGAAACAAATTCACGCTATCGCCGTGGAATCGGGCAAAATCCTTCAATTCTGCCGTTCTGTGTACTCCGAAAGGTCTCAGATTTTTCCCACATATAAATAGTATTGATTTCATTTCGGTTATTTCCCCGATTCCGTAATCATACGCCTCGGGACATGTCAGTATCAGTTGCATTCAGCTGTCGTGAATAGCTTAAAGATCTCGACAAAACAGACGCATGAGAACTGTCACAATCCTGTTTAATGCTCTCCGATCGCAAGTGATTACACGCTAGGGTTTTTTAAGTCTAAAACTAGAACCCCATTTACACGGGCTAAAAATTCGGCACGGCACCCTAAATATTCGGCACGGTACTAATGATTTTTGGGCACGGCACTCTCAATTATCTACGTGTAAACGTGTCGGACCCAAACACAATGTGGCACTGGTGCCCAAAATTTTAGGGGTGCCGAGACTACCTCCTGGAGGTAGTCTCGGCACGGGTAAAAGAAGGCACCGTGCCAAAAACTGTTCGATTTCTAATAATTTTGAACGAATTTTAAGCCGTCACGCATGCGTAGCAACCATTGTAATTTCAAAATGGCGGACGATACAGACAAACCCATACGATACATATAGGAAATCGTATGAACTACTTGTGCATTTCATAATTTATGGGCACGAGTGATGTTTTGAAATTTTGAAATGAAACGCTGCAATGGTTTCCATTATTTTTAACCAATCAATAACAATCTTTTGACAGGTAAACCATGCCTGAAATCTAAAAATTGATCACATCTTTTAAAGAAATATTTAAGCTTGAAGTTCCAAACTTTTAAAGTAAGTGCAACAGATTTGCAGCTTTCTTATTGTACTTTACAACCTAGATTTGCACTCTACAATCTAATTATGCATTCGTCATTGGCCAATCAGAAACTGTATATTTTGCAGAGTATATTATAAGAAACGTCACAATACAGACGATACATTCCTTTCAGATGTCTTTCGTAACGTTGATGTCCTTCTTGTTGTTCTAGGCGCCGATTTCTAATCAATAACCGTTAAACAGTGACAATGATATCATTTCCCGCCATTTCCCGGGGAAATACAGGCGAATGTTAGGGGTGCCAATACAGAAGTAGGTACCGTGCCCATTTGAGAGAAATTCCACTATTTTGTTCGTGTAAACTGGGAGTGCCGTGCTTAAATAGTTTGGGCACGGTACCGAAATTTGGGGGTGCCGTGCCGATTTTTTTGCGCGTGTAAATGGGGCTTAGTAGTAATCATAGATTATAGTGCGTCTCCTTATCCCGTGGCACCTCGTCTTGACCTAGTACCTTTATAGTTTCATGAATTAATTCAGCCACTGTTTAAAAGGGATTTGTCGCGAGATAAACGTCGGGCCGACATCAAACAAATTCACAATATCGCCGTGGGATCGGGCAAAATCCTGCCGTGCTGTGTACTCCGAAAGTACATGTACTAATACCGGAACCGGAAATGAGAAATTTCTGAGAAAAGCCTGAAAAAGTGCTCCCGTGATAAACTTCTTGGACACCGACGATTAAGTCACACAACATTCAACGTGAATTTCGCAAGATTTTTCGGATAAAATTACAACTACCAGTTGCAAGTAAGACACAAGACTGTTGAATATAATTCCTTTATTAGCTAGACAAATTTTAGTCACAAAATTGCGAAATCTTTAGTCGCAAATGCGCCCGATACAGGCGCAATTTCGAGCACTGTAAAGTTAATCTGCGTTCGCCTGGTGCGGCCGGTCAGTGAATTATTGCTACAAGACATAAGCGAATTGCACCGTACCGTAGAACATCGCGAAGAACGACGTCGGTATTTAGGTGAAAGCTTCCCAAATCAGGCAGAGAACCACAGCAAAATCAAGATAGAACATTCAAAACATACCAGAACGGTAGCGAGGAAAATCTGTAACTTCCAAAGAGACCCAACAACTTACTTGGTCCGGAGAAGAACCTTCGTCCAATTTTTCCACTGCGTACTTTTAGTAGGCATTGAAATATTGAGCCGTACGATTCCAAAATCGGGAAAATATCCGAAACTAAATCAAGACAAATAGATTATTCACATGTGACATTTCGGAACCCCAGCTCCCCTGATTATATCCTCTGCCGTATTTCTGAGTGCCAGAGTGCTTATAAGAATTTGTGTTAATCTTACACAAGGTTTTAAAATAAGGTTGAGCGGGATTTTGCCGGCGAGAAGAACTGAGGTTCGTGGATGATCAAGAAGCTGTGAGATGTTTTGTGGAAGTTGTGCTACTTCCACGAACAGTGTGCTGAAAAATGAACTACATTGTATAAACTCACGATGCACTTAGGGCGCCGTGAGTAAAGTTGAAATTGCCGTGAGTGAAGTTGAAATTGCCGTGAGCAAGTTGAAACTGCCGTGAGCAAATTGAAACTGCCGTGAGCAAATTGAAACTGCCGTGAGCAAATTGAAACTGCCGTGAGCGAAGTTGAAATTGCCGTGAGCAAATTGAAACTGCCGTGAGTGAAGTTGAAGTTGCCGTGAGCAAATTGAAATTGCCGTGAGCGAAGTTGAAATTGCCGTGAGCAAATTGAAACTGCCGTGAGCAAATTGAAATTGCCGTGACACTTTTGGGCCACCGTAGAAACCGCATTGAAACAGCATTGAAGAGGATATGGAAACCGCATTGAAACAGCATTGAAAAGGATATGGAAACCGCATTGAAACAGCATTGAAGAGGATATGGAAACCGCATTGAAACAGCATTGAAGAGGATATGGAAACCGCATTGAAACAGCATTAAAGAGGATATGGAAACCGCATTGAAACAGCATTGAAGAGGATATGGAAACCGCATTGAAACAGCATTGAAGAGGATATGGAAACCGCATTGAAACAGCATTGAAAAGCATATGGAAACCGCATTGAAACAGCATTGAAGAGGATATGGAAACCGCATTAAAACAGCATTGAAGAGGATATGGAAAACGCATTAAAACAGCATTGAAACAGCATTGAAGAGGATATGGAAACCTCATTAAAATAGCATTGAAAAGGATATATTTATTTTTTTATTTATATAAACTTTTATTAGCTTACTAACGTACAACGTATACTAATATATACTGCTACTTTGAAACCTATACAGACTATATTACACATACATATACTTTATCTTTAACACTTCCGAAGCTATCATGATTTTTTACAATATTCCAATAACCGCTTTCTCATTTAAGTAGCATAACGTTACAACAAAAACTAATTTACATAATTTACAGATGCTATTTCTACACACACATTCACGCATACACACGCACGAAAAAAAAAACACAAAACACAAAACAAAACAAAGAAGGCAGAAAATAAAATAAAAGGGAGTTTTCGAGGATCGGTAATCAGGTCAAGAATGGATGAGCTTTTCAACTTTCCATTGAATCATTTGTTTATGAAAGAATTCGTTATAGCTGATTGGCCTTTGTAGAACTTTACAAGAATAAAAATATTGTTTGACATGCAAGAAAAGGAGATTTAATTTTTCACTTATACTAGCAGATAAAGAAGAAGCTTCAAAAGGGAGGTTTAGCAGTGCCTCTGACGGGGATAGGTTTACATTAGTACGGTGATGTAAATTAAACCAATGCAAAGAAGCGTCAAGTAGATTCTGAAATTCGAAACAGCTTAAAAAAGTGTGCTCGATAGAGTCAGGTTAATTACACAGTACACAATTTGCATTATTTGTAATTTTAAATAGATAAAGTTCTTTGTTAGTAACAAGAATGCGATGGTGCAGTTTAAACGAAAATTGTCGAAGTTTATTATCAGAGGTAATTTTATAAGTGAATTTATAATTGAAAAGGATATGGAAACCGCATTGAAACAGCATTGACGACGATATGGAAACCGCATTGAAACAGCATTGAAGAGGATATGGAAACCGCATTGAAACAGCATTGAAAAGGATACGAAAACTGTAAAGTTTTCTTCAGATTTCACCTTTCTAAAAAATTCTTGAATTTCTCCGAGGGTCAGTTGGCCACCACTAGACATGGCCTCCTTAATCAAACGGTTCCTTAAAAGAAGAAAGAGAAGAAAACAATTTACCGAGTGTAGAGAGTGTTTTAAATGTAAAAACAAAATAATAAAATGAGTAAACTACAAAATAACGTAACTCATTACAAGCGTGGGAAAGTTGAGTAAGCTTAGAAGATCATATATGGGTTCATGCACGGAGAGACGAATTTTCTCTGGCTTCAAGATCCCGCGTTCAACTTGATATCAAGTTCAACAGGAGAGTAGGAATTTCACATCATGAAGCATCTATGGAGCGATTTTCGTATGACCTTGAAATGATTACCCATGAAAACAACCGAACCAAAAATGAACTGGAAAGAAAGCAATTTAATTTGTTTAGCGAACGGAAGCTAACAGGCGCGGTTTTGGGCTGGTTTAGTGAACACGCAAAGCAAAGTGAACAGTTTGCGAGCTAAAAAGTAGCTATTCTCTTTGACGTCACTCGTTTTTCGGCATTCTGATTGGTCAATCGAACAAGCCTCTTTTTAGCGGAAAAACGAACAAGCAATTGTTTTGATCCTTTCAGTTACAGAAGGGACAATCGGGCGCACTCAGGGAAAACGTTTTTCAAGGTCATACGAAAATCGCTCTATTGTTTATTTCCTGATTTTCCAAAGATCTTTCGAAGACTTTCAAAACCTGTCCGAATATTTCCCAAATGTCATACGAACATTTCCAGTTACGAAGATTACCGATTCACTGTTACTACCGATTGGAAGATTTTCGATTCACGAAGAAAAACCGAAGATGTTTCGATTATAGACCATGGCAGTTTAATAACGCGAGGTTCTCGATATCTTCATTCTTAACGGCATGAAGATAAAATTGACCTCTTTATGCGTGTTGAGACATAATGCATGGTTCAATTCCTACAGTTACCATCCCCCCCCCCCCCCCCCGGGCACACCCCCGGGGATTTGCCATGTTTTCTTCACTTGGCGTCCTATTCCCCACCCCCGGGCACAAGGAAAGAGGTAATTCCCCACCCCCGGGACACTCAAAAGCAAGCTGCACCGTTTCTTAAGAAGACAGAAATATTTATTATATAAATCCACTGAACAGTTTACAAAATAGACATGGAATGGCCTAGACTCGTATGGCTACAAAGATCAGGAAGCATCTCTCCCATTCTTTTTCTTCCTTGCTCGCGTTTCTTTGGCTTTCATCGCTTCAAATACAGGCTTTAACTTTGCCAAATTGTTTTCTTCCAGCCAATTACTAACAAATTGTAAGGATTTCCCAGCAAAGAAGTCCGCTTGTTGAGTCATGTCGTCCGCCATATGCTTCGACGAAATTTTCGCCCCATAATTCCTTGCGCTCCAAGATAATCCCCACCCCCTACCCCCGGGACAAGAATACGTGCAAAATACCCCACCCCCGGGCCACAAGGGCCGGCATTGCCCCGGGGGTTGCCCGGGGGGGGGGGGGGTGTGGGATGGTAACTGTAGGAATTGAACCATGCATAGCCTGCAGAACAGGCGTTATTTTTTTAAGCGTTTCAGGCGAGCGCGAAGCGCGAGACGAGCGCGGAGCGCGAGGGGAGAAAAAAATCGCGCGCCCGCCTCAAAAACGCAAAAAAATTACGCTTGTTCTGCAGGCTAAACCATGCATAGCCCAGTAACCATTTCCTCTGTTACTGGCATGGCTTCAGTGCATTGCTACATCGCAGGGCCGTAGCCAGACGAAAATTCTTACCAAGGCAATATCAGAAAAGAAAAATACTTACAAGGGAGATCCAATGCCTTTACTAGTTTCAAAGTTTTATTTTTACCGAGGCAAGTGCCTCGGTTCCCCGGAGGGGTACTCCCTTATATGACCTATACGGGGACGTGCCGCTGGACAGGGTATGGTTTTTGGCATTTTTGTCCTGAACAGGGTATATAATTTAACGTGAGTCTGTCCTAAACAGGGTCTGAATCTGTCCTAAACATGGTATGGTTCCAGTTAACTTAGCGCTTGTGGTGACTTCCCTTGTCGTGATTAGTATATTCATGCAAAGGCGAAGTCGTTTTCTTTTCAAAGGATCCGTCTACCATTTTTTACAGCTCAGATCAATAACCACGCACCAGCTATGTCCTAGACAGGGTCCTAAAATAGAGGATGTTGTCCTACACAGGGTAGGTATTTTCGTTTATTTTTGTCCTAAACAGGATCAGGGTCTCAGACCCTCGGAGGCACCCCTATACCCAAATATTGGTCAAGTACCCCCTCCCCCGCCCGGCTCGGTTCGCCTCGTACAGCCCTGCATCGGTTCTCTGGAAGGCTGTTCCAGGTGTTAAGATTGTGGGGCCGGGAAGCGCTAAAACCAGCGCGCAAACGGGCTGGGAAAACGAGGTGAGGTTGGGGAGAGGTGGCCGCCTATCGCCGTCCGTCAGTATTCGCAATTGCGCCTCCCTAGTATCCGAAAACCTGGAATAGGCTAGCTTTCTGGTAGCCTATGAGTAAGCTCGTTTGGGGGAGGGGGGTAGGAGCCCTCGGGGAGGGGGGGGGACTCCGATATGAAAATAACGGGGGTGCTCATCGTACCTCTTAGGGGTCAAAATTTGTAGATTGGTACCGCTTAGGGTGCTGAAATCTAAAATGACCATGGTTAAAATTATCGCGGTACCTTTTAGGGTATTGAGCTGAAAAAATATGACAGAATATGTCTTGTGTTGTATGAAAATGGTACCTCTTAGGGGCAAAAATATATTTGAGCCACGCCTGTCAAACGAGATTCTGGTACCTTTTAGGGTATTTTCCAAATTTTCCGACGAGTACACCCGTCAATTTTATAGGGGAGTCCCCCCCCCCCCGGGGGGGTAGGAGCTAGTTTTCTGGAGCAATCACCACTGCCAGCTCAGAAAAGGCAGAACCACCAAAATACTTAGAAGATTGCTTCAAATGACATTGAAACAGCATCATATAAACCATAGTTTACTATGTATAAACGTCACCAGTAAAAAAGATATTCCTTACTTTATCAGTTTGCGCTGGGCATCATGAAGTGCATTAAACCCAATAAATGTCAAGTTTTTTATGGTTTTGTTGGATTTTGCATTACAGCTACTGAAATTGAGCTGTACATCATGTCTCCACCACACATTCACGGCTATATTCAGGCCATAGGATCGCACATGGTGAACCCTAAACACAAACAGTGATCAATGTGAAACTTCTCTTTACTTTGCTTTGAAAAATTCATCAGGAAATTAAGGAGAATACAAAAGGCAACCTGTTAAGGAGAAAAACAGCACCCATGTAAGGGTTGGAGGAGGGACAGGGACAGGGGAGTGAGAAACAAAGAAGAAGAGGGAAAAACGAGAGTGAGAGAAATAGGTCAACAGAAGACACCAGGGAAAGGATGGGAATCTGGAATGTTACAGGAAGCAAGACACCCATGAATAGACAAGTTTAGAGCTGCTCTGAAGATTCACTGGTCAGCATATCTTATTAATGTAGTGGGAAAACTGTTCTCTTCAGTTGAAATACCTACCAAAGGAAAGGGGTGTAAAGACAGTCACCAGGTTCAATGAAGGCAAAATGATGCTCTATATTATGGAGACCAGGATACTTGTGCAGGTCAACCCTACATGGAATAAAAAAGGCAGTATTTTTTATTTATTTAACATTTATTTTATTTTATTTTAGGAACACAAAAGTGCTACTTGCAATAAATGAATGAACAAACCTGTCAACATCTACCTCGGAATAACCACGCTCTGTCACATTAACCTACAGGAAACAGTAGGAGACAATAATTAAAAACAAAACCAAACAGTGCCAAGCCATGAAGACTAACAGAGGTCTATAACATTAATAAATGCAGATCTGTCACTAGATGTCATATGTTTATTATCAAAAACTATTATGACGGCAAAACCACAACAACAAACCAATGAAGAGTGCCCGATCTTTTGTAGACCTGGATCAGTAGAAATCTTGAAAAAGTATACTGTTAAAACGGCAAACTGATCCTTACAGCAAGGAGAAGAGATTGAGACAAAAGTGAAGTAAAAAACAAACAGAATATATTTGCCCGATATTTCGGTTTGCAAAACAAACCTCCTACAGGGGCTAGAAGACAAAAATGAATACATATAAAAAAGGACTGTTACATATAAAACTTTTGAAATATGACATAACAGAATAACAGAAAATGATTGACAAGAAAGAAGCTAAATGTCATTAATTAAGATCATCACGTCTATTTATACCATGAGGATCAAGAGTCATCGCTTTATCTATAAGATGGGCCTCGCATGCCTTTCTGACTGCAAATAAGAGTCTACTGTTTGTTTTTTTTTATTTCACTTCTGTCTCAATCTCTTCTCCTTGCTGTAAGGATCAGTTTGCCGTTTTTACAGTATACTATGTCATAGAGGTTCCCTATTTTAAATATTTAAACATCTATAACCTTAGACTGAACAAAATCTACTTTCTATAAATGACAAATGTGGTATATTTTAATATGTATTTCAAAGAGGCAATGAGTACCTCAGCATGTATGCTAAAAGAGAGTCACAGGAAGCCCAATTTATTTTGCTGACTGGTTGAATGTCCTGTGTCAGGATGCCTGAATTGACCATAACTGCTATACTGCATAATATTTATAGAAAAAATAAAGAGGTTTCTTTACCAACTCTTGATATTTTTTATCTATCAAGAAGAATTCTTTGGTTCCTCTGAATACACACATGATGTTCTCTGCATGATCGTTGTGGAGAACAGACTTGGTTCCACCACTGCTAAACCACAACATCTACAGTAGACCATTTAACACAGTCAATTCATAGCCTAATATATATGTGCCAATTAACAACTCAAAGGTTCATTTTGGATTTATAAAATAAGTCATAATCGCTAAAAAGCACATGGGGTGAGATGGGGGGGGGGGGGGGGGGGGGGGGGGGGGGGAGGGGCACGAAGTCAACTGGAGGTGGGAGGACAGGAAGTGGAATTCCCAAGGTGGCTAGCAGAACTGGAGATGTGGAAAAACGTTTGCAATTTAGAGCTGTCTTGTTAAGGCATCAGAATGTATATGGAATTTCTTGGCCTGATCATGAATTTCGTGATGATTCACAGGCCAGGAGAGTAAATGTACTATGGATCTACATGGAACCTGCAGTATAATTAATGTCTTAATTTTTTTTCCTCTTAATCTGGCCAGGTTGTGAAAGACTGTCTGTTTATTTTTAAAAGCCACTAATAAACAGTTAACTACTTACATCTTGTACAAGGTTTCCTTGTGTTATATCTGTACAAGATATTGGAGGAGGTACAAGGACATCTTGCCTATAAGCATGGTCACAATAAAAAAATGAGTTAGATTAATTTATTACTATTTGCAATGTGTCCATATTGTTTGTCAAAATAACACTTGGAATCTTGATTTTAAATCATTGGCGACAGGAGCCATGGGTTCTCAGAGATGAGAGGGGGGGAGGGGTGGGTTGGGGTGAGGAAGATGTTTCAGTAAGAAACAAGTGCAGGGGGGGAAGAAAAGGGGAATACCAGTCCCCTTCTCTTGATCCACTATTTAAATTCCCCTCCTCCCCCTTGACTCTACATTACCCTAAAAAGCCAAAACAGAACCCCCTGTTGCATTCCCCTAGGCAATGCAGGAACTAGGAGTGAAGGGAAAAGTAAGTGGAGAGTTGACATCCGCCTGTCTTCTCTCAGGGATGAAAAGAATCAGCAAGGAAGGGGTAGGAACTGGGAGGAAAGGGTACAGGATGTGGGAAGTTTAGAAACCCCTGTGTTCCCCCAGAGATGGCAAGAACCACCAAGGTAGGGGTGGGAACTGAGAGTAAACGGTACAGTAAGTGGGAAGTTCACATCCCCCTGCCTTCTCCCAGGGATGAGAGGAACCACCAAGGAAGGGGTGGGAACTGAGAGTAAACGGTATAGTAAGTGGGAAATTCACATCCCCCTGCCTTCTCCCAGGGATGACAGGAACCACCAAGGACGAAGTGGTGGGAACTTGGAGTCAAGGGTACAGGACATGGAGAGTTTAGAACTTCCTGCCTTTCCCCAGGGGTGGCAGGAACCACCAAGGAAGCAAATGGGAAGTTCAACCCCCCCCCCCCCCCCCCCCCCCCACCCTGTCTTCCCCCCACCCCTATCTCCCCCCACAGTATCCTACCTGAGAAACTCGGGCACTGAACTGACCATGTACTGTCCCGACCAATGCAACTTTCGAACAAAGTCTGCAAAAACAACATCTTCCCCTGGGGTTGTACGATTTTCCTTCTTCTCCACCTCTACTGAAGCTAATTGTTTTTCACTTTCGGGAAATGAAAGAAAATACTCGTCATTCCATAACGTGTAAGCTGGAGAGAGCATCGCTCCTCCACGAAAGAGAACTGGCTTCGGGATGTTGACGAAGTTTTTGTAGAATTCCTCGGCTGTTGGAAATCCATCGTACACTTCCACTTCCAATCTCTTACCATGAGAAAACAATGGCTCTAAATGCCCCTGTAAATCATCAGCGAATAATGGAGAAACGAAGACAAAGAGATAGCAAAAGAACAATTTCTTCCGTGCGTCCATGTTGATCTTCATCAGTCCTGCACTTCCTGCATCACTGACAGGGAAACGGGCGGAACTCGCTCAAGTCTTTTTAATAGACGTGAAACACGCTACCAAAGTATTCAGCAGCGTTTTAAAAATAATTTGCTGCACCTAAATAAAGAGATTTTGTTTGAGATGCATAAACATTTGTCTCATCTTCTGACTCATAAATAGCCTCCTTTGCAGTCGACATTCCCGATCTCCGAGCTCGTCACAACGATGGCGTGACGACATGGTGTCCAGTCGATCCTGTGACACCGAGTCGGATGAGAAGCTCGAAGAAGGGCGTCATTTGCCCTTCCGGTAATTATGGAGGTCTTGGGGACTATAAAGAACTACGTGGCGCAATTGCTCGCACTTCGATATCTTCGCATACTAATAAGCTAAATATATTGGTCAGAAGCGTGAACAGCATATGAACAGATTCCCCCAACTGTCAACCAAAAGGTCGCCTCTCTACCTGCAGGTGTAGAAATATGTACCACCAAGAGAGGATAAAGGGTAAGAGAGGCCACCACCCATACATGCACTATTCCATAGGTAATCTGTCTCAGATTATTTACCCTTTATCCTCTCTTGGTACCACATATTGCATGCAACGGGGTAGTCTTACGATGGACTTGCATCTTATTAAAGGCGAGTTGAATACTCTAAATCGTTTCGTGTTACGAAAACCGGGTTTAATTACCTATGCAACACCCCTGATACAACAGGTGGCCCTAGTATACAGCTATTTCGAGAAAGGTTGTCGAAAAAAAGCGTAAAAGTGCACGCGACAATCCCGAAAGATATTGCGGGTAGTCATCAACGCATTATCCTAAAAACTCCTTTATCCATATAGCCCGCCATCTAAGATCGTCGTTGTACGGACGAGGCATCGCGGATTTGATGTATTTATTCTTGACTTATTAACATTCAGTGATCCGATCCCAAATTAATTTTCGGGATTATCGCGTGCACTTTTGTATACAGCTGTTTCGAGAAAGGTTGTCGGAAAAAAGCGCAAACTGAGCGCACGCGACAATCCCGAAAAATAATACGGGATATGATCAATGAATTTTAATAAGTCCAATAAACACATGAAACCCGCGATGCCTCGTCCGTACAGGGACGATCTTAGATGGCGGGCCATTGAGATAAATGAGCTTTTAGGATATAACGTGGATGACTACCCACAATACCTTTCTGGATTGTCGCGTGCACTTTTACGCTTTTTTTCCGACAACCTTTCTCGAAACAGCTGTAAATCCGAGCGGATTTATGTCAGAGTCGTAGAGGTTTGCTTTTCCACCACTGACCCCATTTTACTGTTGATCCTAAAAGCCACCAAACGGCTTTTTTTCCTACAAAACCGTTTATTTATTTTTGATCCCGTGATCCTTGTTCCTCAATTTTTTTACCTTCAGTTAGTAAACCTCTCTCTGGGCCGGACACCACTGGACCAGCCTTTGTAGGGAGAGATTAGGTGGAATTCGGCCGGGACCAACCAGACCGTCCGATGTCCGACTTTAATAGAGAAATATCCGGAAAGGGTTGACTGTAGTATTAATCAATTTATATTATCAATTGAAAAGCTGGGTGTATAACCTTTTGCATGCAACCTACAAACAAATTGAAAAACATTGCTCGGAATTTTTTTCTCCAGTTTTCCGCTTCGTTTTCGAGAAAAAACGTGTGCAAAAATTTCCGTGTTTCCTCGTGGCCTCTTTTGCCAAAAAAACCTTTCTATTTCTCCAAACAACGCGTAGAAACAGAAAAAAGAAAGAAAACCTCTGAGATCAATGTAGTTTTGTTCAACACCGGTTTCTCTCATTGGATGTGCTGGGCTTCCTTTATCTTAACCTGGAATTTGAATGAATGTCGCAGGCTGCGTTCTGAAAAATGTTTTAAAATCATTTATCACGCCCCTGCCAAATAAGGGAGTCTCGCACATTGAAAGTTGCACAAGTGAAGAACTGATCATCGTAGTTTTGAGTAGCCTGTTGCAGGCGTCAAGTTTGTGACGCGCGAAAGAAAAATCGGGCGCAAGAGAAAAAACGAGGGGAGGCTGGGGAGAGAGGTTTTCCCTCGCGCCGACGACGCGCCGACCCCACAGCGCCGCGCGCCGCTTTTCGCTGCTCCCCCACAATCTAAACGCCTGGAACAGGCTATAAAGTTATGAGCAAAGTTTATTCAATTTCCATAAAGGTAAGCCTAAAAACAATGTTTGGGCTTTAATTTAATCTGTGTGATACAGTTGTGTTGCTCTAGAGAGACCTAACATTGTAGCAAGTTTGATAGAACACAAACCGCGGTGATAAACATATTGAAGTTATTCATTTTTGATAAAACTTGACGTTTCGTATGCTACTACATACATTTTCAAAAGTGATCGTTACAGTGTTGAAAACTATGGCTCATCCTCGGTGTAAGAACCTGTCAAATTCACGAGTGACGTAAAACAAAGAAAACAAAAGGCATAAAACAATAGAGTCAACTGGGAATGCAATACTACAAAGGTAAAAAACAAAGAAAAAAGTCACAGGTTCTTACACCGAGGTAAACCCAAAACTATACTTATATAGTAGTGAAAAGGGACTGGGACCTAGATTAAGTACATTGTTCATCTATAAAAAGAAACAGCTAATTAATAAAGCATCAGCTTCTCCAACTGACGTTTGCATTAAAAGCTGGCTTCAGTTCTTGTATAAACAGTGTTTCTTTGATTTACAGTGGAAATCAGTTTTGCCCGACGTTAAGATATCAAAATGATCCCGGTCAGCAAATGGCTGATGCGCGGTCATGCTTAGCGAGGGCCTTAAAATGCCCAGTTTTTCTATCGTGAAGCCGTCGTTTAGTTTTACCAATGTAAAATTCTTCACAATCCCAACAACTGGCTTTGTAAATAACTTTAGACTGTTGAGAACGATTGAGAAGCTGATGCTTTATTAATAAATTCAAACGAATAAGTTCAATATGTTTATCACTGCGGTTTGTGTTCTATTTCTCATCAAGCTACAATGGCCCAAGAACAAAAGTCTCTGTAGTAAGTTAACATTTTTTTTTCAGGCTGACCAAAATGAAATCCTGTTTAAAATATTTCTCAGTCAACTGACCACCTTTAAATAAATAGATCCCTTTATTTTAAGTGATATAAACATGAAAGTGCTAATTGGGGATGCTGTAAATAGAAGAAAGTATCATTACAAACTGAACATAAATGTTTTTTAAAAATACCACCCTAACCTCTAGCCATGCCTCCCTCCCTGGCTCAAAAGGGTGGTAACTTAAAGAGGGACAATATTAATTCATAGATTTTTAACCACACATTGAAGACATTGAAGGTTAGTTTTGTTTTATTATCTAACAGTAACACTCCATGATCCATTTCGTATTCAGTGCAATAACAGATGTAATATCACCAGTCCTGTACAGGGGCAAACTTGCCAGGAAACACCTTGATTGTGCCTTCACCCAGCGATGGTGCCCTCTCTGCCCAGAAGAAGGCCGTCAAACCATAAATTCCTTCCTCTGTGATTTTTTTAACAAGGCTTGCATATCCTGGGGTTTCCTCCCGTATGAATACATGCACAGATTTATCAACATTATAAACCATTAAGTCTTTAGGTGCATCAGGGTCCATAGTAGTGACAGGTCTTTGTACTTTGACAACAAATGTCTTGCTTGCTGGTACGGTGCTTTGAGAGGCAGTGGAGTCTTCTGTTTTGCCACCACTCAATGACACAGTTGGGTGGTCAGCTGTGAGTACATTACTAATGGTTGTCATGAAAGGGTATCTACTAGGGTGGGCCAAAATACCCTCTTCACATTTGTGCTTGTGGCCTCCTTTTTTCCAATGTTGTTTTTGACATTCTCTCCCACAGTATAAAGTCACATGACATCGAGCACAACGCATCAACTTCTCAACAGCTTGACCTTCGAGTATAACACAACACAAATATCAAATGTTTAGTTTGATCTTCCTGGTTTGGTTTGAATAACAGTTAAACCCCTTCAAAACTAAACGAATAACTGTTGTTGTGGCTTAGTTAAAAGAAGGCACTGGTGAAAAAAGAAACACTTAGTCCTTTGCTAATTTTATTTTCATTGTCTTTTTAAATCACATCTTATGAAATATTCCAAACACAAACTTAGTGAGACAGAAACTGTAAAATCAGTTCATATTTCTTGAGTAAAAAAAATGATTTGGAGTAATTTAGTGTTAAATATGTGACACTATGTGACATTTCTATTGTATTTTAGCTATACAGTATTTATGAGGGAAATCACTTGTACATCCAGCATAACACAGTTGAAACCAGATAACTTAAACAATCAGGACAAATGCAAAACTGTTCAAGTTATCAAGAGTTCTATTTTTTACAGTATGTGTATATGGACAGGGCAGAAACAGTCCATGCAGTGATGTTTTAGCAGGAAACACCCTTATTACTAGGAACAATCATATTCTACAAACCACAATTAGCACAACTTGCTGCTCGCTTTGCCAGAGATGAATCAGCATTTCTGTTAGCCTCATGTAACAGTTTCCTAATCTCAGGAGAAGTCCTTGCTTGATCAAATGGGGTTTTACCCTCACTGCAAGAAGCTTGTGGATCCGCACCATGTTTCAACAGAAGCTTAACAACATCTATAGCACCTACATTGTAAATAATACAATATGCCAAGTTCTAGAGGTTTGTTTTTTTTCCAGTGTTTGCTATGCTGTTTCTTTCAGGTGAGTATTGAGTATTTGATGATATAATTATTTTGATACTCAGACAAATTTATGCATAGCATTGTATTGTATTATATGACCATAACAGTAGTTTAACAATACATTCTAGAATGGCACAATACAAAACAATGTATAACAGTGCAATGCTATGCACTGGACAAGTATGGATTGGCTACATATAGCCCAAAGGTTTAAATCTTGGACTTGATGATTGTGGGTTGAATGTGTTGCTAGTAGTCCCACCCATAAATTTGTTAACTACAGGTAAGGTTGAGTGCACCATTGTGGACAGCTTTGATCACGTAATGTGTCATTCAATTCCAAAAACCATAAGACACCCCTCCCCCCAACCTTTTCCGGGCAAACTCCCTGGCATTTGACCTTTTTGAAAAAATTTGGTCAGATTCCCCACTAAGTAGGCAAATTTGGTGGTCAAATGTCCTTCTGGTCAGAGCCTCACAAAGTGCCATCTTCCCAACATTCTGGACAAACATATAAGCATAATATTCAAATAGCAGATAGACACTCTTGTTTCTTACTCGCAAGGCAAAAAACTTTCACTTGTCCACTTGTCTGAGATGAGTACTTCTTGATCTCAGACAAGTGGATTTCCAAATGCACTTGTCCGAAGGGACAAGTACAATTTACCAGGAGAAATTTGTCTGTTTTTCACTTGGTAAATTGTACTTGTCTGACGGGACAAGTAAATTTACCAGGAGAAATTTGTCTGTTTTTCACTGAGTTCTAAGTTTCCCAAGCATCTCTGGACTTAGGAAACTAACCTAACCGACCGAGCAAATTTTTTTGAGCACGTTTTTATTAATTTAGCCTGGTTACTTAAAGATAACCAAGATGGCCGCTTGTTTACAGACTCTTTTATTTGGCTTCGAATTCATTGGTCTTCGGTGTTCCTTCATTGCTAAAAACTTCAAAATGTCCGACAAAGATAGGGAGCACTGTTTCAACACAGGTATTTTAACAATTTGAGGCTGAATTTTACAATTTATAAAGACAATGCTCACGTTTGCACGATATGAGAATGTGTTTCATGTGGATCCTTATTCTTCAATTTGACTTTTGATCTCGGAGGCACTCTGGTAGCTCTGTTAGAGAAACAAGACTCACTTTTCTACACCATCTAAAGTTAAAGAATTTTTGCTCCACATTGTACACCTCAAATAAATAGAATGTTCAATTTCAAGACTCAAAAAGTCTGGTCAACTTTCCCGCAGATAAGCCGCAAACCCAATTTTGAGCAAAAATTTTGGGCAAATGTGGCTTATATGCCAGATTTTACGGGTGTGTTCTAAATTTGTTTTACTGTACATTTTTTTTTAATTTAGTCATTCTTTTTTCTAATTTAGTCATTTTTTGGATGAGTGAATTTCACTTTCGGACAACCAAAATTTGAATTGAATGGACAAGTGGAAAGAAAAAAAGTTTTTTGCTTCATACTGAGATCATTGGATGACTAGTTAATAACGAAACCTTCGGTTTATGAAGGGTATTGCAATATTATTGTAGACAGCCAAATGACAGGGTATGCCAGCGTATGCCCGGTGGGGGGGGGGGGGGGGGGTGGTAATCACGCTTAGAAATATATATTACAAGCAAAGGTACAATATTGTCATTTCCACAATTCTTGGAGGGTGACAGAATTATTGTTCAGTCCGTTTTAAAAATGCCAACACAGTACAGCTAACTGTAAACTAGTAACGCAAGTTATTAAACTTACCAACATATGCTGCGCAGTGCAGGCAAGTCATACCGGCATGTGTTCGAGACATGATGGAAGCATTACATTGTTCAATGAGATACTTAGCAATTTCAATATTTGCTGCCCTACCACAAGCATAGAACACCGGTGTAAATCCAAGAGAATCTTTTACCTCTACAGAAGCTCCGTACTTTATAAGTAACTTAACCATGGGGAGCTTTTTCTGCGTGACAGCATAATGCATGGCGGTAAACCCTAGCTTGTCTTGTTCGTTAATGTTCAGTTTTCCTAACGCATTTCTCATGAACATATACGCTTCCACCATACCCTTCCCTTCGCCGTCATTACTTTCAGTAATCATAATGGCGAGCTCCGTGGTTGGTTCTGCGCGATACGCCGCCAGTGTGTCACTATCCAAGTCTTCTTCTTCGTCCAGATCCGCCATGATGTACGTTCGCTCGACCCTGAAGCGAAATCATGACCGAGTGGAGTAGGGTAAAAACAACTAAAGCGGCGCGGAAAATTATTTTGCTTGATTTCTTCGATTCAATAAAATATACTTATTTATAGCGAAAAATAGAACAAAAAATGTGTATCTTTATAACATAAAGAGAATTTCAGAAAAAAAATTAATACATAGAAAAGTAAAACTTTTGTTCGCAAATTCGGCAATCTAACCCCTCCCCTCCCCACCTCACCTCACATCCATTCAACAAAATAAAATAGTTTCCAGTCCATTTTATTGTGAAAATAATATCTCGGTCATTTATCGTGATTCATCGTTCGATCGTTGTGAGAACCATAATTTTAAGCTTATATACTGTGTAAAAAAGGCCTGGAAATGCACGGCATTCTTGGATCAACATGGCCAAAGATGACTCTAGTGTCTTTTCTAAAGGTCAAAAAGGAAACTTTTTTGGTGTACTGTCTATATTGTGTGGGATTTTTGGTAAGATCTCTTAGTACTATAGTTTTTACAGGAAGTTGATCGTGCATCTTTTGCTCCAAATGAGTGATTATAATACTTTTAAAATGTTTTCTCGTTTTTATGAACAGGATTTATTTGCCGTGAGCTGTCTGATTCCTTTTCTTACTCACAGAGCCAGGGAATTAGGTGCATCGCCATCGCTTGTTGGACTCATAGGTAAGCTTATAATGAAGAAAAAAATCTTAGTTTATACAGTTTAAACTAGGCATCTTATGCAGTGTTCACACTTGGGCGAAAAATGTTTAGTCTGATCACGAATGAAACATGATTCACCGTGAAAAGTGTTCACATCAGACGGCGCATTGCGCAAATCATGATTGAAACTACTTCACGAGGTAGTTTTGATCTAAGCCAGACGCAACACGTTAGCGCAAATGTCGTCTGCTTGTCAAACCTTGCATTGCTCTTTGTTCCCGAAGAACTTGAGAAGTGAGATTATACCACAAAAAATGTAACAAAAAGTAATTCGAGCTCTATTTTTTCGGTTCATGTTTCATGCTTCATGCGAGCTTATGCCTGCTTCATAAAACAGCATAAATTATAGAACCAGGCGTGAACCGTGTTTTGAAATTAACAATCAAATGTGAACAATGAAATTGCAAACATGTTTACAGGAAACGTGTTTCGTTGAAACATGTTTACTCTAAACATGTTTTGCCCTAGTGTGAACACAGCATTATTCATTTATTTACTAATGCATGGTTCAATTCCTTATACAGTTACCATCCCCCCCCCCCCCCCCCCCCCCCCCCGGGCACACCCCTATGGATTTGCCATTTTTTCTTTACTTGGCGTCTTAATCCCCACCCCCGGGCACAAAGAAAGAGGTAATTCCCCACCCCCGGGACACTCAACAGCAAGCTGCACCGTTTCTCAAGAAGACAAAAATATTTATTATATAAATCCACCGAACAGCTTACAAAATAGACATGGACTGGACTACACTTGTATGGTTACAAATTTCAGGAAGCGTCCTTCCCATTGTTTTTCTTCCTTGCTCGCGTTTCTTTGGCTTTCATCGCTCCTCTCTTGCAGTTGTTTCGTGTACTGAGGATGTGATCTTCCCAACACTTTACATCATCCACTGACAGACAACACTCCTTCAAATACAGGCTTTAATTTTGCCAAATTATTTTCTTCCAGCCAATTATTGACAAATTGTAAGGATTTCCCAGCAAAGAAGTCGGCTTGTTGAGTCATGTTGTCCGCCATGTGCTTCGACGAAATTTTCGCCCCATAATTCCTTGCGCACCTAGATTTTCCCCACCCCCTACCCCCGGGACAAGACAACTTGCAAAATTCCCCACCCCTGGGCCACTAGGGCCGACTTTGTCCTGGGGGTTGCCCCGGGGGGGGGGGGGGGGGGGGGGGGGGATGGTAACTGTAGGAATTGAACCATGCATAATATGAACATCTGTTTTTACACATTTATTTTGCATATAGCACTTTTCCCTTAATCTTTTCCTTGTCAATTGGCTTACTTTCTTGGTAACAAAATAATGATAACACGAGTAATGCTATCTGTCAATATAAAATAAATAAAATATTAAGTTTACATAAGATTACCCTCTCCATCTTGTTTTTAAAAATTTCAAATAATATTACTGGCTCCACCACAAAGTTACCGATACCACACATTATTATACATTGGTGTCACTAGCTCAATTTTGATTGGCTATAAGCACGTAGCTAATTATTGCTTGCTGTTTCTGTTACGTCATACCTATACAGACAATGAATTTTATATATGTAGAAGTGACGTCATACCTACAGACAATAGTTTTATGCATGCAGATTAAGTGACGTAAGTTGTTTACTTACAAGTTGACTGCTGTGCATTGATCAGGGTGTTCATTAGGCATCGGAGATCGGAGAATTCTCCTGCTAAATTTCGATGGCAATATGTAGCTATCTTCGCTCTTTCATAATTTCATTTCTCCTGTTACGTTACACTATTCTCCTGCTACTACAATTCTTAATGAAAACCCTGATTGATCACTTTTTTGTGCGCGCTCTTGTCTTTACAAGTGCAGCTCAGGAATATGCATAATACAACAATTATTGGATTCGGTTTTCGCATGATAGCGATAATTATCAAGGCCTCAGTTTGTGTTATCCGCCTCAGCCTTCGGCTTCGGCAGATAACACAAACTTTGGCCTTGATAATTATCGCTATCATGCTCAACCTCATCCAATAATTGTTAATTGTTACTCTCTAATCTTCATGATGAGTCCTGCAGATGTGGCCAGCAATGACCAGAGGTTAATGTACTAGAGGTTTTGATTGACAGCTGCTTGTCTATCTCGGCAGGTTCTATATATGGCGGTCTTCAGTTATTTTCCAGTCCAATCATGGTAAGCAATCATAGTTTGATTTATTACCTACAGGGGAGGTGGGAATCAATCCTTTTCCCACCCTACAGGTGTATGTTTTAGGGATGTTATTCAACTACAATTAATATAACATCAACATTAGGGCTTCACATTTATTATTGGAATGGTGATCAGTATCTCAGTGTACGAACAAGTGCATAGATTATGCAAATTGAGAACCTGATCACCTTTAACATGAGTTGTCTGTGGAAATTGAATACAAATTCACTGTAGTTATAATGTGACTATATATGTGAACTGTATTGACACCAGTAAGGAGAATGTACATTTACAAATTAATTTTGATTTTGAGATTTTTAAAAGGGTTAACTTGTCATGAAAGCCTAAGTCCTGGTCTTAACCTAGGAATTCTCCATCCTGGTCTCTATACATTGCTTAAAATATGATATTTGCAGAGAATCTGTTGCTTCATCTTGACCGCCTTGAATATTGACGTTTAACTTTTGTAATCAATTTTGTAATTCTCATGACCTGTATCCAAAATATAGTATTAACTCCTGCAATCTCAACCATTCAAGCGAATAGTGAATTGGATTAGTGATTATTTGATACACAGTATATATATAGAACAACACCTACAGCAGTATGTAAAAGGAACAGGTTAATTTTGGGAGATAGCACTCACAAGCTTCAAAAAGGAAATTTAATCAAGGCAGCAGCAGTTACCTGTATTCCTGATCCAAAAGTGACCAGTACCAGTTCCCATTTATTATAATTTAGGAAGACTCTGGGCACTAAGTACAAGTTAAATCGAAGCGACTGGGAACAAGAATGTCTCAACTTTAAATTTCATGGCCATTGCCGGCATGCAACCCAACCTCTCCAGTCAAATCAGAAATTCCATCTCTCCCACATCGCTAAAATTTTGCAGCGCATCCTCCCCCAAGCTTCGCGAGGTTCCGCGAGACACGTATTTCTAGTATATTAAAGTACCTTAAATTATTATAGGAAATTAAACTAATGCAAATTGGAGGGGAAATTTCTTTCGAATAAAGGAAATTAACGTGAGAGAGGGGGCAAATTTTCAAAATGAAGAAAATTGATGACGATTATTGATGACAGATGTCTCTATAAAAAATATTTTGGCTGACTGTGTAGTACAAAACAAAAAAAACAAATGTCGAGAACTGCTCTTCTGAAAGCAAGAATGAACTGGAAATATTGCAGATGACATTATCTTTATTAGGCTTTTACATAGTAAACAATTGAAAAATAGTGTTCAGAAATGAGAAGCTTATAATTGAAGGGCTCCCTGCAACAACGTCCTGAGTGCGTTTTTGGTAACTTTCACTAAAATTGTATGTTTTAGGCCTTTAAAAGCACAGTTTTGTCAAATTAATGATTTATTATTGTTAAGGTACTTAAAACAGCTCCAAAATGGGGAAGAAAATCCACATCTTTGAGAAAATGTTTTGGGCCCCTATGACACCCTATGGCTCCCAGGACACCCTATTTATCTTTTCAAAATAAAAAATTATTCTGTTTGAAGATAGAAGATTTGTTGACCTGGATTAAATCCTTTCAGTCATATGTACATGATCCAGTCATAATTTTGGCAAGTGAGTCCCTTTGGAGGCCAAAAATCCAGGATTTCCGTGAAAATTTTCCAAAAACGCACTGAGGACGTTATTGCAGGGAGCCCTTCAATTGTTTCCTATTTGCTATATGTGTTCGGACAGTATCCAGAATTTGGGGTGAAATTAAGGTCTCGGAAATGAACGCTCCACTTAAATAATGTCACGGAAATTAACGCTTACAAAAATTAACCAAATTTTGAGATTATTCGTGTTAATTTCATGGAGCGGTAATTTCCTATAATAAGGTATTCAGGATTTAATATTCTGATTAGGGCAGATTCCATGTTTTTCAAAGAAGGGGTGGGGTGAGTGGTAGGGTGCTTAAATAAAACTAACAACGATTTTTACACCAGCCCCACCAGTTTTTGTTTTATAATTTTTATGTAATGGTTGTTTGTGGTAACTAACTCCCCCCTTCCCCCCCCCCTCCCCCCCACCCCCCCTCCCCCCCACACACACACATATCCCAAATCCACCTTGTTAAGTCACATTGACAGAGTGGCTAATGTAGTCACATGTGGTGTCATCCACCGATGGAAGACATTGTGTAAATGGAGGCTCAACTGCTACCATAAATACCTCTTAAAATACAATCTCACAATGTTCCTACAAAAATCAGCACTAATGATGAAGTTTATTGTGAACAGTCTGTTTCATAAACACTAGAATTAATGCTAATTTCATATTTCTTTTTCCTTCAGGGCAAACTTAGTGACATTTATGGAAGGAAGCAGCTTCTTTTAGTGAGCCTGCTGGGTTCATCCATGGGTTATTTTATGACAGCTCTACCAACAACTTTACTTTTTCTGGCACTCAGTAGGATTCCTGCAGGTACATTTGCTTTAATTTATATTATTTTCAAATTACATTCATGTTAGTGTTACTGGGCCAGGTCACCTGTCATCACATCAATATCAAGTTTCCTAGAATAAGCTTATGTAGCCAGTTTTTTGCAAATTTGAAAAAATTGGAAATTCTGGCTAAACTTCAGACACTCAGTAGTGTAATTGGGTGGGCAGGATGATTTTGAAAAAAATTTAGGAAAACAAATTAAAGAATCCGCTAATCGATTTGACTGAGATATTAAGAGGTTATTCAGAGAAAAGTTGTGTAATATGGCTGGGTATTTTATGAGTCAGTTTTTATTTTTTTGAGGTTTTACGGGAGAAAAAATAAACACAGATGAATAAAAATGACTAGCCATATTACACAACTTTTCACTGAAGAAATTGTTTATTAATGTGACAGAAGTCTTCTCCCAAGACTATTTTTTGCAAGTGTTTTCCCTAGCATACTTAGAAGGGTGTTAACATTGTGTCTTATTTGCATTTGTCTTGGTGCGTATTTGCAGTGTAAATTGCCATATCCAATAACAATGACCTGTATTCAATATTCAATAGACGGGAACTTTGTCATTATACGTATATTTTTGACAGCACGGACGGACAGCACGACCTTAACCCATTCGCTCCTACACCGGCCAAAACCGGCCGTACAATATTCCACTGCTTTAAAAAATTGCAACTTTCTCAATCGCGCGAACATTGCCCTAACTAGCAGTTCTGAGCATTGACTAGAAAGTCCCTCAAATTGAGATACCCAATAAACACAAAAAAGTCAGCGATTTTTGCAGAATATCAGCGTTTGAATTTGGACAATAACAAAAATGACCGTTTTTAACGTCATAGAAAAACAACAAAAATCACGTTTTTGCCTTTAGTTTTTTTTATTTAAATCATCATGGCAAACCCAAAAGTCAACATTCACAGCAAAATACAGTCCTAGTCCTAGCTTAGCAGTGAATTTTTTTGCTCTTATTCGTTGCTCGGGCCGAGCTCTAGCCTCTCGTTCTAATGCATACTGACCTTGCCTCGATTTTCAATATCACCACCGCACTGCATGCTGCGAAAAAGCCAAAAATTTTGACAGCGCTCGATTCTTTCCGCACACATTTCATATTTATACTAAGTCCACAGCCACTCCGACCCACCGCCGAAATTTTGCGCTTGTTGTATTCTCCTGTGGTCGCAACTTCCAAAATATGCCGCGGTAGGTCGAGAAATTCATCCAGAGTCGAGTCCCAAAGCCACTTCGTTTCCAGGCGGCCATTTTTCCAGTTCAACGAGCAACGAGCCAAATTCGTAAACGAAGTACAACACCTAACTCGCTTCATTGAGAAGTGGACTCTGAACTACCTCCAAGCTTAATGATGCTCATCAGGCAGCTACTAAAGATGAAAAATGGCTGTGAACTTACCAAAAATCGTAGATAATTCATATTGGACCCTTTATTGCAAATCAACCAGGCAAAACGGACAGGGCTGAAAAACGACTGCGCACGCGCCAGTGGCCCGCGGCAATGAACGTGGGCTCAAGCGCGGGGGGGTTCAAAATGACTGCAATTCAGGAGAAAAAGTAGTTTGGAATTTAAACTCAAAAGATAAGGTCAGTTTTAAAAAGATAATAAATTTATCAGTATTTTCGAGTAAAAAATTCTATTTTAAGAAAAATTAGGGTGTGTTGAACGTTTAAAAAAATTGTTCTCGTGTTGAAAAGCGTTATCGAGTCCGCTCGTTCGTGAGTAAATTTTCGCGGCACTCCAAAAAATGTGAAAGCTGCTACGTTTGTTATGCAGATCAAGAGTTATCCTGCAAACTTTAGCTCGAAACTTTCATAACAGTTAGTCCAGTTGAAGAGACACAACGTATGTTTTGTACACCAAACTTTTTTTGCTGTACACCGCTTGAAAATTTTCTGCGAAGTGACGAGTCCGCGGCGCGAAATGCAGGTTGTGCGGGTTGCTTCAACTCTCATCCCAATTTATCGAATTTTCCGATGGACAAACTTGCTGGTTCCACAAGAAGACTCGAACAGGATAAGATTATAGAGGGAAAATGAGAAGATTTAGTTCGACTTTTTCGAGATATGTTGGCGGAAACACGGATGGTTGAGCCTGTACGCGGCACAGGGAGGAATATTCGAGAAACCAATCGAAACCAACAGCCTTTGCGCCTGTCCACTCAAACCAGCAACACAGCCAAAATATTCCGGAAAGAAGTTTTCCAATGTTTGACCGTATTGGATCCCATGTACCTGCTTATCATTCTGGTGTGAGGTGGTACAAACAATGCTACAAAACAGTAGATGAGCTGTTCCAAAATGTACAAGGTTATAATCCTCTTGAAAGGGTGATGTCTTACGTTTATATTTTATTGATCATGCTAAAGAAAAACATGTTTGACATAAAGCTCTTTATCTTTATCTTTTTTTTGCTGAAGCCTGCTGAAACCCGTTTTTTTTTGGTTTTTGTTTGACTAGAGGCAGATTGGTTGATGGACTGAATACAAAACTGGACAATATGTAATATCTTTTTAATAAAGGGGGATTCCCCTTTCTCTGGTAACCAAATCAAACAGTACAGCATGTGGTTTTATTAAAATTTTTATTTTTTATTAAATATATTAATACAAAAGTGGTTTTTGTCAGCTGTTTAGTGCTTGTCTTTTACACTGCTTTCCTGGAATAGGTTGCAAGTCCTTCATCCACCTGAATGGGGTAATAAAAATGCATGTCAGCATTTTTGCTAGTCTATATTACTATTTTGCCTTTCACATATTATAAGTTAGATATTAAGACAAACCTTCACATTTTTTAACCCTATGCTCCTGCCTGTACACCCTCCCGAAAGAAACTATTATAACATTTTTTTAATACATTAATATCTTTTTATTTACAACCACTGTCTATCCCTGACTAATACTGCCAGTCTTGCATACAATAAAACCATTACAATGTCACTGGCTGTTTTTTATTGATCTGAAGTCCCCCCCCCCCCCCCCCCCCCATACATTACATCTGCCCCCAATAATTTGGACCATATTTTCTAGGATAATAGCCGTCCCTTGATTAATCACCCTCCTCAGATAATTGCTACTCTTTGGTGGAAATATTTGAAATAATGACCTCCCTCAATTAACCCCCCCCCCCCCCCCATCCCCTTCTTCTTGTTTTTTAATTATAGCTTATCTTAAATTTATACACTTCTAATGAAGTTTTATTTTGTATCTTTTATCTTCATTATTTTCGTGGCATACCTGGAAACTAGCTCTTAAGCTAAGCGTACTGACCACGTTAAATAAAGGATTGATTGATTGATTGATTTGTTTCACCTCCTCCCAGTCAGGTTAAGAATTTTACTTCTTGTGTAGGAAACAAGTTTTGATTTAATCATTACAATAACAATCATCACAGAAAAGTCACAAAAGCACAGTTTCAAATAGTTTTTCAAATATAGTGACACACATGTATTTGTCACTCTTTCATTTATTTTTTGGAACTCTCTTACTATTAGCACATTAGCACTTCCAGCGAGCAATATTTGAAATAACCGCCTCAGTCCATTAGTCGCCTCCCCTCGAATAATTGCCTCTTTGTTGAGTGAAAACTAATAATCGCCCCCGGCTATTATTCCAGGAAATATGGTACGATTGTTAAAGAGCCAAAAAAATAAAACCAATATCATTAGCTGTTTTCTTTCTTCTCTTTTGTCCTCTTCCATCCCCTGTCTAAGTATGACCCGCCCCGCATAATTTTATGCTATTATTATGGTTTCTTCATAAAACTCGAACAAAAATGGACAAAATCAGTGATTACATGATAGATTGTATGGTCATTATTAACTGATTTTTGTTTGCAAAATGTGTCTTGCTTTTGTAAACAATATAATAACATTTTATAAGAGGTTATAAAGTAAGCACATTTTTACTAATAAAATTAATCAGATTTATATCATTACAAAAATAAAATTAAGTAAAAAAACATTTTAATAAATAATTAAATGAAATGTATAAAAATTGATATATTTTTATTTCTTCCGTCCCTTTTCTTAACAAATTCTTTATATGTTTAGACAAAAACTGTATACTTGAAGTATGTTTACCTTAATGAATTTAGAAAACAGCTGTCTCTAAAAGAAGAAGTTTTGAACGAGAGAAGCAGCGCTTGCTTATGGATCACCACCAGACGTGAGAAGTTCCAAAGTCAGCATTTCACTGGCTGTTTTTTATTGATCTGATGCCTTTTCATTGTGTTTTACTCTGCTTTTTTCTTGTTTGGATTTACAGCAGTTAAATACAGCTTGTGGGTCGTGTAAATTAATAAATTGGGTTACTTTATTAAAGTTTATGTTATTAATCAATAATTACGATTTCAGATCCAATAAAATCTGATATGCGACTGGGAATTTTCTTCGGTACTGCTTGTATTCATTTTCTATCGGAACAGTTGAAGTTTGCAGCATATTAAGCTTAACTTAAGCTTACACAAATGTATATTTATAGCTCTGCTCGCAGAGTTTGAATCTCCGGCGCCATAAACTTGAAATGAACAAGCTAATATTTTCCCAGCAGAGAAAGGTTGTTTGAGTCGATAAGTTAAGACGACGTTAATTTAATTTCCTTTGTGTTTTCTGTTCCCTATTTTGATGCTAAAAGGCCACATTAATTATCGAAATTAGGATAAGGAATGAATATATGCTTACATGACATCGGCTCATAAGATTCAAGTTTCGTGGAGCAATGATGCTATGTTTTAAAATTTCTTACCTTTTATCAGTTTTCTAACCTCCATGTTTTAACAGGACCACTAAAGTGTGACTGTAGGAACACAAATTAACCGCGTCGGGAAAAACAACAACTAGAAGGAGACAAAAATAACTGCAGAACGACGGTATTGCTCTACGAAGATTCTTTGTTCGGTTGAAACACAAAATCACGCCGATCGAGCCGATCACGGCGTCAAATACACGCATGCGCAGTCGTTTTTCAGCCCTGTCGGCAAAACGAGATCGTCACAATGACGTTTCCAGTAAACTCGAGCCTTCAGTGTTTTAGAACAGCAGCACTTTCAATGGTAACTTTAAATATGGAGTCACGAAATCCTATGGGGCGTGTGAATGCAGAAAATCGCTCAAAAACGTAAAAATTCTCAGGAGTGAATGGGTTAAAATGTTCTCAAATTTTTGGAACTCCAGTTTGCGGTTTCAATTTTTTGGAAATTTTTGCACGGGGCGGGCTATTTTTTTGTTTTTGACTGTAGTGCGACCAGGCCCTTAGACATTCATAATATTAATATTAATTTTGTAGTTTAAATTATATATTAATTATTAAAATTTTTGTTAATAATTAACTGCAAGATGTTATATCATAGGAAAACATAATGTATTTAATGGAATACATTTTATTCTTCACAGGGATTTTCAAGCACAGTCAGAGTGCCTCGAAGACATACCTAACTGATGTTTCACCCTCTATTGATCATCCCAAAGTGTTGGGCAACTTCAATGCTTTTTCCAATCTTGGCTTTGTGGTTGGTCCTTTGATTGGTGGTCACTTGGCGATGCATTCAAATGGATTTTCCAAGGTCGCTACTCTGACTGGCATAATTTTTTTGATAAACTTTTTCTTTGTGTGGTTTTGTGTGAAGTCAGTTGAAGAGATCAAAGGGGATTCATCTTCCTTCCCTCATGCTTCAATTAGGCAGGAACTTAGCCACGAAAATGGGAGTGCAGATAACACTAACAAGAAAAAGGCAGATCACCTAAACAGAAAAGACTCTGATCAAGAAGACCTTGGAACTTTGAAAGTCACTGGTATACATAAGATTGCTACATTCAGTACAATAATGGATTTGTTAGTTCTTCGCTTTGTCATGAGTTTTTCAATGTTGGTTTTTCGTAGCAATTTCATGTCCATGTTAGAATTCCACTTTAATACAAGCCCCAAAACAAATGGCTACATAATGTCGTATAATGGTCTTGTTAGTGGATTTTCTGGACTTTTAATTGGCTCAATAGCAGATTTCTACAATCACAATGATTCAAAAATGCTGCTTCACTTCTCATGTATTCTTACAGCATCAATTCTTGGCATAACATTTTCTCCCAGTATTTACTTTGTTGCAGCTTTCATAACCCCACTTGCAGTGTCAAGTGCAGTGTCCCGTGTCTGTCTGACAAACCTGACATTCCGCCGATCAAGGAAAGATGAGAAAGGAGTGATCTTTGGGGTGGGGAACTCGTTACTATCATTTGCACGCATGATCTCACCTGCCCTGGGTGGGGTTGCTCAAGAAGTTAGTGCACATGCACCAGGTTGTATCGGTGCTACAATAGCTGCATTTGGTATAGTGATCATGATACTTTGTCCATTGGACAGGTTTATAACAAAAACAAGTAAGAAAAAGAATTGATGTTGTCTGCCCCAGAAGGTAACTCAAATAATTATTTAAAGTTATTGTGATGGGTTTTTGAGTTTACAATAATGCTCTGAGTGTTGTTTTCAGGTAATGAGATTATGGCAGGCATTGTGTAGTTCCAGAAAAAATCCATACCCACCCCATGGAAGGTCAGCGGAAATTCCTAGGGGGAGGGGGATTCTTAAAAGCCAACTTTTTAGAAGCAAAGTATGAAGCCAAACTGGAATTAACTGCGGGGGTGGGGGGTGCTAAACAAAAACACCTTCCGTGGGGAGAGTATGGTTATTTTCTGGAACTGCACGTTTTATGGGAGTTTAACTACGGTTTACACAGTACACAATTAATTTTGGGTGATAAATTATGGCTTCTTAAATGCACACTTCCACCTCACCTTTAAGATAATTCCACTGAAATAGAACTTACAATAGATTCTTGTTCGAACTTTGCCTATTAGACACATTCATTATTTTTATTAGAACTTCAATTAAAAAAAAAAAAAATGGGGGTGCCTGTGTTGGTTAAGGAGCTGTCAGGCATCGACTATGTCCTATTTTGGCATTTTAGCAGTGTTGTTATAGAAGTGCATTGCCATTATTTGAAAACTCCTCAAACTCAAAAACTCATGAGAACATGCTAAAAAAGGCATTTTTTTGCATTAACATTGCATTGGACATTAGGTAAACTTTTTACATTCGTTTTAGACAGAGAAGTCTTAGCGCTGGGCAAATATCAGACAAAATCTTTTTCCCTTTTACTAAAGTGTAAAACAAAGAAACTGCAGTTCAGCTCTATTTCTCTCACTTATTATTTTTTTGACAATAGAAATTAAATATAAATAAATATTGCTATTTTTGTGGAAGCTGATCCAGTTTGGGATCTATATTCACTGAAGAGTGTTCCACTTTCAGAATTTTCTTTCATGTTATTTATGCCAAAGTCAACGTCTTGTCAAACAACAAGACCTTGAAACTGTCATTGTCATGCAATTATTGGTTTCCATTATCAGTGATTCTTTTGTGTTTTTTAAACCATGTTTTCATAAGACAGCTACAGCAGAGCTGTCACTTCTTTTAACTCAAGAGCTGCTTATTTTGTTGTGAATTTTACCTATAATAATTACTTTGAACACTTATATACAGATACCTAGCTACTGTGGTCAGCTGCAACACTTCCCATGTTATCACACCTGCCTGGACTAATGTAACATTGTCAGGAGTTACTGATTGTAAGGATAATCCCAAATGAATACCTCCCATGTATATTGAGGAATGGTGGTTCTATCTTCCCAAGGCTTATGAATGTTTTCTATTTCAGGCCACTACTGATTTGGCTCCACCAAACGATAATAACCACCCCCCACCCCCCCCCCCCCCCCCCCCCCCCCGATGGAGGGTTATTGGAAATTCTGAGGGGGAGGGGGTCTCAAAAGCCAATTTTATTTTAAAGGAAAGTATGAAGCCAACTTGGAATTTCTGTAGGGGTGGGGGTACAAACCAAAAACACCTTTCATGGGAGGGGTGTGGATATTTTCTGGAACAACACATGCATAAATGTGAAAGCCTTCAAAACTACAATCAAATTCCAACATTTGATTTGAGAAAACACTAAAATTAATGACTGAGTTCCTTCCTGGAACAGATATACTCTGAGCTGATATCACATATGCAGCACAAAAAAAAACAGAAAATTAATAAACAGTAGCCTGCTGTAAAGCAGGAAACTTGTTGCCTTTATTATGCATATATTAAGAATATTTTGGCAAGCAGCATCAACACTGCTTTAAATGTTTTAAAAGTCTTTTTTTAAGGTAAAATATATTGTATTTCTATTAGGATTAAATAATAAGTTCAACATATTAAATTATTTCAGACAGTCAACTACCACTTTAACCCTTTTTCAGCCTGGGGGGGGGGGGGGGGCAAAGTGCCCGTGCTAACTTTCAACATTCATAACTTTAAAATTGTATTCAAACGCCATCAAACTTTGTGACTTTTCCTAAAATTTATCTGGCAACAATTTATTGATCATGTGACTTGATGTTTCCATGGCAACAAGATTTTGACAGCCATGTTTTTTTAAATTTGCATAATTTTTATTTGTACCTTTGAATGAAGAAAAACAATTTTTATTGGTATAACTTTTATATTTTTACGTTCCATTGTGTGGATCGCAAAGGAGACAGTTTTGGACGTACTATGTACCCTCTAGGTTCCATTGTCATAGCCTTAATGTTCTTGAAGTTACAGGCTCAGGAACTAAAAAAAAAAACAGGCTGAATAGGGTTAATGGACATACATCTTTCAACCAGGATTTAGTGTGTATAACCCTTTCACTCCCAGAGTCAATTATGGAGACATGTAGTGTAGTTCTAACTATTGATTCTGTGGACAAAATCCTATGGTGTAACCATTCATATGAAACCTCTTCAGCAGTACTTTTGCATGGTACCATTTGTTTTTCAATATTTTACAAAATGAAATTTGGAATTTCTCTTGAATTTTGATGTTTGGCACTCTTGGGAGTGAAAGGGATAATAGAGACAGTCCATAATAGTAGAAAATACTTTTAGTAAATCTCATTCATCTTGAATTCAGCTTCAGTGAGTATAAAATGGGGTAAGCTAGTGTCGGGGAAATGCTCAGTAATGAGTAAGTCAAGTTGTAAAAATTTTAAGTATTAAAAAGTATTTATATAAAGGGAGTGTTTCATGGTTCGGTGCATGTGCAAGCTATGCTGTAACCCATTTTATTTCATTGTTTAGACCAATCAGAAGGGAGTAGATAAATCTGGCAGGAAATTTGCCCGTGGAAATGTCGCGGTCAGTCAGCTGATTGAATGGATGATTATACATACCCAAGTGCACCATGAAAGCCACCAGAGCGTAGAATAAATCCTTTGGATCAAAGGTTTTATTCAGTGTTGACTTTGTCGGTGTTATCCATTGATATTTTCTGTGAATTTTGGTCATCCTTCACTTTGTGTGGACTAATTATAGTATGTGATTAATAAATCAAATGTGAGTGGGTTTTTAACCGATAAATTGGTAAAATTAATAAAGCATTTTAATCTGCGCACATGCGCCGCACCGTGAAACTATCCCATTGATGAAATTACTTTTAAAATTAAGTTTTAAATTAAGAGTTGGATTTGATGTCCAATGTTTGGACACTGTATACATTAAATTACACGATAATTCTGTATGTTCTCAGGTTGTCATTAGACTTTGAGGTACCTGCCTACACTTAGAAAGTAGGCGATCATAAACTCAGGGTAGCTATCCATGGCTGTTGTCTTGTAGTAATTTTTAAATTTTGAGTAGCCCGTGTACAGCTGCCGCCTCAGGAAAAACCTGAAACGGCTAAGGTAAGGGTTTTCCTGAGGAGAGGAGGCCTGTTTACAGCTGCCCTCTCAGGAAAAACCAGAAATGACTAAGGTAAGGGTTTTCCTGAGGAGAGGAGGCCGTGTACAGCTGTCGCCTCAGAAAAACTAGAAACGGCTAAGGTAATGGTTTTCCTGAGGAGAGGAGGCCTGTTTACAGCTGCCCTCTCAGGAAAAACCGGAAATGGCTAAGGTAAGGGTTTTCCTGAGGAGAGGAGGCCTGTTTACAGCTGCCCTCTCAGGAAAAACCCGGAAACGGTTAAGGTAAGGGTTTTCCTGAGGAGAGGAGGCAGCTGTGAACAGACCACCTTTGAGTTGCCCATCAACTTCACCATAATTGTCGGCCATAATAACCAGTTGCTGACTACTAATCACAGCCCTGGCCCACCAAGTCATCAACAGTTCATTAAAACAGCATTCCTCAACAGCAATGGTGTCATCTTTGGAGTAAAGAAGCTGGACTGTGTATTTTGATATATTCATCCCAAGAGCAGTCTGCAATCTGAATAAAAAAAAGGTTGACCATTAACATATCTCTCAACTGCCCCACAGGTCACTTGCCACCAAACATGAAAATTAGCTGTGCATTGTTTGATATATTACTTGAAAGTCCTTGAAAGTCTGAATTTGAATGGTGCTTGAAAAAAAAAACAGCAGAATATTTGCCAAGTTTGGTTCTGAAAGAGCATGTTTTTATTTCCCATATATAGTGTCTTTAATTAAATGGTTTTATATACAATATACTTGAAATACACTTAGAATGTTCTGTTAAAAAAAAATGTGTAAACCCTGAACATGTGGCTGTACTCTCGGTTGTTCAAAGCAAGGATAATTTATTCCAGGATAACTGTCAACTTTTAAGTTGAATTAATAGAGAGAAGAAGAGACGTTTCTGAAAAACCCGGCCCTCGAATGTTTGAATAACTTGTGTTTAATCCACACCTGTCCTGGAACATGAAGGTTGAAATCCAAACCAACCACAAATTCAGTGTGGTGTTCAATGCTTTGCAATGGTCGAGATCCATTATCAGTGTTCCAAGTCCTGACGGTGAAGTCATATGAACAAGATGCCAGTAATGATCTGTTATGAGGGGAACACTAGTGAGAGAAAAAGCAAATCCAACCATGATTACAACACTCACTGAAACAAGTATCTACTTATCTACTTAGGTCAGTTTGGAAAGCATTCTGCATTGTGTCAATGCAACCATTTACTCCAGAAAAGAAGTCATATATGGGTGGCAATGAACACGACTTCCTGCAAATTGCAAAAAAATAATTCCCAGCAAGAAAAAACAACTCTTTCCCAATCACAAATATCAGTTCCCACAAAACACAAAAAAATCACCCATCCACAAAATTAATCTCCTGCAAAAATTGAGTGCCATACGGTAAGTGACAGTGCTACAAATCATCCTCAGCATTTTGTAAGCAATTCTCATCACTCAAATTAACATATACCTACAATACTATAGTATACGGCTGGCACTAACAGCAAATGGGCAAATTTATTGGCCAATATCTTGTTATGAATAACAAGGGCAAGACTGAAAGAATATATTGTAATGGCTCCTTCAGTGTGACTTTTGACACAATAACCTGAGCGTAAAATTTTATATTAAATTTAGTGACCTGGCAACAACCAGTATATTAATGCAGTGTATCAAAGATCTACAATAATTTATTATTTTTACCCATTTGCGGCCACAGGCGACTGTAATCGCCTTAGTTACCCATATTAGTGGCTAAAGGTGACTATACACATTTACACACTGTAGTTGCCATATGATATTTAGGAACTAAAATGATTTGCCGTGGAGAGAATAAACTTTAAGGAAACTTGGCTGTGAAAGGGTTATTATAAATAACTAATATTAGTAATTAAAAATATATAATTAAATGAGTGATTTATTCAATATTCATTTTCTTTTAGCAAGTAGGTTTTATTGTATGCAGGTAGAGGGCTGCAGAGTCAATATGCACAGATTTACTTGTCTTACATGTACCTTGACCCGCCTCACAGCATACTGGTGTCCTTGAAGATTAAAGACTGGAGCTGCTGTGTTACGCAAATCCCAACCCCTTAAAAATACAATACAATGTCAGTAGATATAACTAGGAGCAAAGAAAAACTTAATTAATGAGGTCCAGAAATCAATTATCATCCTAATGGGAGGTGTCCCTTAGATAAGAGGTTTCCCCTTTTACGAGGAGGTGTCCTTTTATGGGAAGTGTCTTCTTACAGGAAGTGTCCCTTTATAGGAGGTGTCCCCTTATGGGAGTTGTACCCTTATAGGAGGTGTCCCCTTATAGGAAGTGTCCCCTTATAGGAAGTGTCCCCTTATAGGAAGTGTCCCCTTATAGGAGTTGTACCCTTATAGGAGGTGTCCCCTTATAGGAAGTATCCCCTTATAGGAGTTGTACCCTTATAGGAAGTGTCCCCTTATAGGAGGTGTACCCTTATAGGAGTTGTACCCTTATAGGAGGTGTCCCCTTATAGGAGGTGTCCCCTTTAAGAGAATTATGTTATATAAAACAAAACCTACTACATGTAATTGATAATAAATGTGGCTAGAAAAAGTGTTAAAAATTAAGTATAAAAAAATAATAACCATCAATAATATGGTACCTGATCAGAGTGTCCACTGATCCTGTGACAACAAGATTCTAAAATAAAAAGCACATTGGTTGTATTTTCTAGGTACTCTATTGTTCAAAATGTTAAAATCAATTTCATTTAATCAAAATATGTTATTTTACAACACTGTAATAGTCGAATAAAAGTGGTATAGTTGAAAGAGCAATTATGTCCAGCTTTATCTTTTGTTCTTAGGTTGTGTTATTGGAAATTCTATATATATAATATAATAATATATATATAATAATATATAAATAATATATATATAAATATATATAAAATAATATATATATTATATACATCAGAAGCTTATCACTTCTGTTATGAGCTTCTGGTTGCAATAAATACCAGTATGTGTAAATATTTGTGCATAGGGCTGTTGTGTTTTGTGGTGGTTGCAAATCATTTATTTTCATATGAATTAACAAAAGTTTACATAATAAAGTTGAATCAATAATACAGTTGAACCCCCTGTAAATGACACCCTGCCCCTCGCCCCTCGCCCCCCTTCCCCCTGCAAATGCCAACCCAAGTTTTTTTAAGCCACTTTGAGGTGTTTGGATACCTAATGAAACACTTTTTCGAGTGTTGATATAGCTTCTCAAACTGATCATAAAATATGGAGACAATGAAGGAATAAAATTGCCAAAATCTACAAAATGTATGCCAAAAAAAGAACAAATTAACACCTATTTGACCAACATTGGCCCAGCATTGCCCAACATGGTCAGTCAAACATTTTCTTAGGCACAGATCCCTGGCAGGGTACTCACTGGATCATACTTTGCCCAGTCACAAGTGAGGACCTCTCCATCATGAGCCCTGATGGTCTGTTGGGCATGAGGAGGAGCTGAGATGTCCCATATCCTAAGGGTGTTGTCTCCTAGAGTTTCAAGACAAGTTGTAATGATTATAGAGGATAAAAAGTTCAATAAGAGTGCAATTAATTAGCAAAGTGTAATTTGACTTTGAACACCTACTAACTTTCTTATAATAACTAATTTGACTGGAGTTTCTACATTGATTTCATTTGTTATTAAGGTTCCAGTACTGATACCTTCAGGGGTGTCTCCAGTGTAACAGCTGTAGAGTCTTTTTTAGCTTGAGATTACTTTTAAGATACCTGAACTCTTACATCAAATAAAAGCTGATAGAGCTGGGTACATGTACATGTATCTAAAAATACCTTTCATTCTCTAATTAAAAAGAACAAATTGTCTAATTTTTTAAAAAGTATTAATGCGAGCATCTGAATCAACTTTTCAACTCAAAGTTTATTTATTAATTTGTTGTCTGAATCAACTCAAAGTGATTACACGTAGTTATATTTTGCAACTATGATTTGTTCTCTGGTTTCCGGACCTGAAGCGCTACAAAACAGTGTCTGCGTTTTCCCATATTCAATTTCAGTGTATTCACTAGTACCACTACCACTGAATATAGAAACTTAAGGAAACTTATACCTGAAGCTGAGGCAAATGTTCTTGAAACATGAGGAGACCACACTGCACTGTAGACCACATGTTGGTGATCAGTGAATGTTGCCAATGACTGGGTTTGTTTTGGATCCCACTATGACAGAAATACACTGATTTAATTTATTAATTTGTTGTCTAACATATGACATAGCTCTACTGAAAACCATCAGGGTGAGTATTCTCTCTGGATAAATATTGTTAAAAACCTAAATAAACGACAAAAAATTAGACAAAGCCTGTTTGTGCACCAAGCCCTTCAATTATAATTATTTCTGGTCACACACCAAAATGTATTCACTCTCAAATCAAGCAGTTTTCAATTGAGTCGTTTTGTATTGCTTCACGTTGTGATTGGCTAAGAAATCGTGCGCCACTTTCTCAACCCATCAGAAGTAAAAGCAAAACCAATTGTGAAACGCTCACACGTATTTTGCCGCGCTTGGCGCCAGGCACATGTATTTGCTTAGAGTTCTGATTGGTTTATTGGATTTTCTGTGCTTATTGTGATTGCAAGGCCAGAGTGATTACTTTGGTTTTGGGTTTAGGACACTCAACTGACAAACACTCTATCAGGTAGGGGCCTCAAACTTGGCTATTTTGCTATTTTCATCAATGATGAAAGAGCATGACTGACATGCTTTAAATTTATATTTTGTCATATTCTTTAAGTTATGGCCCATAATATGACAACCTTTGGTGAAAAGTGGGTGGCGCATCCTCCAGCTGACAAGGACCTATCATTTGTAAGTAAAACACATTACTAACAATACTTCACCAATTTTATGCTATGATCCCAAGATGCACTCAGAAAATGATCCATTTGTCTACTACAGCTCCAATCAACTCCATAAACCTGTGAAAAGGATAAAAAAATCAACAAAACTTACATTGTACCCTAAACTTATAAATATACAATTTCTTAGAAACCAATAAATAAGAATTTAATGTACTTTATAATAACAATAACAATAAAGTTATGAAAAACCAGTTACAGAATGAAGTTTAATTTAACTTACCTCTGCTCCATGCTCTTTAAAAACCTTTATCGGACCCTACATAAAATAAATTGGAGGTTATAGTTTCAAAAATGAAAAATTAAATCAGTTTCAAAAATGAAATAAGGAAACTAAAATATACTGTGGTGCCAGGGCTGTCATTCGCAGAAAATGACCAACAACTCAATGTTTCAAAATGACTATTAATGACAACAAGCATGCAAGACTTTTTAAATTTGTTTTATGACCAGCTATTTTCCTTGTGGAGCAGGCTTCTTCACAGCAACCCTGACAGCCCTGTGGTGCATGAACAGTGAAAGGATATTTTGTATTAGTTAATGTTAGTGCGCGCAATGAACGACAATAGACACAACATAGTGGGCAAACTTGGGCAGAGAATGTACCGGCAAGGCTCGGATAAAACCCACCGACTGGATAAATTAACAGATGAGGGGCCTCGGTATATGGCGCCATACCGAGGGGGTGCCTCATGCCTGTACTGCAAGGCGGACGTCGTTGCTGGCAGAATTACCTGGGGACAAGTTAACCCAGTCCAGAGTAACAAAACGTCCCCTCCCTGACGGGGCTTCAGCACAGGGCTGAAGGGGTGACGCAGGCAGCAATTCCCCGCCCTTAACTTTAATACTCATTATGTATCAATGAAGATTACAGTTTTATTATAGCACATTCAAGTGGAAAATTAGGTATCTAATACAACCCATATTTGAAAGAAAGTAAGGAATGTTACTATTTGATGGCCAATTAGTATGAGGGAGGGAGGGAGGGAATTCGTCTTGCTTCAAAGGAAACTTGCAGCAATCTGAGCAAGGGGACGCCGATTGCTCACATCACATGTCACAAGACATGGCCAAATATGGGATGTAGATATGTGGGAATGACCGCTGGATGCATGCGGACTTAGGTGATTGTTGCTTGCCACATTAACTTATATTTTTGTCAAAATAGCATTTAATGTTAGTGCGCGCAATGAACGACAATAGACACAACATAGTGGGCAAACTTGGGCAGGGAATGTACCGGCAAGGCTCGGATAAAACCCACCGACTGGATAAATTAACAGATGAGGGGCCTCGGTACATGGCGCCATACCGAGGGGGTGCCTCATGCCTGTACTGCAAGGCGGACGTCGTTGCTGGCAGAATTACCTGGGGACAAGTTAACCCAGTCCAGAGTAACAAAACGTCCCCTCCCTGACGGGGCTTCAGCACAGGGCTGAAGGGGTGCCGCTGGCAGCAATTCCCCGCCCAATACGCCGAGTGTCACGAGAAGTACCCTGTGCGAAGCCCACGCAGTGGACCGGCACAAATGCTTTATTGCCTTTCTCCACAAGAGGAGCAGCCCCTGCTTGCCCCAAACGTTGATTGATAAAAGAAAACGCCCACTTGTGGGGAAAGGCGGTCAAGCAAGTTATGATGAACTAAATAATATAGCAGTCACTAAATAGCATGCTGTGATGCCTTCTTCCGCAAGAGGGGTAGTCAATGCTCGCCCCGGAAGTTGATTGGTAAATTCAAATACCCCTCGCGGAAAAAAGGCAGTCCAGCGACTCACAATGTATCAATTAATATACGAAATAAGGTATTAGGAACAATCTTGGTGTGATTGTCATTACAATGAGACATCATAGTGTTCTCAAAAAATCCTAAAGTGTTCGTAGAATGAGTTATTGAGTTAAGTAAGGCAGGAGGCCAAGTTCTGCGGGACTTGAAGGAGAGTTTTTCTAGGGGTCTGAATACAGGATTGGTAGGCATCTGACTTCCAACGGCCGAGAACCTTGATAAGCCAGTCCGGAAGGCCTGCCGCTCCTGCTGTAGTGGCTGCTCCGATCCTGAAGCTGTGTGAAGCAAACTGGGTGCTGTCCAGGCCACAAACAGTTAGTAACGCCCGTAAGTTGTTGGTAAGTGAAGTCCGGGTGAGGGCGTGGCCATTGGTGAACATGAAGAGAGGCTGGCAGGGTCCTTGTATATCCGTTTGGAGGAGGTAGTCTCTTAGGGCAGTGACGGCACATACGTTCGAGTTTGCTTTTGCTATGATGAGCTTGGCAGTCTCCCGGAAAGGGTCAGTTTTTGACTTTTTAATGATAATTTCAACAGAAGAAGGGGATAAAATGCTGGGTTGAAAGGAAATATCTGATCTACTCAAATGGGTTTGAGGATCAAAGGAGCCATTGCATGTGAACTCACTGCTACGTAGGAACCCAAAAAAGGCTAGGGTAAATGCAGCCCACAGCATTGACGAGTCGGTGTCAATGAAATGAAATGGTTTCAATTTTTAAAAAATACTGTTTAGCACTGAAATTGTGATGGGATAGCGGGTCCGTTTCGAAACACCTAGAGAGGATTTGATTCCTCGTAGTGTTTTGTACAGGAGGGGCATAGATGAAAAATCCAGGACACAGCCAAACTCAATGTGAAGGTTCCTAACTGCTGCCAGATAAACTTTAATTGTGCCGTAAGAAACTGTAGTGGAAAGGTGGGTAACAAAGTGGATCAGGGTGGATTCAGTGGTGGGTAGGAATGGGGTTTGGGGGGAAATAAGTTTGTGCAAAAGGCAAAAACGAATAAACTGACGTTCCCCAGAGGTATAGGTATGGCGAGTTGTGGCGGCTATGGACGTGAAGATGAAATTGGCTGCCTGCATGGTCAGACTTTGGTCAGGGAATGAGGGATCCGGCAAGGAATGGGCAATGCATCCGGTGCGAGAAGGTGGAAACGGGACATCTGGAAACGAGACAGACTGTCAGCGATGCCATTATCTAACCCAGGGACATGCTTGGCAGTAAATGTAAAATTAAACTTCAGGGTTTGGAAAGTGATCAAGCGAACAAGATTCATAATACGGGAAATTTTTGAGCTTTTGGTGGATAGGATTGCAAACGTCGCTTGGTTGTCGCAGTGAAAACAGATTCTCCTGTTTGCCCATTGGGAACCCCATAGCATGCAGGCAAGGTAAATTGGGTACAGCTCCTGCCAGGCAATGCTTATCCCTGCAGCTGGGTTGAGCTGGTGGGAAGGGAGCCATTTTCCCTGGAACCACTGATTGTGGAAGAAAGCCCCAAAGCCAATTGTTCCAGCTGCATCGGTAAATAGGTGGATTTGAGGAGACGGCTCAGTGAACGGGGGGAGGAAAAGGCTGATCCCGTTCCAGTGGTCAAGGAAACTTTGCCACATATAGATGTCTTTTCTAAATTCAGAATTAAGGAAAATGGTATGTCCTGGTGTGGACATGCCCCAAGAGAGATTAATGATCCGTTGCATGAAGGGATGGCCGGGGGAAATGACTCGACATGCAAATTGTAGGGTCCCAATGAGGGACTGGAGTTCACGTAATTGGCAAGTTCGCTTGGAGGTCCAGGCAATTAGCATAGTGGGTGCGTTGATAAGCTTGTCCTCGGGAAGCCTGGCCTGCATTTGGACAGAATCTAGTGTGATACCCATAAATTCCAGAACCTGGGTGGGGCGAAAAGTTTTCTTAGGGGCAAGGGGGATATTCAGTTCTTCAAAAAGTGTGAGTACCTGGCAGAGGGCTGTTGCACATCGGGAAACGGGAGGGGGTTGGGCGATGAAGAAATCATCGAGAATACGGATGATGGAGGGGATGTTAAGGTGATTTTTCACTAACCATTCTAGGGCCTCTGAAAGTTGGTTGAAAAGGTAGGGTGCACTCCTTAGCCCAAAGGGAAGGGTCATATTGAAGTAATAACGACCTTTCCATGACATACCAAGGAGTTCCCAGTCTTTGGGGTGAACTGGGATAATACGAAAGGCTGATTGTATGTCGGTTTTTGTCATAAAACAGCCGGGACCATGCTGGAGGACCAGGGAAATGACATCGTCGACACGTATGTATTGGAGGGAGAATTCCGAAATGGGTATGTTTGCGTTCAGACTGTCTGGGGACCCCTTCGGGTAGGAGAGGTGGAAAATGGTGCGCCACTTTTGGCTGTTCTTTTTTGGTACAAGCCCTAGGGGATGGATCTGAAAATTTTGAAAGGGAGGGGATTCAAAGGGACCTGCCATGTGGCCAAGTTGAACCTCTTCCAAAAGGTTTTTTTTTCTATCTGTAGGGGCTGTTGGTTTGCAGAGGGGAGGTTTTTGGCAGATTTAGCAAGGCGGGGACCCTGGTAACCGACCCGGAAACCTTGTGAAAGGCCGAGGGAAAGTGAAGTCACAAACTGTTGATTGGGGTGGGTCTTGAGTAATTCCTGAAGGACAGGAACATTAACTGGGGTTTGGGGCTTTAACGATGCGACTGTTTCAGCGGCTTGATAGCTTCTTATCACTCTGGCTTCTAGTTGTTCTAGGGAGGTCATCGTGGTGGTAGGAGGGGTGGTCTCCATTGCAGGTTTTGCAGCGGGGCTGTAGGGACAGGGGTCCTGGCTGCATTTGGAGCCCCGGTTGTAGTTGTTGCAGGTTCCACGTTGGGCAGGGTTTGGCCTAAGAGCAGAGAGGGATCACCCATGAGAGAAATGATCCCCACTACCACAGAGGGAACAACATGTTTTGGCTTGCCCGGTGAATTTCATGAGGTACAGCTGGGGGTCACATTCTCCCCAATTGAGGGAGGGGTTGTGGGCAGCTTTTCTACGGAAGTCAATATCATAGGACAGCCAAGCAAATCCCGCGAATTTCCGATGAGCGGATCGAATGATCTCCTGGTAGGTGATCATTTCGACAGCTCGTCGGGGGAAGGAGGTCAGAAGTATAGTACAGTAAATGGCAAAGGCAGAAAGCCACTTGTCGATGGAATCGATGTGGGTTTTTTTCTTACGGGGCGTGGGAATATTAACCTGCCTACCCTCGAAGGAAATGGACACCCCAGGGAGTTCGTTGTCGCCTTGGCACGAGTTTTCTGGCAGCAAAGAATCAAACTCTACGTACTCACCGCGTAAGATGGCCTGCTTGGTCTTTTGCGTAACGTGGGCTGCAATGGGTGGCGTAGGGTTCGAAGTTGAAGTCTGTGGTGTGTTGATCGGGAAGTTCGGTTGGGCGAGGAGATTTGCCACGAAGTTAGGGTCGGCAAGTTGGTGCTGTCGAGCTGTTTGTGGAAGTGAAGGTGGAAAGATTTGTGGATCGTGGCGCTGGGTGGTCGGTTGTGGTGGATTAAGGTTCTTTAGTTTTTCGTCTACGATCGTAGCGATTAGCTGCGCCAACGTGGCGGGGTCGGACGCGGGAGTTCGGTCGACGCCCTGTTCTTGTTGGCCGCCATTGTGGGTCTCCCGCGTGCGCTCGTTGTTGGCAGCTGCATTTTGTTCTGCTTGAGCTGGGGGCATTTCGTGTGGTGTCTCCATTGAAATAATTTCAGGCTGGTTGTCAGAGTGCGAAGCGCCCGTGTTAAGGTCTGAGCGAGGTCTTTTCGCCGAAGGGTCCGTGGAGTCAGAGCTTCGTGTTCGAAGGGTCGATGTACTCGTTGACTCGACGGAGATTGTGCCTAGCCGTTCAAGAAGCTGCTCGCATGTGCCGGTGATCTCTAGGTTGTTTTGCGCAAGTAGGAGGCGTAGAACTTCATTCGATAAAACTGAATTATCCATTATCGACAGTAGCGAGAATTCGTCTTGCTTCAAAGGAAACTTGCAGCAATCTGAGCAAGGGGACGCCGATTGCTCACATTACATGTCACAAGACATGGCCAAATATGGGATGTAGATATGTGGGAATGACCGCTGGATGCATGCGGACGTAGCTGATTGTTGCTTGCCAAATTAACTTATATTTTTGTCAAAATAGCATTATAATTCTACTAGCTTTCTATCACAAATGCTGTTCTCTTATTGGCTACAATACTTTCTATCTATCATGTTGTAGAAACTGAGTGTGAATTTTGGAAAGATGTTTTGTTCTGGCTAAAGGACAATGATATTCATATTGATTGAAGTACTAAAGGAGACATTTAATTTTTGGAAAGTTTGACACAGGAGAAGATTTTACTATTATTAACGACATCTTATTTAACTTAGGAAATATTATATTTACAACAAGAAGTGTCAAAAAGGTTTACCCACTCTTCAGGGTTTTATCGCTAGATTAAAAAAAAATTTATAGTATTGAACTCTTTATTGCAAGGAAGAAAGGTGCATGGGCTTTTAAAACACTTTCAAAAATGGGAAAAACTTCTTAAACACTGACTAAGGTATAAGTGACAAAGAGGCTAAGTAAAATAACGGCTATAGCAGCACCTATATCCCTACATGTATATCGCTACATACATGTATATGTGTATGTCGAGGGTGGTAAAGGGGGAGGTCTGGATCACGTTTCACGAAAAATAAAATTGTCATTTCACGTTTCACAGAGAATAAAATGGCCATTTCACAAAAAAAAAAAACATTTCTTACTTTTTGCTAATTAAATTACATCCAAAGTACAGCTTAGTTTGTTGTCTTCACCGACCGTCCACTCCTCGTTCTTCCTGATATAAAAAGAAAGCCAAGTTCTTTGTTTTGCTGATGTTGTGTAAAATTGCCTAACCTTGTAGAGCGACCTGGGGTCCAGAATGACGATCAGTCACGGTCATGCATCTGTCACGCAATTTACCACCGGCATAGTTAAACGCTTTAATACTGGATAATTTTTTGGGAGGAAGAAAGAATCACGGTTTACAGTAGCATTTCACAAGAAAAAAAAACAACAGGCCTTTCACGGATCACGAAAAAACCCTTTACCACCCTCTATGTCCTTGTGTTTATTACCATTATTTTATATTATATTGTTACCAAGTATTTTATTCTTTACTTTTGTACTATTGAAATTATCAATAAAAACTATTAAATAATAAAAAAAAGAAAGTGAGTGTGTGCGGTTGTTATTTATATCATTATTCAATAAATATGTGAGCCTGTCTTGTTGTTAAGTTTTGTACATCTACAGTACCGCTCAAAAAATAAGTTACCACCGCCTTGTCTAGTAAATGTATACTAAAACAATTAGATTATTTGCTCTTGATTTCTATGTGCGATAGTTGATTCGGGGTTCGTCCTCATCAATTATCATGCAATAGAAATCTCTAGCTCATAATCTAATTGTTAATTATGAGCCAGAGAACAAAATATTTGAAATGAGACATTACCTTTGGGTTTTTAAGATCCCAGATCTGAAGTGAACCATCTCCACTAGCAGTCACACTAAAATCTTGATTGTGTTCACTCCATGAGCAGTCAAACAGACCCTCGCCCCACTCCCACCTGGAACAAACAAGTTTGAAAAGAACTTATATGCAACATATGCTGGACAGCAGTGTGGGGGGGCTGGTCAGGGTGGGGTGCCGGTCAGGGTAGAGGGTGCCAGTCAGGATGGGGGGTGCCGGTCAGGGTGGGGGGTGCCAGTCAGGGTGGGGGTGCCGGTCAGGGTAGAGGGTGCCGGTCAGGGTGGGGGTGCCGGTCAGGGTGGGGGTGCCGGTCAGGATGGGGGTGCCGGTCAGGGTGGGGGGTGCCGGTCAGGGTGGGGGGTGCCGGTCAGGGTGGGGGGTGCCGGTCAGGGTGGGGGTGCCGGTCAGGGTGGGGGTGCCGGTCAGGGTGGGGGTGCCGGTCAGGGTGGGGGGTGCCAGTCAGGGTGGGGGTTTACCTCTATTCAGAGCATTGCCATATGCTTGCTCACTCTTGAAACATAAGAATTTAGGGAACATATTTTTCTTTAATCAAATAAAAGAGCTTAGGATAGGATAGGATAGAATAGGAAACCTTTATTTATACACGATATGTTTAAAAGCTAAAAGCTTGTGGGGTCGTGTAGCTTGTGTAGCTTGATTAGCTTGATGCTAATCACAAATCCTGTAATTTGGTATCACTCAAGTTGATAATTTAAAAATAAAATTAAGGCCACTTTAAAGAGATTAAAAAGCTTATGTTTCTCCTTCTTCTGTTTTACACATTGATCCTCCATCAGAACAAATAGGTTTGCTCTTGAATGATGAGAGACCAATAGTCAAAAATAATGTTGGATTTTGTGGAATCTCTTTATTGTGGCTGATCAATTCATTGATACCAAATTGTAGTTTTACCTGTCCACCAATGCAGCACCACAGTTTATTTAGTAAATAACCCCTAGCTAATATACATGTACAGTAGCACACAATGCAGCTTACCTGCCTATCAGCTGAATACCAGTGGGAAGTACATCCAGAATGAAAACAGTTCCTTGACCTGAAAATTAAAGTATTGAACTATTCTCACTAGGGATATACCCACAAAAAGCCTAATATATACAATCACATACTTCTTTACATTCCCAGCGTGACTCGTGGGAATGCGCGGCATAACCCTGGACCTCCTCCCTCTATATATAAGCAGCCCGCTCCGTAATTCAGCCTAGTTCAGTTAAGTTTAGGTCGGGACCCGTGCAAGACGATAACGTCCACCCTCCTCCCCGCAGCGATGGAACTTATTCTCCCCTGAGGTCTACCAGCTCGCAAAGCCTCAGGCCGATTCTCCCATATCTTATACATCTTACTCCCAAGTGCTTAATATATAACTCAATCATGCACGAGGAACAAGTTTTTTATTTCTTTTATAAAATAGAAACGGTTATAATGAACCTTACATCACACGCGTGCTTTATAGTGATATAATGAACTGGGTTTAAACAATCATAGCGCGCGCATTTCCTTGAGCATTTTATAAAATTATAAAATTATATATAACCTAGCAAATGACCTAGCTTGCCATGTCTGAGCCTCCCAGTCACTCAGTTGTTGAGAGCAGGTAGGAGTGTAACCCATCGGGTTGTAAAACTCAAGAATTCAAAACAGAATGAAATCACAAGGCTGCAGGTTGTTTATGGCTATATATAGGTAAAAAAATTACTTCTGCACTGGTCAACCAGGTCCAAATTAACACATTACATTTTATCATGACATAAAACATTGTATCAACTTGACAAACAAATATCAGACAATCCTTAATGTATGGTCACATGCAAGACTTACCTGCTATCCCATAATGCTGTGATGTGGCACAGAGAAGCCTGTGACCGAAATAAGGTGAAAACTTGACTGCATATCCATGGCGACCACGGGTGTGAAATGTAACAGCCATTACTGTAATAAATAAGTATAACAAAGTTTTTCCATGTAGAACTGACTCCTGTCTCTCTTGGGTGACTGAGATAGTGGGAATCTACAGGCTATGAAACAAAAGAACTTGTACAGGTTCTGTCCTGGTGTACTGCTTATGACAAGGGATTGCATGCCTACCAACTGTCCCACATTATCAGGGATAGGGACTGTATCTACCAGCCTTCCTGGACAGGGCAGCAAATTTCCCACACATAAATAAATTTGGGATACTGGGATAACATATTACGTATTTTTTTTTTTAATGAATGGAATGAATTTCAATCCTCCGGGGGGTGGGGGATGGGGAGGGGATCTCTAGAGGTTGGCATTTCTGGATTTAACATTGTATTAGTTTTGTTTTTATCAGGTATTCATACAGTCTTTCGTTAGCCTTTTTGTTTTTATCACTGCGTAGCAGTACACAAGAACAGAACCCATGTATTAAACGTAATTTATTGAGATTTAATTAATAATCAGACCATCATGGTGCATGTCCAAAGCCGATATAAACATTTTAGAAAATTGTGCAGCGATGAATGCGCTTTAAAACAATCCCAGCTGTTCGCTTACCTTTACAAGGCGCAGATATTCAATTTCCTGTCCTTAAGCCATCTGCAGTCGGGTGGAAGTCAAGATACGTGTGTTGCTGGGCCGGGGTCATGCATGTGTTATCTGATGTTTTCTGGAGTGTTGAAGCCTTGGCCACCAAGCCTTTTGAAGGTTATACTTCAATAAGTGCTACATGAAGTGAATATTGCTGGCGCTTCACAAACAACGTTCTCAGTCCGTATGTAGTGCAAAATTTGACATAAACTTTGATCAATTTGACAATGAGTAGTTCAGATCCCAAGGATTTTCTAGAAGAACTCAAAGAACAGGCTAAAAGCGTGGAATCTCGTGGCGAAGATAAAGAACTTACATATGTGGACCCCTCAGATGGTACAGTGTATGAATGGGATGCAGAGAAAAGAGGATGGTTTCCCAAGGTATTAAGCTTATATGAAAAGGAAAATTTGATAAACTTTTTCTTCTGCGGAAGCAGTGAAATTCATCAGCTTATTCCGGTTATACACTGTACTTCCCGATAGTGGTTTCAAACCATTTGCATGCCTCGAAACAGCTTTGCTGTCATTCAAAAACAAAATTAATAAAAATGTCTAAAAATGGACATACATGTATCAAGACATCTCTGTGAAGACATCTCAAGCTGTCACCATTAATAATAAGTATTTAAAATCCAACCAGGTTTGGGAAAATACTGATAATAATTCAAGCATGGTGATACAGTAAGCTAAGGGTGCATTAGATTGGGAAATCCGTTTTTGGATTTCCAAATAAAACGCAAAATCTCAAAACAGATTTCGATGCAAAATCCTTTTCTGCGTTGGATTTCCATTAACAATGGAAAATCCGAAATCAGGATATAGATTTTGTAATCCGGATTTCAAAATCCGAAAATGGATTTCCCAATCAAATGCACCCTAAATTGCCCAACTTTTCTGTCCACCTTTAAACAAGGCATGGCAATGTCAATCAATCTGATTGTTATTTTTTTGTACATGTGCATTATTTGCAAACATGCTACATTGGAATGAAGCATATATTTTTAACTTGGCATCTGTAATCAACATCTCAACAGGTCGATGAAGACTTTATTGCGGCATATCAAATGAACTATGGTTTTACATCAGATGCTGAACAAGCTGATATAGCAAATAATTCAGCTCCAGTTGCTATCCCAGACACAACACAAATAACAAATAACCAGGTATGAATTGGTAATGGAAGGGTGGACAGGGGCGTAGCTACCTGTACGCACGTACGCACGTGCGTACCTGAAAAAGTGGGAAAAAAAAGAAAGATTTGGGACTTGAGGGTGGGGGGAGGAGGTAGGGGGGAGTGTTTGAAAACAGTGACCGTGCGTACCTCTGAAAAATTCCTGGCTACGCCCCTGGTGAACAATAATTATTTAATAGCATCATAGTAAATTATAGAGGGGGGTGAATAGGGGTATGCAAATTCACCGATCCAAGCTATTTTTTGGCCCGATCCATTGATCCAGCGTTATTTTCGTTCAAATCCAGATCCGCATTACTTGAAACGTTTCTGCAGTATAAATATACTGCACACAGGTATATAATTATATATTGTTTTGTTTTCTTGTGCAGTATTTAGATTTTACTCAAAGTTTTCTGCCTGTGCTGGTAAAACTGAAAAAAGTAGTTGACAAAACACCAACATACCGTCCAAGGCCGACCAAAAAATTAATGATCAGATCCACAATCCGAACTTCTAGGTCTTAGACAAAGTCCGGAATCTGGGCTAAAATTTTCGGCTGATCCGCAATCCACAGTAATTTTCAAATCCACAAATCCACTTAATTTATTGCTAAAATCCACAATCCGTGCGCTTTTCAAGGCCAAATCCGCCAATCCGCGAACCCATTCACCCCCCTCATTATACCTCAATACTGTGGAAAGTTGTATAACTTTTTAAAATTAATGCTAGCCAATGTAAGAAGTAGATTATTTTTTTTTTAATATAAGGCAATTAGTACTAACAATGGAGTGAAGCTACAGAACAATTAATCAGTCAATTAAACGTTGTCTGGTTATTATTTAAATTTGTTTGCCTCCCTTGCATTAGAGCAATAAACAAGAAGAAGAACCCACCACTGACATGAAGAAGAAGAAACGAAAAGCAGATGAAGGTAGGGAGCAATTACGGAGTGCAGGGCCATTTTGGTCCATTTCATTTACATGTGTCGGAACTCTTTGTAGAACGAGGTATAACACAAAAGGCACTTTTGTGATTCAGTGAGATGCAAAAAAGTGGCCCTGTATTCTATAGTTTAGCCAGGTAACATAATTATGTAATTCTCAATCATTTGTCAAATGAAAACAAATAATTCGGCACAATTCGGCACTTTTGTTGTCCATTGCAATATTGTGTTTACCTCATGTTTACATGTTTTGTTCCTCATATAGTTCTTTCTCCTTCATTGTTTTTAGGCTGGTTTGAAGTTGAAGGAAACAAAAACCCTAATGTCTATGTTTCTGGTAAGTTATTTTCCCATAACAATATGGGTATTTTAAAAGCCTAGCTACATTTTCCACAAATTACTCAAAATATGGGCTGTTGTAAGGACACTTAGATGGCCTTTTGGCTTAAGATATTGCAAACATATACTGTTACAAGATACTTTGTATATTAACCCTTTAAGCCCTAAGAGTGATCAGCATCAAATTTCTCCTTGTAATATTAATGCCTTATCAATCAAAAAGCTCATGAGAATTAAGGACATGATCACACAGGATGAATTCTCTTGATATCCAAACAATTTCTCCCCACTACTTCTATAGGAAATGTATAGGACTAGAAATGAGAATTTAAATTTTGGTGTTAGGACTTAAAGGGTTAAAAAACAGATAGGGATGTATTTTTTTTGTGATTACAGGATTGCCACTGGATACCACAGAGGAAGAATTTATAGAGATGATGAGCAAATATGGCATTATTATGCAAGACCCTGATACAAGTAAGTGCACCTTATAAAAGATACATTTATTTGTCACAGTTACAGGTATGTAACTCTTTACATGTATATACAGGTAGAAATGTTAGAGACACATTATATACACACATACAACTCTAGTACTGGAATGGTCAAATTTTATTTAAATATATAATTACTCAGTCTTTTATACACATATATTATTATAGGAAGTGATGAGAATTTTTTTTTATTAGCAGCATGCTTATATAACTGAATTCTGCCATCATGCCCTTGATTTTTCTCTAGGAAACAACAGCAATATGATACATTGTAACAATATTGTAATTAAAAATGGATACCAATAGCTCTTATTTTGCATAGTTTCATTTTTTTTCTCATGATAAATTATTAAGAATTCTATATATTAGCTAGCTATTTATTGAAATTTTTCTGACCAGGTTAACACTGTACTGAGAAGTAATAATATTTAAACTATCAAATTATGTAAATTTGGTTAATTTCCTTGTTTTAGATATGCCAAAAATAAAGCTTTATCGAGATTCTAATGGAGAGCTGAAAGGTGATGGAAGATGCTGTTATCTGAAGGTAATTTACATTATGCAGTAGATGTAACTTACTTCATGCTGTGGAAATCTTAAGTTAGTAATTCAGTCCTATACGCGCTTGCCAGCAACAAATTCAAAGAGCCAGCAACAAATTCAAAGAGCTACGATGGTTTATAGGTCTCTACACGGGTTGGCTCCAAACTATCTAAGTTCTAAATTTGAGAAGCGAGAAATTAGTTACAACCTAAGGGACTCTGAGGATAAACTTAATGTTCCATTGCCGCGCACAAACTATTATAAAAATAGTTTCAGTTATAGTGGCGCCATGCTCTGGAACAGCCTTTCTCATAATGTAAGGAAAGCTGAGTCCCTTGGGCAATTTAAACGACTTCTCAAAGAGGAACTATAAGGCACAGCATTCGTGGAAAGCAGCTTTTTATTATTTATTAAATTCTTCATATATAGATATTTTTTAATATTAGTTTATTGCTTTGTGTTAGTATTATAATGATTTTTAGCTGACGAATTTTTACCGTGTTTAAATAAAGATTATCTATCTATCTATCTATCTATTCAGTTAATTCTGAACAACCCCGGACCCCCGGGGGGGGGGGGGGGGGGGGGGGAGGGGTACTCCCCCAAAATACCTACAGTGTATGCAGGTATGTACCGCCCAACGGGGTCATGATTTTGGGACTCCTGATCTAGAACGGGGTATCCATTTTAGAGACATTTCCTAGAACGGGGTATAATATTTCGAACGCACAAACGAACGGGGTATTAAAAATTGACCTATTTCTAGAACGGGGTATCATTTTGAGTGCAAATTCTTTCTATGGAGACCAGGGCAGCACATACCCACCCAAAATATACCCAAGTACCCCCCCGACCCTGAAAAGTCATGTAGGATGTTCTTGGCCAGATTCATTCAATTGCTTTTCTGGCTGCACAAGTTCTCATACATGATTCACTTTGTGTTATCTGACACAGGACACACTCAGTATGTCCTTTTCTAAGCAGTAAAGAGTTTAAGAGTTATAAAGTTTACTGATTAAATGTGTTAATTATTTAGAGAGTGCATTTTAATTCTTTCTGGATTTTTTTTCAGCGTGAAAGTGTTGGTCTAGCTATCAAACTTTTAGATGAGTCTGAATACAAAGGTCATGTGATACATGTTGAACAGGTAAAGTTTCGCATGGTTTGTTCTGCCAAATTCAGATGATTTTTCAGCCACTGAATTGAGCAACAAGCCAGGAGATTCCATAGTAATTGATGTAGTGCTACATCGTTGACTCTGGTGTTTACAGATAATTTGAACCATTCAGTTGCGCCATCCAAAGGTAGCTGTATCAAATTTCCCAGATTGACAGGTCTTGCAGTGACGAGTATTTTTCAGAGCTATGAATTACATTCTTTAATTAATTGCCTCATTTTGTGTGCATGAAAATGTAAAATGCCATTTTTTTCTCATTGTAATACATTATCTGACGAATTGTGTTGTTCAAATATCCAAAATAGCCTGCATAGCGGTCCTTTCCTTTCTGAGAGCACAGAAGCTGCTCTGATCAATGGGCCTTTATCACGCCCTGCCATTTTATATAAAAACAAAAGATTTACCCCCCAAGCCTCGCAGTGAAAAAGTTGAGAACGAGGTTTAGCAGGGAAAAATAAAGCATTTTATTCTCCTGGGAATCAACATGGCCGCCGTGTGATAAAGACCCATCTCTGATTTTACTTTGCCTTATGCATGAAATTAGAATTCATTTTCATTTTGTTACTAACTGTAATAGGCCCTTTGCATAACATCACAAATATGTCAAAACAACGAGTGACTGGATGGCATGGAGAACAGTGGGATTTCGAAAACAATGAATAGACAATGGAACATTCCGATCACTGAACCGTGACTGGATGACACTATTGTTATGCAAGTCATGTTATCACGTTATGCAAAGGGCCTATTTTGCAGCTGTGCCGTGTTTTATTTTCTCTGAATTGTGATCTGCAATTCTTCCACTTACTACTCTACCCACTTATGATGAAAACGACAAAACATGATTTGCAACTTTAATAACTAAAGGTATTTTGTGATAGCAAACATATCTCCTTTTTTTCAGGCTGAATTCCATCTTAAAGGACAATATAATCCAGCCCTAAAGAAAAAGAAAAAGAATAAAAAGAAGAAGGCAGGAAAAGGACAGGAAAAGTATGTTTCATTGAATAACAAGTTGGGTTGCTAGGCAACAGTTGTGAAATAAAATCTCATCTTGTAACAGGATGGTACACAGCAAAAGGGGTCAAATTCTCAGTATTTGATGGAAAAGTCCCTAACGACAGGGACCGCGGAGGGGGAGGGGCTGGTAGGGCCGCGGCCCCACCACTTTTTTGCGCCCCCGCCCCCCGCCCCCCGCCCCCACTATGATTTTATTCCTTTTTTTGATTTTCAATATGAAAAAATTATTTTCAATTGTCAGCCCTCCCACTTTTCACCTTGCTCCGCGGTCCCTGAAAGATAAGAAACAAAACTGGATAAGTTTTCAAAATCCTAACCATAACAACAGGCAAACTGAAATTAATGTTACATGATACTATGGTTTAGAATCTAAAGACAAGTATTGACTGAATAGTGTACACTGTAGAAACATTTCTTGTGTAGAAAATCCTAACCTTTTTGGGGGTTAATTTATTACAATGTTATTAAGTGTCAGTGAATGTTGTGAGTTCTAATTTACATATTTGTGGATTCAGAAAACTGCAAATTGATTAAAAGTGGTATCATAAATTGTAAATATTTTTTCAGGTTACTAGACTGGGTGGACAGAGATTCAAGGGAAAAGAAGGAAAGGATCATTGTCTTTAAAAATGTGTTCGATGCTGATAATTTTGAGGTTTGTGACATTGTCCAACATATTTATCAAATTTAATACCCCCCCCCCCCCCCCCCCCCCCCCCCTCCCCTCTCCTCTGCCCAACAGGCATCGGTCAGGCATTTCCACACATTCTTAACACACTGCAGATGCCATTATTTGATAAGCTATGTATTAATGGCATTGCTAAACCTTTTTTGCAGAAAAATCCTGTTCTAATTACAGACTTTCGCAATGACATTAAAAAGGAATGTGAAAAGTTTGGAGAAGTCAGAAAAGTGATTGTTTTTGATGTAAGTATAATCATTTGTTTGTTTAAACCTTTGTCGTGGTCAAGCTTATGATGAAAATCGCAGGTGTAAACTGGTGGCGATTTCAGTGTGATTACCTTCTTGGCTTCATGTTTACATCCCAACGCCACAAGAGGATGGCATTTTAGTTTTTTTGTCACAAGGCGACTTTTATTTGAGAAAATTTGCATTGACTTTCCTGCTTCTGTGGAACTCGTGCTGAAAAGCTGTTGCACATTCTCCGGTATCCCACAGGTTATTTTCAACGGTAGTTTCTCGGCGTCATAGATTGAATAAATTGAACTGCCACCTTCGTATCTTCCTCATCTTCTTCTGCTCTGTAATCTTCGCAATTTTTCAGCAATTTTTCGGAAAATTTTCGCAAAGTGAAAAAAAAAAAACACGTTAAAATGACCTTCGGAGTCTTCGGACAATCATCGGGAGTTTTGGCAAATAGCATTGTAACATTATACCCGAAGTTTCCGACAATTTTCCGAAAATATCTTTAATGGTACCAAAGCAAGAGAAAATAATTGGACTTATTTTTTCTTGGGCATTAACCAGTATGACCAGTATGTATGTTGTGGTTCAAATTTTTCCTTGGTTCAGGTTCATTATCAAAATCTGACACAAAGGAAAACAAAAATCCAACTGGTTCAAATATTTTCAAACCCAAGGAAAAAATTGAACCGCAACATGTATAACATAATGATATTCAGTTTAATGTTAAGCTCGTAAAACAGGGCTAAAAAAACTGACGTGTCTGGTTTTTTTTTTCAGCGCAACAAGGAAGGAATTTGTTCCGTGGCATTTTCCACATTTGAAGCAGCGAATGCATGTTTACCTGTGAGTGTGTTTTGGTTTCCATTGCATTGTTTAAGTCAAATACATTGACTATGCCATAAGATAACACCTGTGTCGCTCAACATGAAGTAAACTCATTGTAAACTGTATTTTAATATTCCCGAAATCTGGATGTAAAGATTGCTAGAAAACTGACGAAGATATGACATTTTGAAACTGAGTATTTTTACAAAGAAATGTATGGTGGACGGGCATACAGTGGCTGTAGATTGCCCGTCCAGCCTCGTTTTCGTGTTTTTTCCCATACAGTCGAACCTCTCTATTACGGACAGTTTCCTATGTCCCGACAAAATTCTCACATATTTTCTTTAAAAAAGACCTCTATAATACAGACCCTCTCTAATACGGACAACGGACACTAAATCTCGGCCCCAGAGAGCAAATTCATATAAACTTAACCTCTTTATTACGGACACTCCGGTGATCAGGTGATGATAGTTTGAGTAATACAATTTCCTTTTTGTGGTTACAAACATACATCGAAAAACGTTTTCAGAATTGTACTTTATAGTACTTTTTCACATGCAGCATTGCGTTGTAGTTCGTTTCGTTTTAAAACAGTGATTCGTATACCTTATATAGCTGAGAATTTTACAATGTAGTACATTACTGATAGACAGTGTCTCAATGCTGTATATTAATCAATTTAATGTGGCTAAATGCAATTTAGGCAAAGTTAAACTCGAGTCTATGCAGTCAGCGGTTTGCTTCGTGACAGTACATGTCCTGCGCGGCGTTTGCTGACCTTTGCGGATCACATACAAGCGTTTGCGATCTTTACGGATCCTTGACAAGTCTTAGCGATCTTTGCAGATCTTTGCTCCTGTTAGAACCATTGCCTTGCTGTTAAGACTCATCGCGGAGTCTTGCCCCGGCCCTTCCACCCATTGTCAGCCGGTGGACTTGGGTAAGTATCAGGTTAGGTAAGTTTCCACTGATTTATCAGTGTGACGGTGCCCTGGTGGGGCTGCATGTAGGGGTGGTTCCCGCTCTCGGGGTTGCCATGGATACCTCCCTGCTTGCCTTGGAATCGCATAAGACCCCCCACCAGCTTTCTAGGCACCAGCTCCCAAGCTCATCTATTGATGATGAGTTTAAGATGCAGTTAATAGACGAGTGTGGGCCTGTTTTAAGTTACTGAACCAAAACTGTCAGTGGAGCCTTAAAAGTGACGTCATCGTGGTGACCTCCATAATACGGACACCTCTCTAATACGGACACTTTGCTCTGTCCCTTCGGTGTCCGTATTAGAGAGGTTCAACTGTACTTTTATTTGTAAAAATTAGGCCAGAGTACTAAGTTTCAAAAGCTCATATCTCCGTCAGTATACGAGCAATCTTTACGAAACTTTAACAGTTTTACTAATATTGATGTGCTGATTTTGAATGCTCTACCAGAACCGTATTAAAGTCCTAAAACTTCAATGTCTTCAAACGTACTATTAACGAAAACGAGAAAGCAAGGGCTGACAACTGCGTAGAAAAAGTAACGCAACAATGGCATGATTGAGACCAAACCGAAAGTTTAAATGCAACTGTGGATAGCTTTTTCGGCCAACGGCGAAATAGCTATCCACAGTTGCATTTAAACTTTCGGTTTGGTCTCAATCATGCCATTGTTGCGTTACTTTTTCTACGCAGTTGTCAGCCCTTAGTACTATTAACACCTCAATAATCAACATTTGAATGGTGTATAAATATGATTCTTGCAATTCATACTTTTTAACTTACCTAGGAGGTAACATCGTGACCGACGGTTAACACGCGTTCTCGCGTGTTTTGCTCGCTCGGCTTTTCCTTAGACAAACGAGCCCCAGGTTGTCACCAGGTTGTTCTGCGAATCAACATGAGCGAAATAGACACCAAAATTCACAAGCTTGAACAATATAACTGTTAACAAAGTGTATTTTCAGGTAATGAATGGCCGGTGGTTTGCCGGTCGGAGAATATCAGCTGAACGGTGGGACGGAGTAACCAATTACAAAGTAGAAGAAACAGAGAAAGAACGAGAAAAGCGGTTAGGGGAGTGGGAAAAGTATTTGACTGGTGAACTTGACGAACCCACGCCCTCTAAAAGCAAGGTAAACATGGGAGTAACGGCTTGTCTTTGAATTTTATACGTGAGCTTTGAGGTTCCCCGAACTGACTCCAGTTTCAATTTTAGTCTGAGTCGGAAAAACACACAACCGGGCCCAAAAAGCTCACAACGAGTGAGAACAACGAGAAAGCTCACAACGGTGTTAAGCACGGGAAAACTCACAAACAGTGCTAGGGCGGGAATACTCACAACCAGAGCAAAGCGCGGGAAAACTGACAAACAGTGCTTGGGCGGGAATACTCACAACCAGTGCAAAGCACGGAACATCTGACAAACAATGCTAGGGCGGGAATACTCACAATCAGTGCTGGGGCGGGAATACTGACAAACAGTGCTAAGGCAGGAATACTCACAACCAGTGCAAAGCGCGAGAAAACTGACATACAGTGCTAGGGCGGGAATTCTCACAATCAGTACTAGGGCGGGAATGCTGACAAACAGTGCTAAGGCGGGAATACTCACAACCAGTGCAAAGCGCGGAAAAACTGACAAACAGTGCTAGGGCGGGAATACTCACAATCAGTGCAAAGCGCAGGAAAACGCGCATGTTTTCGTTTTTGGCTGATTTAATGAAATGTTTGCGGTGATTGGTTATTGCGTATCGCGATCAAGTGTTTAAATCACTTTGAGTGGTTCTCATTTGAGTATCGTAATACCAAAACCAAAGTAATCACTTGGTCAATCACAACAGACGCAGACTATAACTCCAATAACCAAGCAAATACATGTAGCCGTAGCCATGTGCGGGAAAACGCTTGCTAGCAGGTCATGATTGATTTTGGTTTTAGTTTTTGATTGGTTGAGAAAATGGCGAAAGTTGTTAATGAATCACAGAGTGTAACAAAGGAAACTCAAAGCAAGTGCAAATTACTTGCGACAATCAATTGAAAAGCGCTCTTTCGAGCCCTCAAACACAACCAAGGCCGACAAAAACGCGATTACGTTCAAAAATAAATGTATCGCAAAACCTTCAGGGTTTTTTCGTTTACGCTCACCACTGTGCTCTGAACCATCTTTTTTTTTGAGACTGTTTTAGTCATTGTTTAATCCAGTTTTCGGACTTTCTTTTCGGTTTCAAACTTTGTAAACCTAGTAATTGAAGTTGCTAGTGACGACTTCATGTATTTTTATTTATGTAAGAATTTTTTTTTTCAGGATAACTCTTAGATAACCATCACCTTCTACCACTTCATATAAGGAGCACCCAAACTGATGTATCCACGCTGAGTGTCGCTGAGTGGACAGCTCCAGACATCTGATGTCGAGAACAGGTTCTCGCTTCACGTCATAACCTTCGCACCTGCTGCTCATGTGGCTTGGATAGTTTAGTGCGTGTTCTATCACGTGTCACTACGAAAGATTCTACAATGGCAAAATCATGAGGGAACCATGGAAATGCTAGACATTATCTTTTCTCCAATTTGACTTTTCTTTGTAAAAAACAATTTGCGAATCCTTTCCATATTTTATTGGTCTTATTTATAAAGTAAATCTTCCTCGTCCTTTCTTTCTTTACATCACAAGCCGGCGGCCCTAGTCATTTCTAGAAACCAGTCTTTATTCTACCAAAAATTAACAAATAAGAACTGTATACGAGTCGAAAAAAAAACATGTCCCTAGCTCCCCTTACACACTGTTAAGGATAAGCGTGGTAAAAGGATCCAAAATATCTTTTTACACTACTTTACGACGATGTGTTTAAAATTTCAAGATAAATTATACAAAAGGGAAAAAAAGGAGGAGGAATTTTTGAAATTAAACTGAATTCAAAGTGGACAATTAATAAATCGCCAAAATAGTCTGCTCTTGCCAGAAGTGTGTTTGCTAGTGCTTGAAAAATTATTCCCCGTTATCCATTCCTTCTTTAAAACTCTTCTCAATCCTGTTTCATAAAACTTAACCAGATTACGCATGAGACATTACGAAGACATACCGTCGACAACAGTTTTCAAAAGTTTACTTCAGCATGTTTAAGATGTCACGTTTATCAAGTTTGTTGAACTGTGTCAAAACAAATGTTCGAACTATCTGGTAGCTGATTGACAAACTTATTCAGTAAAATAGTCATATGTCGGCTCGATTGTCTTGTGCAATTATCTTTTGCACCATCTGCGGTTTGTGTTTGTTTAGTAATTTCCTAAACTCAGAATTTTCTCTTCATGTTAACACCACCGACATTACCATAACAATATAGCGACACATTAAGAAAAGCAACCATCTTTTTTTCTATTTCTCCGTTTTGTTCGAGACAATTTTGAACAAAATCTCATTTCCTTACTTTATGGATCACCGAGGAAGAAAATAGGAAAAATTATAAACGCGATTTCCGATTATCTTGACATTCATGTGAATTGTTTTATTTAAAAAATAATGATATGTAGTCAAGACAAAAGGTGTCAAAAATACTATTTAAAATCCAGGTGAAAAGCGCACAGATCTCCCTCGCCGGTTAGCATTTCCCCAGCAGCTAAATGTGTCTGTATTAAATCGATAAAGTTTCCCCGCACTAAAAACACATTAACACTCTAGGGTACAATTTTCCTGTTACTAATGATGACCGCCAAAGCTGTACAACTGCAAGTTAATGGCATTTATTTGTTCCTCTGTTGCCGAATTTCCATAATGGTATTAGTTATGCGCGGTTTATGTTAAGTGTTTGTCATCTACTTAGGAGATGTGGACGACATGGATATTAATAACGGAAAATTTCATTTGTTACTGGCCGGCTGCTTGTAATAACTGAAAGTTGGAGAAGAAAGACCTGTATGTTTGTTTTAATGCAAAGTAATGCTACGGGCATTAAAAAATTAAAACAGCTTTTATGCGGTAATTTCAAACAAAATTTAAACGCTCAAACAACCTTTTCGCTGGTAAATGCTACTATCTCAAAACACAAAAGTTCTTTTTATAGAGAAGAAACGTTTTGCTCTTAGAAGGTTAAACCGATAACTTATTCGCTCCTCAATTGATATTATCATAAACAGAATGAAACTATACAAAGCAGGAACTTGTATGAATTGCATTTCTTTACCCTTTTGTTCAAAATGTTGACCGTTCCAATCTGTTCACTCTTTCGTTCTGTTTTTTACCGCCGCAAAAATACATGAATAGTAAAATGGTCCCATTTGCCCTCGTCGCTTTTAACGCTGTCAACTGTGTTGCCGCTCTTCCCGCTGCTGCTAGAAACGAGTTCAAAGTCGCAATCTTGGAGTCGCTTAAACGCTTTTTCCACGTAATTATGTTTGAGATAAAATCTATTTGTGTACCTGTTTCCCTCAGGGTTTGGATCTCGCGTCTCATTAAGAGTTTCTTCAAAGACTTCTCGACACAAAGAAACTCTTCCACATACCGCAATTCTTTGGAGTTTTCGAAAATTAACGTCGGCCTGGCCCGACCTCCCAAATGCATATGTACCCCGAATGTGTAACGTGATGTAACCAAAGCGTTCGTTCATTATTGTGGCGGCCCTTTCCCGCGCTCGACCGTACAAATCGAGCTGCAGTTCTAATCCTCTTATTTCAAAGAATTCCGCTTCATTTCTGAGCCTCGCAATTTCGCGGAAATCCTCCGGAAGGTGCAACTTTTTGGTTCGGAGAAAGTCGAGAATATAACGAAAGAGAACTCCATCGCGATCAATGAAATATTTGCCAGTTTGGTCTTTGTCCACGTTTTGTCTCCCGCTGAAAATACGCCCCAGAAGCGAATCTGGTTCCCTGGTCAGTGTAAGCACTGATGTAGAGTAAAACTTTCCCCCTATGTTTAACTCGATGTTTTCAGGGAATAATCGGAGATGTTGCGAGGATGTCGCCATTTTCCGGTCGATAGTTTGCACCAATATCCCAGCTGTATGTCAGAAGGTTTATTTGTTTTCACGCGAGCGAATAAGAGACAAGTGAAGAAGAGTGGTGAATAGGTAATCATCTGCTACGTGTTCTGTTTGATTTTATAGCTTTCCACCTAATAATAATTGATAGAGTGGTTGAAGAGACAAGAAATTAAACCTTGCTAATCATGGCTGGATATTTGTAACACCCGCTGTTTCATCCGTGTCCTGGTTTGCTGACGTCCCAAGCAAAAACGGCGCTTATAGGTGCAAAACAACAGCGTAAAATGAAATGTTTTGAAAAAATCGCATTTTAACCATCTATGCACTTTATACTTCCAAATACATTAGGCGAGACTAATCTATCTGGACATGTCTAATTGGCTTGCTTCAACTACATCCCCAATGACAGCCGCGAAAAATAGAAATCGTCTTAGGGTCTCACTTCCTCGGAACTATTGTTCAGCTACAAAGCTGTGCTTGAATAATAAAATTGAACCACTCTTTGATATGTGTATATTTTATTATTCACACCTTATTTTACATGTATGCATTGAGAAGCAAGCCACTTCCGTTCATGAAAAAATATGAAATGGAAAAAAAAACCACCTGAACTGGTTTGATTTGAGTGATTTTACTTTAATTATCGCCGAATATTTTATCAAACTAGAAATGCTACAAGGTCATAACAAACGTTGCCAATGTGTTTAGGGAGAATTCCACCTCTCGTTTTTGGAAAAATATATTTAACAACTAAAGACAAATATATTGTAGTCATCATTTAGTCCATTCAAATGATATTGGATTACGGAAGAAGTAATAAATTTGCCTGACTTTAGCTCGATGACCATCCTTTATTATTCACGAGCAATGTATCTCAATATGTAAAATCTTCAAAGAAATAATGATAAACGAAGTCAGTTTGGCAAGGAATCAAATTAATATTTTTTAATCTCATGGCAGGTTTTGCTCTTGCGTGTCACTGGGATTCAAAGCTTCCGTTCATGCACACTGCAGATATGTTTTTATTAAATAAATAAATGGATTTAAAACGACTAAGTTTATTCCCCTTGGATGTTCTTTCTTATAGGGAACGTCTACACGGATGCGGTTTTTTTACAATCAACACAGTTTGGCACGAACTCCAAACCACTTTTAAACGATACTGTGTTAGTGAATAGTGAATAGTTTATTGGATGATAAATATACATCTGCAGCTCGAAGGCGGAATTGCGTATATTTACATGACTATCAACAAAAATATTAAATATATTAAAAAAAAATGAAAAAATGATAGCTCCGAAGTACAATACTCTAAAAATATATATTACATAGAAAAAAGGATTAATTGTTAATCTAAGAATAAATGGTTAACGTATAATGGGAACTAGGCAACAAGTTATGTTACCGTATTTACTCGAATGAGCGCCGCCCGGAAACGTTCTTATACCCCATTCACACCAACGCTTAAACATGTTTAAATGTTGTTTAGTTTAAAACAGGTTTAGAAAAATACCTCCTAACCTCCCGTAATATTTGGAGTGAAATCTTTACTAAAAGAAACTTTATTGACTTTATTACCATTCCAGGTAGTTTGAGTCATATACATTTCAAAACGTTCAAGATAGAGACTAAAAACGAAATTTAACTAAACAACATTTAAACATGTTTAACCGTTGGTGTGAATGGGGCTTTAGACTTCTTATGGTTCCTTCTGCATGTACCGGAGCACACATTACGTAAAACAAAAGGAACTAAGAACGACAATAATACAAATGCAAAACAAGACCAAAAATACAATGCCTATGGGTACCGGTACATGCAGAAAGACCCCTTCTTATCCTCTTGTTATAATAATAATCTTGTTATCGTTTTTCAACAAAGAAAGAAACAATAAAGAAACATAAAGATTACTATTATAAACAAAAAGGTAGAACCGTTTTTTTCTCGAAAATGACAAATTTTAAATAAGCGCGCCCTCGAATAGTCGAAAAATTTAAGCGCAGCGGCGCTTTTTTCGAGTAAATACGGTATCCTTATAAGGCCCTATTTACATGGAAAGGGGATGATCCTAGTTCTAGGATCCTTGTTCTAGGATCATCCGAGCGCGACATGTTTTCTGCTTTCAGTTTACATGCGAAGGGTTGCATTTATCCCTTGCGCTAGGATCATCCTATCTGGGTGGTAGGATGATCCTAGCGCTAGGATCAGCTGTATGTAAACGGCCTCGGGAGCCCCAGGGTTATCGTCGCTTTTGTTATTGTCGCCCGCCGTCTTAAAGTTATCTTGCTTTGTAACCGCGCCAAACTAAAAGGTACTGGTGCCATCCTGCCGAATTTTTCATGTAAACCAACAGAAAAGTTGGTCCTGAAAGCCGCATTTATGCATGTAAACCAAACTCAAATGGGTCTTTACGGCTCGGCTTCACAGGTTGCCCAACCACGTTCCCAGATCTCTTTGGGCTCACCATGAATAGATGGGTAGTAAGTTCGTGTTCCAGTACACTAAAGGAAAAATCAGCAACAATATCTTCACTTAAACCATCACCAGTCATAACTACACGTCATCCAACATCACTGTACGTCACCCAATGTCGCTAGACATCATCTAACATCACTATTCGTCATCCAATGTCGCTAGACATCATACAGCATCACTAGGCATCATACAGCATCACTAGGCATCATCTAACGTGACTAGACATCATCCAACATCACTAGGCATCATACAGCATCACTAGGCATCATCTAAGGTAACTAGACATCATCCAACATCACTAGGCATAATACAGCGTCACTAGGCATCATCTAACGTAACTAGACATCATCCAACATCACTAGGCATCATACAGCATCACTAGGCATCATCTAAGGTAACTAGACATCATCCAACATCACTAGGCATCATACAGCATCACTAGGCATCATCTAACGTAACTAGACATCATCCAACATCACTAGGCATCATCCTACATCACTAGGCATCATACAGCATCACTAGGTATCATCTAACGTAACTAGGCATCATCCTACATCACTAGGCATCATACAGCATCACTAGGCATCATCTAACGTAACTAGACATCATCCAACATCACTAGGCATCATACAGCATCACTAGGTATCATCTAACGTAACTAGACATCATCCAACATCACTAGGCATCATACAGCATCACTAGGCATCATCTAACGTAAATAGACATCATCCAACATCACTAGGCATCATAGAGCATCACTAGCCATCATCTAACGTAACTAGACATCATCCAAGATCACCAGGCATCATACAGCATCACTAGGCATCATCTAACGTAACTAGACATCATCCAACATCACTAGGCATCATACAGCATCACCAGGCATCATCTAACGTAACTAGACATCATCCAACATCACTAGGCATCATACAGCATCACTAGGCATCATCTAACGTAACTAGACATCATCCTACATCACTAGGCATCATACAGCATCACTAGGCATCATCTAACGTAACTAGACATCATCCAACATCACTAGGCATCATGCAGCATTACTAGGCATCATCTAACGTAACTAGACATCATCCAACATCACTAGGCATAATACAGCATCACTAGGCATAATACAGCATCACTAGGCATCATCTAACGTAACTAGACATCATCCAACATCACTAGGCATCATACAGCATCACTAGGCATCATCTAACGTAACTAGACATCATCCAACATCACTAGGCATCATGCAGCATCACTAGGCATCATCTAACGTAACTAGACATCATCCAACATCACTAGGCATCATCCAGCATCACTAGGCATCATACAGCATCACTAGCCATCATCTAACGTAACTAGACATTATCCAACATCACTAGGCATAATACAGCATCACTAGGCATCATCTAACGTAACTAGACATCATCCAACATCACTAGGCATCATACAGCATCACTAGGCATCATCTAACGTAACTAGACATCATCCAGCATCACTAGGCATCATACAGCATCACTAGCCATCATCTAACGTAACTAGACATTATCCAAAATCACTAGGCATAATACACCATCACTAGGCATCATCTCACGTAACTAGACATCATCCAACATCACTAGGCATCATACAGCATCACTAAGCATTATCTAACGTAACTAGACATCATCCAACATCACTAGGCATCATGCAGCATCACTAGGCATCATCTAACGTAACTAGACATCATCCAACATCACTAGGCATCATGCAGCATCACTAGGCATCATCCAACATCACTAGGCATCATACAGCATCACTAGGCATCATCTAACGTAACTAGACATTATCCAACATCACTAGGCATAATACAGCATCACTAGGCATCATCTAACGTAACTAGACATCATCCAACATCACTAGGCATCATACAGCATCACTAGGCATCATCTAACGTAACTAGACATTATCCAACATCACTAGGCATAATACAGCATCACTAGGCATCATCTAACGTAACTAGACATCATCCAACATCACTAGGCATCATACAGCATCACTAGGCATCATCTAACGTAACTAGACATCATCCTACATCACTAGGCATCATACAGCATCACTAGGCATCATCTAACGTAACTAGACATCATCCAACATTACTAGGCATCATACAGCCTCACTAGGTATCATCTAACGTAACTAGACATCATCCAACATCACTAGGCATCATACAGCATCACTAGACATCATCTAACGTAACTAGACATCATCCAACATCACTAGGCATCATGCAGCATCACTAGGCATCATCCAACATCACTAGGCATCATACAGCATCACTAGCCATCATCTAACGTAACTAGACATCATCCAACATCACTAGGCATCATACAGCATCACTAGGCATCATCTAACGTAACTAGACATCATCCAACATCACTAGGCATCATACAGCATCACTAGGCATCATCTAACGTAACTAGACATCATCCAACATCACTAGGCATCATGCAGCATCACTAGGCATCATCTAACGTAACTAGACATCATCCAACATCACTAGGCATCATGCAGCATCACTAGGCATCATACAGCATCACTAGCCATCATCTAACGTAACTAGACATTATCTCCAACATCACTAGGCATAATACAGCATCACTAGGCATCATCTAACGTAACTAGGCATCATCCAACATCACTAGGCATCATACAGCATCACTAGGCATCATCTAACGTAACTAGACATTATCCAACATCACTAGGCATAATACAGCATCACTAGGCATCATCTAACGTAACTAGACATCATCCAACATCACTAGGCATCATACAGCATCACTAGGCATCATCTAACGTAACTAGACATTATCCAACATCACTAGGCATAATACAGCATCACTAGGCATCATCTAACGTAACTAGACATCATCCAACATCACTAGGCATCATACAGCATCACTAGGCATCATCTAACGTAACTAGACATCATCCTACATCACTAGGCATCATACAGCATCACTAGGCATCATCTAACGTAACTAGACATCATCCAACATTACTAGGCATCATACAGCCTCACTAGGTATCATCTAACGTAACTAGACATCATCCAACATCACTAGGCATCATACAGCATCACTAGACATCATCTAACGTAACTAGACATCATCCAACATCACTAGGCATCATGCAGCATCACTAGGCATCATCCAACATCACTAGGCATCATACAGCATCACTAGCCATCATCTAACGTAACTAGACATCATCCAACATCACTAGGCATCATACAGCATCACTAGGCATCATCTAACGTAACTAGACATCATCCAACATCACTAGGCATCATACAGCATCACTAGGCATCATCTAACGTAACTAGACATCATCCAACATCACTAGGCATCATGCAGCATCACTAGGCATCATCTAACGTAACTAGACATCATCCAACATCACTAGGCATCATGCAGCATCACTAGGCATCATACAGCATCACTAGCCATCATCTAACGTAACTAGACATTATCTCCAACATCACTAGGCATAATACAGCATCACTAGGCATCATCTAACGTAACTAGACATCATCCAACATCACTAGGCATCATACAGCATCACTAGGCATCATCTAACGTAACTAGACATCATCCAACATCACTAGGCATCATACAGCATCACTAGCCATCATCTAACGTAACTAGACATTATCCAACATCACTAGGCATAATACACCATCACTAGGCATCATCTCACGTAACTAGACATCATCCAACATCACTAGGCATCATACAGCATCACTAGGCATTATCTAACGTAACTAGACATCATCCAACATCACTAGGCATCATGCAGCATCACTAGGCATCATCTAACGTAACTAGACATCATCCAACATCACTAGGCATCATGCAGCATCACTAGGCATCATCCAACATCACTAGGCATCATACAGCATCACTAGGCATCATCTAACGTAACTAGACATTATCCAACATCACTAGGCATAATACAGCATCACTAGGCATCATCTAACGTAACTAGACATCATCCAACATCACTAGGCATCATACAGCATCACTAGGCATCATCTAACGTAACTAGACATCATCCTACATCACTAGGCATCATACAGCATCACTAGGCATCATCTAACGTAACTAGACATCATCCAACATTACTAGGCATCATACAGCGTCACTAGGTATCATCTAACGTAACTAGACATCATCCAACATCACTAGGCATCATGCAGCATCACTAGGCATCATCCAACATCACTAGGCATCATACAGCATCACTAGCCATCATCTAAAGTAACTAGACATCATCCAACATCACTAGGCATCATACAGCATCACTAGGCATCATCTAACGTAACTAGACATCATCCAACATCACTAGGCATCATACAGCATCACTAGGCATCATCTAACGTAACTAGACATCATCCAACATCACTAGGCATCATGCAGCATCACTAGGCATCATCTAACGTAACTAGACATCATCCAACATCACTAGGCATCATGCAGCATCACTAGGCATCATACAGCATCACTAGCCATCATCTAACGTAACTAGACATTATCCAACATCACTAGGCATAATACAGCATCACTAGGCATCATCTAACGTAACTAGACATCATCCAACATCACTAGGCATCATACAGCATCACTAGGCATCATCTAACGTAACTAGACATCATCCAACATCACTAGGCATCATACAGCATCACTAGCCATCATCTAACGTAACTAGACATTATCCAACATCACTAGGCATAATACACCATCACTAGGCATCATCTCACGTAACTAGACATCATCCAACATCACTAGGCATCATACAGCATCAGTAGGCATTATCTAACGTAACTAGACATCATCCAACATCACTAGGCATCATGCAGCATCACTAGGCATCATCTAACGTAACTAGACATCATCCAACATCACTAGGCATCATGCAGCATCACTAGGCATCATCCAACATCACTAGGCATCATACAGCATCACTAGCCATCATCTAACGTAACTAGACATTATCCAACATCACTAGGCATAATACAGCATCACTAGGCATTATCTAACGTAACTAGACATCATCCAACATCACTAGGCATCATACAGCATCACTAGGCATCATCTAACGTAACTAGACATTATCGAACATCACTAGGCATAATATAATACAGCATCACTAGGCATCATCTAACGTAACTAGACATCATCCAACATCACTAGGCATCATGCAGCATCACTAGGCATCATCTAACGTAACTAGACATCATCCAACATCACTAGGCATCATGCAGCATCACTAGGCATCATACAGCATCACTAGGCATCATCCAACATCACTAGGCATCATACAGCATCACTAGGCATCATCTAAGGTAACTAGACATCATCCAACATCACTAGGCATCATACAGCATCACTAGCCATCATCTAACGTAACTAGACATTATCCAACATCACTAGGCATCATACAGCATCACTAGGCATCATCTAACGTAACTAGACATCATCCAACATCACTAGGCATCATACAGCATCACTAGGCCTCATCTAACGTAACTAGACATCATCCAACATCACTAGGCATCATACAGCATCACTAGGCATCATCTAAAGTAACTAGACATTATCCAACATCACTAGGCATAATACAGCATCACTAAGCATTATCTAACGTAACTAGACATCATCCAACATCACTAGACATCATACAGCATCACTAGGCATCATACAGCATCACTAGGCATCATCTAACGTGACTAGACATCATCCAACATCACTAGGCATCATGCAGCATCACTAGGCATCATACAGCATCACTAGGCATCATCTAACGTAACTAGACAGCATCCAACATCACTAGGCATCATACAGCATCACTAGGCATCATCTAACGTAACTAGACATCATCCAACATCACTAGGCATCATGCAGCATCACTAGGCATCATCTAACGTAACTAGACATCATCCAACATCACTAGGCATCATGCAGCATCACTAGGCATCATCTAACGTAACTAGACATCATCCAACATCACTAGGCATCATACAGCATCACTAGCCATCATCTAACGTAACTAGACATTATCCAACATCACTAGGCATAATACAGCATCACTAGGCATCATCTAACGTAACTAGACATTATCCAACATCACTAGGCATCATACAGCATCACTAGGCATCATCTAACGTAACTAGACATCATCCAACATCACTAGGCATCATGCAGCATCACTAGGCATCATCTAACGTAACTAGACATCATCCAACATCACTAGGCATCATCCAATATCACTAGGCATCATACAGCATCACTAGCCATCATCTAACGTAACTAGACATTATCCAACATCACTAGGCATAATACACCATCACTAGGCATCATCTAACGTAACTGGACATCATCCAACATCACTAGGCATCATACAGCATCACTAGGCATTATCTAACGTAACTAGACATCATCCAACATCACTAAGCATCATGCAGCATCACTAGGCATCATCTAACGTAACTAGACATCATCCAACATCACTAGGCATCATCGAGCATCACTAGGCATCATCTAACGTAACTAGACATCATCCAACATCACTAGGCATCATGCAGCATCACTAGGCATCATCTAACGTAACTAGACATCATCCAACATCACTAGGCATCATGCAGCATCACTAGGCATCATACAGCATCACTAGGCATCATCCAACATCACTAGGCATCATACAGCATCACTAGGCATCATCTAAGGTAACTAGACATCATCCAACATCACTAGGCATCATACAGCATCACTAGCCATCATCTAACGTAACTAGACATTATCCAACATCACTAGGCATCATACAGCATCACTAGGCATCATCTAACGTAACTAGACATCATCCAACATCACTAGGCATCATACAGCATCACTAGGCCTCATCTAACGTAACTAGACATCATCCAACATCACTAGGCATCATACAGCATCACTAGGCATCATCTAAAGTAACTAGACATTATCCAACATCACTAGGCATAATACAGCATCACTAAGCATTATCTAACGTAACTAGACATCATCCAACATCACTAGACATCATACAGCATCACTAGGCATCATACAGCATCACTAGGCATCATCTAACGTGACTAGACATCATCCAACATCACTAGGCATCATGCAGCATCACTAGGCATCATACAGCATCACTAGGCATCATCTAACGTAACTAGACAGCATCCAACATCACTAGGCATCATACAGCATCACTAGTCATCATCTAACGTAACTAGACATCATCCAACATCACTAGGCATCATGCAGCATCACTAGGCATCATCTAACGTAACTAGACATCATCCAACATTACTAGGCATCATGCAGCATCACTAGGCATCATCCAACATCACTAGGCATCATACAGCATCACTAGCCATCATCTAACGTAACTACACATTATCCAACATCACTAGGCATAATACAGCATCACTAGGCATCATCTAACGTAACTAGACATTATCCAACATCACTAGGCATCATACAGCATCACTAGGCATCATCTAACGTAACTAGACATCATCCAACATCACTAGGCGTCATGCAGCATCACTAGGCATCATCTAACGTAACTAGACATCATCCAACATCACTAGGCATCATCCAACATCACTAGGCATCATACAGCATCACTAGCCATCATCTAACGTAACTAGACATTATCCAACATCACTAGGCATAATACACCATCACTAGGCATCATCTAACGTAACTGGACATCATCGAACATCACTAGGCATCATCTAACGTAACTAGACATCATCCAACATCACTAGGCATCATCGAGCATCACTAGGCATCATCTAACGTAACTAGACATCATCCAACATCACTAGGCATCATACAGGATCACTAGGCATCATCTAACGTAACTAGACATCATCCAACATCACTAGCCTACATGTGAAGCAGTGAAGGGGTCAGTCAACTTGCAGTCGGTTGTAAACGAATTTGTTGCCGGCCAAAAACTCCTAGCTGAGAACCTCCAAAAGCAGCAGAAATTACTGGCTGACCATATCAGGAGCCAACAGTCAGCTCTTGACAAACAAAAGCAAACCATTGCGCAGCTTATGTCATACTGTCAACAATGCTCATCGCGGCAACCCGGCTGTTTTGGGTGCGGTTCAACCAGTCATTTTCAGAGAGACTGCCCTGCTAGCAATGGAAGAAACCAACGAGGAGTTGGCGGAAAGACAAACAACCCGCAGAACTTCCAGCCGCCAGCGTTAAACGAGAAGACTCTACGGCAGTGAGCCATGCCGTGGAGGAGGGGAATAGTGGCTCTAAACCTCTACCAAAAGACGAATGCACGCCAATACACATGGTTGGTGGTACCCCAACGGTTCAAGCAAGGCTTGCTGGTGTTGACGTGCTGTGTGTGGTGGACTCTGGGTCAATGGTGTCCTTCGTGACGGAAGAATTCTATAAAAAGAAACTCCAGCCAACCTGCGGGCGCATGAGATAAGACGGGCGAATGCTTACCCTGCGTGCTGCTAACCCGGGCTGCTAATGGGCTTGAGATTCCGTACCTGGGGTACCTTGAACTAGACGTAGAGGTTGATGGGGTGAACGTACCCGGGTGTGGAGTACTAGTCTTAAAAGACACCCCTGCCACTGTCAAGCAGAGACGAGAGGTGCCTGGGCTCCTTGGAACTAATGTACTGGCGCAAATCCCCAAGTTTGGTGGCCTGCTCCAGCAAAGGACCATTGCTGAGCTAAGGACTGCAGGAACCTGTACCTCTGGCTTTGTCCGAGTCGCTGGAAAGTACCCAGTGCTGGTGCCCCCAAACTCAGTAGCAAGTGTAGCTGTCACTGCATGGTCCCGCCTGTGGTCACTGGTGGAACCCCTCAGTGTACCAGTACCAGGAAACATTCAGGTAGCGAATACCCTGGTTAATGGCGCTAAGATGTGCTTCCTGATCCAAGTCGTGAACCCCTCCCCAAAGGATGTATGGCTAAAGCCTCGAACACGCCTTGGAACGGTACGTGGTGCAACAAAGGTGAACAGTGGAGATCAGCTGGAGTTTGATGTGCGCAGCAACGAGGTGATAGTGTCCTGCCTTCTGGGAGCAGAGGACCAGAAGCCTTCCTGATCACCGGAGCCTGGAAAACCTGCGACCCCCCAGAGCAAGCAAGATCTCCCTGCTGAAATAAACCTGACAGATTTCCCCGGGACCCCAGCTGAAAAGCAAGAGGCGTTGCGAATCTTCACCACTTATGCAGATGTGTTTGCTCGTGAAGGAGATAGCCTTGGAAGAACCACCACCATTCAGCACAAGATACCAACATCTGATGACATCCCTGTGAATCAGCGTCACAGACGGATCCCTCCAAACCAGCTGGCTGAGGTGAAGGAGCATTTACAAGATCTGTTATATAAGGGTGTTATCAAGCCAAGCCAGAGCAACCATGCATCCCCAATTGTACTTGTCCGGAAGAAAAGTGGTGCGCTGCGCATGTGCGTGGACTATCCTCAGCTCAATTCCAAAGTCAAGCGTGATGCTTACCCTCTTCTTAGGATAGATGAGAGCCTGGATGTCTTAGGAGGTGCCAAGTACTTCTCCACCATTGATCTGGCCTCCGCCTACAACCAGGTAGAAGTTGACCCCGCAGACCGGCACAAGACAGCTTTCACCACGCCCTTTGGACTGTTCGAGTACAACCGAATGCCGTTCGGTCTCGGAGGTGCCCCTGCCACCTTTCAGCGTGTTATGCAGACCATTTTCCGTGATGAGTTACTGGAAGTTCTGATTGTCTATCTGGACGACATCATTGTCTTCAGTCAAGACATCAAGACCCAACTGCAGCGCCTGGAGATGGTGTTCCGTAGGCTGCGATAGCATGGACTGAAGATCGAGGCTAAGAAATGTCAGTTCTTCCGGCCGAAGGTGACGTACCTTGGACATGTAGTGTCTGCTGACGGTGTCGCCACCGACCCTGCCAAGACAGAAGTAGTAACAAACTGGCCACAACCCAGAACCCTCAAAGACCTGAGATCCTTCCTTGGCTTCGCCTCATACTACCGAAGATTTGTCCCACACTTTGCGCAACTGGCAAGACCCCTACACGAGTTGGTCTCCAAGCTGTACGAAGGTGGCAAGCATGGGAAGCAGAGAAGCAAGTCTGTTGGAGGTGATTGGAACCAGGAGTGCCAGAAAGCATTCGATAGCCTTAAACAAGCTCTGACCAGCCCACCAGTGTTAGCTTACCCTATCTACACAAAGCCTTTCATTGTCGAAGTAGATGCCTCTAATGATGGTCTAGGAGCGGTGGTGTCGCAGGAACAAGATGGTAGAATCAGGCCAATAGCCTACGCTAGTCGTGCCCTCAGAGGAGCTGAGAGGAAAATGGAGAACTACTCTTCCAGAAAACTGGAACTCCTAGCTCTCAAGTGGGCCGTATCAGAAAAGTTCCGTGAGTACCTGATCTCCTCCACCTTTACAGTAATGACCGACAATAACCCTCTCACATACCTGCAGTTGAAGAGTAAGCTTAAGGCCGTTGAGCAGCGATGGGTGTCCGAACTAGCTAACTTCAATTTCAACATAAAGTGCCGTGCTGGAAAGCAGAATGCCAATGCTGACGCACTCAGTCGCCTCGACCGGCCGGAAAATGAAGAGTGTGACATTGACCAAGTAGAAGTAATTCTGGCTTCATCCCTTAGCACTACTGCCGTACCTGAACCTGTAAGGGAGCAACTACTCCAGTCAGCAGTGTTCCTGGCAGAGAACCCTACCGCAGCAGTTGAGCAGTTAACAGTAGACCCTCCCCAAACGTACAACACAGGCCCATTACCTTCCTGGAATTTAAAGCAGTTGGCCAGATTGCAGAATGCAGATACCACCGTAAAGCGTATGATCCATTACCGCACCATTGGTTGCAAGTCCTCACCACGTGAGAGAAGAGCTGAGTCTCGTGAGGCGAAACAACTTCTTAACCAGTGGGACCGTATCATAGAGAAGAAGGGCGTACTCTACCGCAGCAACTCTGACAACCATGGCAACCAGCACCTGCAGCTAATCCTGCCTGACAGTATCCGTGGGGAGTTCCTCAATCGTGTTCATGACCAGTGTGGTCATCAGGGACTAGAGCGAACAGAACAGTTGGTTCGTGAACGCTGCTGGTGGCCTGGACTGCACAACCACGTCAAACAGTACCTGTCGGAATGCGAGCGTTGCGTCGTAGCAAAGGGACCCTACCTGCCTGTCAAGACACCAATGACGAGTATCGTCGCTACAAAGCCCCTGGAAGTACTAGCCATGGACTTCACCCAGCTTGAGCCTGCATCAGATGGCAGAGAAAATGTCCTGGTACTTACTGATGTATTTACCAAGTTCACTGTCGCAGTACCAACCAGAGACCAGCGAGCGAGCACCGTCGTCAAAACCTTAGTTCGTGACTGGTTCCTGGTGTATGGTGTCCCCAAGCGGATCCACTCTGATCAGGGCAGATGTTTCGAAGCAGAAGTTGTGCAAGAGCTTTGTCAGATGTATGATATCAAGAAGTCTAGAAGCACACCCTACCATCCCCAAGGAAACGGCCAATGTGAACGCTTTAACCGTACGCTGCATGACCTCCTACGTAGCCTTCCAGCTGAGAAGAAGAGGAAGTGGCCTGAGCACCTTAAGGAACTGTGTTATGCATACAATGCAACACCACATTCCTCCACAGGTTACTCTCCTCATTACCTCTTATTTGCAACCGATCCAAGGCTACCTGTTGATCTTTTGCCTCCCTCTGACCAAGATGACCCACCAACTGATAATGGGGAATGGCTAACCCAGCATCAGAATCGCTTACGTGATGCTCACCAGCAACTCAGAGAAAACTGAGGGCTGAAGCTAACTTCCGGAAACAGCAGTTTGATCGCCGCCGACAAGAAAAGCCTGACGAGATTCCCATTGGAGAGAGAGTTTTCACCCGAAGCCACCCACAGGGGAGAGCTAAGATCCAAGACAGATGGAACTCTAAGGTTGTTAATCTAAGGTTGTTAATCGTCGTGACAATGTTTACGAAATTGAACCAGCTGATGGTCATGGCCCAAGCAGAACTGTCAACCGCTCAGAACTTCAAGTGTGCCCAAAACCCAAACCAAGGCCCCTACAGGTGCAACCCCCTAATCACAGACGGAGCCGAGTACCCTTGCGAAGAGTCCCCTCTGAAACCTCTGATGACTCCTCAGACGATGCTGACGATATTGAGATTGCATTTGATGCCCCACAAGTGCCCGTACCATTACCAGTCGCAGAGCCAGACAGACCAATACTGCGTCGTTCTGCCAGGCTTAACAAAGGACAACATAGCAACCCTTATAATCAGCCTAGGGCTTCATTTAAGTAATTTTTATGTTTAGTTTTATAGTTTTATTGATTTTGTTTAGCTCGCATGAGGACATGGCAAGCAAAAGCAGGGAGGAGTGTGACCAGGTCACATTTTGTCTTGTTTAGTTTTAATTCAAATTATTCCAAATTACTCCCAAGGATTCTTGTTAGTCGTTATTCAGTTATTTTCCTAAATTACTAAGTTTCCTTTCACACCTTGTTTTGCTATCATTTTGTTATATTATTCCCACACATTTCTTGTACCTAATTCCCGTTGTGTAGGAGTAGTAAACACTTAGTTCCCTTAGGTAAATCCTGTATTTGTGGGCTACAAATTCACTCCCTAACCTTATTTGGTTTAGAGTTAAGTTTATAGTTTCCTGAAATATATTATAAATTGGCTACCTTTGCTCAGTGGATTTAGTTGGTTTAGTTGGTTAGTCTGTGCAACAACAACAAGAGCAAGTTCAGTTCTCAAGCAGACGTCCTAAGTTCAGATGCTTAATTCTCAATAACCCTTGTGTTACTCGTTCCCGTTTTGTATTATTTGGCTTGTTTGTGGATTTGTAATAAACTCGTAAATCTTACACTCGAATCTGTGGTTTCTCTCGTCGACCGTTTTGGCCGTCTTACACTTGGAGCCAGCGAATATGCGAGAGTGAAAGTAAACAGCATGCCACGAATCGGTAAACCGGGGAGCCAATAGCGGAGCTAACTCGTTTTTGATGGACAATGATGTCCCCTGGGAAAGAAGTAGACTTGACCAACAAGTTCTTGACACAGGATTTCTCTTGCGATTACGAAAATCTCTGCAGACTTGAAGTGTTAGGCCTAGAAGAGCAGTTAAAGAGAAGTCCAGAAGGGTAGTACGAAGATGGTTTACCTTGGAAGGGCAATCATCCTCCTTTACTCAACAACGAAGCAGGAAGTTTGAAGAGACTGAATGCACTCACAAAGAGATTGGAAAAACAACCGGGGATGCTTGAACGGTATGATACCGTGATTCAGGATCAGCTAGCCCAAGGTATCGTGGAGCGTGTGGAAAGTGAAACTAAAGAGAGAGAATTTTACATACCGCACAAACCAGTCATTCGGGAAACAGCTGAAAGTACCAAGTTACGCATTGTCTATGATGCATCTGCAAGAGCAAGTGAAAAGGCCCCATCCTTGAATGAAAGCCTCGAGATCGGACCACCGACTCAAATCCAGCTATAGAGCTTCCTGGTGAAAAACCGTTTCCATCCTGCAGCTATCTCAGGTGATCTAAAGCAAGCATTTCTGCAAGTTCGAATCTGGGAACCAGACAGAGATGTGATGCGGTTTCATTGGTACAAGGATCTGAAGACTAAAGAGACTGAGGCGTTACGTTTCACGCGAGCTCTCTTTGGCTTGGCGCCGTCTCCCTTCTTGCTTGGGAACATCTCGAGCTCTGTCGGGAACGGTTTCCAGCAGAAGTTGAAGAAATCCTCCAAAGTCTTTACGTCGACGACACCATTACTGGTGGACCGACCGTTCGCGAGACACAGCACTTGAAAGAATCTGCGCAGACAACCTTCAGTGAAGCCCAGTTCGAATTACATAAATGGCACTCCAACGTACCAGCCTTAGAAACAGATATGTTGCAAGAAGAAAGAAGTTCAGAACAAAAATCGAGCTATGCCAAACAACAACTGGCAGCGAAGTCAGGCGAGACAAAGCTATTAGGAATGCCATGGGACAACGAAAAGGATACGATCGCCGTTATCTTCCCCGCACAACCGTTAGAGCCCACTAAGAGGGAGCTTCTGGGAAGTCTAGCCAGAATTTACGACCCACTTGGTCTCGCTTCTCCTACCATATTGGCGGGCAAAGTGCAGTATAGAGAAGTATGCGACAGCCGTCTTGCCTGAGACAAGGCGTTATCTGGCGTGGCGTTAGACAAGTGGAATGCTTGGAAGAAGATATTGCCTGACAAGGTTGAGATAGCTCAGCATCAAGAGAGAATCGTTGGCATTGATCGACATGGATTTGGAGACCCTAGCAATAAAGGGGTGGCATCGGCAGTGTTTGCAGTTGTACGTCAAGCACAAGGTACTCAGCAAAGCCTCGTCACAGCTAAATCACGCCTAGCTAAGCAGGAACTAACTATTCCCAGACAGGAACAAGTATCCGCTCATATGACAGCAAACCTCATCAGCAACGTGACGGGATTCCCAGTGGAAGGTGTCTACGGTTGGCTGGATAGTAGCGTCGCGCTTCACTGGATTTAAGGAAATGGTGGTTACAAGCAGTTCGTGGCAAACAGAGTCAAGAAAATCCAGCAACACAGCTTCATCCAATGGAGATATGTCCGTTCACATCAGACTCCCGCTGACCTTGGAAGCAGAGGAGGGCATGTAGATGAATCTGCGAAGTTGTGGTGGGAAGGTCCTGCATGGCTCGCCGAACCAGAAAGCTGGCCACCAGACATTGTCACCGCCGCCACAAGCGAAACTCAAGCGGAAGCTAAAGTGGCGAGAGAAGCCGTGTTTGTGATCAAGACAGAGGACGATGCGCTGAATGAAACTCTGGATAAGCATGGCTACTGGAAAGCCATCCGAATCGTAGCGTGGATAGTAAGGTTCCTGAGTAACGGTAAAGCAAAAGGTGCGAAGAAGTCTGGCCCTTTAACTACCGAGGAGACGGAGACCCAAGTTGAAAGATGGATTTACAGAGTGCAGTCCAGGTTTGCCGCAACGGACAAGTATCAGAAAGACGGGACTCGTCTCAACCTACAGAAGAATGAATAAGGGGTTTTCGAATGCCGAGGCCGCATTCAAGGTGACTATCCGGTCTACCTCCCTGATGATGATCTTTTCAGCAAGAAATTGGACACAAGTGCACACGAGAACACTCTCCACGGAGAAGTCAGTCTGACGATGGCTAAAGTTCGAGAAAAGTATTGGGTACCACGACTGAAACGACTAACCAAAAGGGTGATCAAAAGCTGCAACGGATGCAAATGGTTTCAAGCGGTAGCCTATGCACACTAACCAACAGGTAACCTACCAAGAGACAGGACTGAAGGGTCTACACCATTTCAAGTGATCGGAGTCGATTACGCTGGACCAATCAAGTACCGAACGAGAGGACGCAAAGAAGGAAAGGCGTACATCGTGCTCTTCGCCTGCAGCCTTACCAGGCGTCTATACCTAGAGTTGCTTCCGGACCGAACCACTGAAGAGTTCCTTGGAAGCTTGAAGCGCCTGATAGCCCGAAGAGGAAAACCGAAAAAAATCTACTCAGATAATGGCCAGACTCTCGTTGCTGCAGCGAAGTGGTTGAAGCAGGTGGAGAAAGACAAGAAGTCCCAAGATTGGTTAGCCAGGCAAGGAATAAAATGGCAATTCAACTTAAGCAGAGCGCCCTAGTGGGGAGGCCAATTTGAAAGACTAGTTGGCCTTCTGAAGCAGTCCCTCTACAAGACCATTGGCAATGGAAATCTACAATGGAAAGTGCTTCAAGAGGTCATTTTGGACATCGAGATAACTCTCAACAATCGCCCTCTTGGCTATATGAAAGAAGATGTTGAGCTACCCGTTCTAACCCCTAATGCTCTATTGTTTGGGCAGCCAAGTATTCTCCCAGAAATGGATCCGAGTGGGATAGAAGATGCTGACCTCAGAAAACGTGCAAGTGTAACCGAGCTGGATTATATGTCACAAGGCAATTTTCGGTTTTACTTTGCGGTTCCGTTTATCTCCGTTCTCACGGAAAATATTCGTTTCGGTTATGCTTTGTGGTCATTTGTGTTAAACCAAACTCTGTCATATTTCTCCCATATGATACATGTGCAGGAAGACAACTAATTAAATTTATCAGGCTTTAGTATGCCAGCTTTGTTTTACGAAAACCACGGAAGTTACTGTTTCTTTTCTATTGTGCTAAAAGAGCACGTATATGTTTTGTGGTTATGTTTACACGAATAGTGACACGGAAAACAGGAAAGTTTTATCAGTTTGTGGCTTACCTAGCCATGGTTGACCAATCGAATAGTTAAAAACAGGATGTCAGCCATTAGTTTCTTTGAAGCTCCTTGTTTATTGTGTTAAACGGGTATATTAGACACCCAACACGTCCTAATTACACACAAGTTAGAGTCCATCGTCGAGAGAACATCTGATTTACAAGTTCTTTGAGAGTTCTCCTTTCTCCCCTCGCACGGAGTGGCGCTATTGCCCTTTTTCCTTAGCCTTTTATTGTTGCCTTTTGTGTTTGATTCATTGCTTTTTGTGTAATAGTTTTCGGCCTCGTATTCATCATTATTTTTGTAAACAGTTTTATATTGTTTTGGCTAATAAATTGGACATATACGGAGTTCACATTTTGTCCTTCGTTGCTCGCTACCCTCTCTACTCGCGCGGCTCGGTCACACAAGGTACCTTCTTAAGTGTAAAGAAGCCCTGTGGCGAAGATGGTCCCGAGAATATGTCAAGGCAATCCGAGAGCGACACAACATTATCCATCAAACCAAGGAAATGAATATAAAAGCAGGACAAGTCGTGCTCGTGAAATCCAAAGAACGCAACGGGGGAAATGGAAACTAGGAGTGGTGGATACCCCGATAGAAGGCAGGGATGGCGTTGTACGAGCTGTGCGGCTCATATCCGAAAAGTCATTTATCGAAAGACCCATTCAACACTTGTATCCTCTGGAACTGGCTTGTGATGTGTCGACTCAAACTGCTCAAAGAGAGGCCATACCCCTGAATGCAAAGGCCAAAGAATTCAGGCCGAGCAGGCGAGCTGCAGTGACTGCTCGAGAGCAGATGGAAGCTATAGCTAGCGCTGAAGACGACGACGATTGATTTGACTCAATGAACGTTTAATGAGACATTGTGTTTTGTTCGCTGATCTTTAGAAACATTCAGTTTATGTATTTGCCCATATGCATAGTCAAATAGGGGGAGTATGTGGAGAACTTAGGTGATTGTGTGACGCTTGCGGGACTAAATGAACTTTGATTGGATCTGTCAAGATCTGTCAACTGATAGCTGTTTAGTTTACTCTGTAATCATGTATAATTTTAGACTTAGGAACCCTAGCGTGGGAAGAAAAGGTTGTTGTGTAATCACTTGTGATCGGAGAGCATTAAACAGGATTATGACAGTTCTGCGTCTGTTTTTGTCGAGATCTTTAAGCTATTCACGACACTGTATTTAAAACTGTTAAGAATATTATTTACCCAAACTAACACATTTACAAAATATAATGAATTCTTTGCAAAACCATAAAATAGAAATGGTGCATTCTGATAAAAACTTGAACCTAAACATAACCGTTTCATATAGGTCACAGACATATGGTAGCAATGTTAAATCACATTCAGTGTATATAAAGATTTCCCTGTTATGAGTCTTTCCTCTGAGATTCTTACTCAGGCTGGATGTTCCATGTCCTGTGAACAGTCCTGCTTATTCAAGAAAAAATATTTCTTTTTATATACATGTAGCCTCTGTGCTCCACCAAAATATCAATGTTCACGTACATGTACATGTACAATAAAAGGGGACTGTTCGACTATCATTTCCTAGAAATGTACACTCTTCTTAGTCGAAGCCAGGACACAACAAACATTTCACAGATACTATTTTAAAGGCTATGTTCTATTTATATAAACTCTTTTTGGTTGGTTGGAATTTTTTGCTTTCTTTGGGTAAAAAATCGTTTGATCTTCTTGTTTAACTGTTGCAACTGCCACTGAAATAGGTTGGGACGTTTGAACAAAAAGAATACGTCATGGGCAGTGCGGGCGTACGGTATTTACACACTAGTTGGTTCGTATCAGAAATCGAACGAGCGAGGCTTTGCGAGCGAGATCCACGAGCGAGCAAGGGAGATTACGACATACAATGTAGCAAAATCCATGTATACACTACACGTGTTACGTGTCCTATTACATTACGTAACATTTGTGATTGGACGCGACGAAACGCTTTTTTCACGATTGGCTGCGAACCCCGAACGGGGTTTTTACACGCCAAATTTCAATAGAAAATCTCAAGAAGTATGAAGTACACAACAACAAGAAACAATTGAGCAGTTGAAACGGTCGCAATAGAACAAAACCAAAAAAGGGCATAGTCATTTTGGAAAAAAAAATCGTGCAAGGGTTTGAAGGTTGAAAAAAAAATCTTGCACTTCTGTTGGTTGTGAAAAAAATAACATGCCTAGTGATGTTGGATGATGTCTAGTTACGTTAGATGATGCCTAGTGATGCTGTATTATGCCTAGTGATGTTGGATAATGACTAGTTACGTTAGATGATGGCTAGTGATGCTGTATGATGCCTAGTGATGTTGGATGATGCCTAGTGATGTTGTATGATGCCTAGTGATGCTGCATGATGCCTAGTGATGTTCGATGATGTCTAGTTACGTTAGATGATGCCTAGTGATGCTGTATGATGCCTAGTGATGTTGGATGATGTCTAGTTACGTTAGATGATGCCTAGTGATGCTGTATTATGCCTAGTGATGTTGGATAATGTCTAGTTACGTTAGATGATGGCTAGTGATGCTGTATGATGCCTAGTGATGTTGGATGATGCCTAGTGATGTTGGATGATGTCTAGTTACGTTAGATGATGCCTAGTGATGCTGCATGATGCCTAGTGATGTTGGATGATGTCTAGTTACGTTAGATGATGTCTAGTGATGCTGTATTATGCCTAGTGATGTTGGATAATGTCTAGTAACGTTAGATGATGGCTAGTGATGCTGTATGATGCCTAGTGATGTTGGATGATGCCTAGTGATGTTGTATGATGCCTAGTCATGCTGCATGATGCCTAGTGATGTTGGAGGATGTCTAGTTACGTTAGATGATGCCTACTGATGCTGTATGATGCCTAGTGATGTTGGATGATGTCTAGTTACGTTAGATGATGCCTAGTGATGCTGTATTATGCCTAGTGATGTTGGATAATGTCTAGTTACGTTAGATGATGGCTAGTGATGCTGTATGATGCCTAGTGATGTTGGATGATGCCTAGTGATGTTGTATGATGCCTAGTGATGCTGCATGATGCCTAGTGATGTTGGATAATGTCTAGTTACGTTAGATGATGGCTAGTGATGCTGTATGATGCCTAGTGATGTTGGATGATGCCTAGTGATGCTGCATGATGCCTAGTGATGTTGGATGATGTCTAGTTACGTTAGATGATGCCTAGTGATGCTGTATTATGCCTAGTGATGTTGGATGATGTCTAGTTACGTTAGATGATGCCTAGTGATGCTGTATTATGCCTAGTGATGTTGGATAATGTCTAGTTACGTTAGATGATGGCTAGTGATGCTGTATGATGCCTAGTGATGTTGGATGATGCCTAGTGATGCTGCATGATGCCTAGTGATGTTGGATGATGTCTAGTTACGTTAGATGATGCCTAGTGATGCTGTATGATGCCTAGTGATGTTGGATGATGTCTAGTTACGTTAGATGATGCCTAGTGATGCTGTATGATGCCTAGTGATGTTGGATGATCTCTAGTTACGTTAGATGATGCCTAGTGATGCTGTTTTATGCCTAGTGATGTTGGATGATGTCTAGTTACGTTAGATGATGCCTAGTGATGCTGTATTATGCCTAGTGATGTTGGATAATGTCTAGTTACGTTAGATGATGGCTAGTGATGCTGTATGATGCCTAGTGATGTTGGATGATGCCTAGTGATGCTGCATGATGCCTAGTGATGTTGGATGATGTCTAGTTACGTTAGATGATGCCTAGTGATGCTGTTTTATGCCTAGTGATGTTGGATGATGTCTAGTTACGTTAGATGATGCCTAGTGATGCTGTATGATGCCTAGTGATGTTGGATGATGTCTAATTACGTTAGATGATGGCTAGTGATGCTGTATGATGCCTAGTGATGTTGGATGATGCCTAGTGATGCTGCATGATGCCTAGTGATGTTGGATGATGTCTAGTTACGTTAGATGATGCCTAGTGATGTTGCATGATGCCTAGTGATGTTGGATGATGTCTAGTTACGTTAGATGATGCCTAGTGATGCTGTATGATGCCTAGTGATGTTGGATGATGTCTAGTTACGTTAGATGATGCCTAGTGATGCTGTATGATGCCTAGTGATGTAGGATGATGTCTAGTTACGTTAGATGATGCCTAGTGATGCTGTATGATGCCTAGTGATGTTGGATGATGTCTAGTTACGTTAGATGATGCCTGGTGATGCTGTATGATGCCTAGTGATGTTGGATGATGTCTAGTTACGTTAGATGATGCCTAGTGATGCTGTATGATGCCTAGTGATGTTGGATGATGTCTAGTTACCTTAGATGATGCCTAGTGATGCTGTATGATGCCTAGTGATGTTGGATGATGTCTAGTCACGTTAGATGATGCCTAGTGATGCTGTATGATGCCTAGTGATGCTGTATGATGTCTAGCGACATTGGATGACGAATAGTGATGTTAGATGATGTCTAGCGACATTGGGTGACGTACAGTGATGTTGGATGACGTGTAGTTATGACTGGTGATGGTTTAAGTGAAGATATTGTTGCTGATTATTCCTTTAGTGTACTGGAACACGAACTTACTACATGTGACTTGGCGACCTGGCCAATTTCAAACAAGATGGCGGCAATCCACGCACTGGCAGCTTATGGCAATGATAGCGATGCTGAAGGCAATGAAAGCGCTGAAGAAGAAATTACACCAGATCACACAGTACATCTCAACTCCGATGTCTCAATTTCAAAACTTCAGTCCAAGATTCAGCTGAAGAGTGCTCCCGAAGTCACTGCAAAGGTTTGTCTTTCGAGTTCAGTTTTTACCAAAGAACCATTGGTTTTTTAGGAATTGTCAAACATAATAAAGAGGTTGTTCCTCGTCTTCTATGGCTTACTTGATGATATAAAATTTAATATAATCTAGTTTTCTTCCATTGTTTTCCTTTAATCTTCCAGTTTAAGTTTTTGAAGTTAAAGTTAATCCAGGACGTTGCAAAATTGATTGAGATTTAAATCTAAGAGACATATTTTAAATTAAATTATATATATATATATATATATATATATATATATATATATATATACCTAATTCAATAAAGGGCTTTGGTCATTGGTAATTGAGCATTGGGAAGCTATTGTTTGGCGGTCACTCAAGCAAAGCATTGCGTTGGGTTCCGTATGCCCAAATGCCAATGCCCAATCACCAATGACCAATTGCCAAAACAACCTTTATTGAATTACATGTAGGTATATATATAAGCTTAAATGATCTTGTTGTCGAATTATGCACTAAAAGAACTTGAAAATTTCTAATTCTAGTACAGTCAACTCCTGCTGTACATGTAGCAGATGCCTTCCATAGCACTCTCATACTAAGTTATTCAATACCATCTTGTAACACATGAATTGCATCTTGCATGTGAGATATGCATTTCATGTCTCAAGAGTCAGTGGTATACAACAATGGGTTAAACGTTACATGAAAGGCAGCTACAAAGGTGTTAATTCACAAAACATTTAGTAACAGAACAGAAAGTTCAGCATTATGTATCTACTCTATTAGTGGAAAATTGCTGGTCTACATTGTAACTACAGTCAATTATCGCCTTCCAGACACCCCACTATTGCAGACACCCAGCTTTTACAGACTTTTACAGACGGTGAATCCCTGGCAAAAGTTATAGATATTTTACTAAAAAAAAAAAACTCCCGCTATTATGGACATATGGACACTTGATTCAGCCCCAGTATCACAATTTTATTGTTTTTACTCTTGTTATAGTGGACACCGAGCGGCATCTTTGAGCATTAAATTACATTTTAAATATTATTTTTCCGCCTTTTGTCAACAGCTTTGTCTTTCTGGTTGGATTTGCCCTTCTTGTCTTGGCCATCAACTGAAATTCCTTCTTCCTTTTCTCTCAAGCCCCCCTTTGCAGTCTCACTGCCATAGATAGGTTCATCTAGTATGTCCAAACTTGTCTTTTAACTGTAAGTTGTAGACTTAACAAACCGAGTTTCAAGGACGTTCTTGACAGTGTCCAAAACATTTTCGCTTTTCTAAATTCAAAGAGGGCAGTTTGATGTTGTGAACAAGTTCAACATCCTCGCCTTGATGACAAAGTTGGTGAAATTGCTGTTCAAAGTAGAGTTACCCAGAGCCAGTTGGATAGATATTTTGTTGAGAAGAAGTGACAGCCATGTAATGAATGCTTCAAAATAAATCCCACAGATTTTCAAATGTAACATATGTACAGCAGGCACAACAACAACAATGTTTATTTGTACTGTAAATTACAAGAGCTTTATATATACTATATAAATTAAAATACATACAGTAGCTGGTTACCCAAAATAACTAAAAAGCTAAACCAGTTGGGTGATCATCATTTAAAAATAATATACACGCAAGTCAGAAAAGTGGCTTTACTTAAATTAACTAAATTTTAATGAACACACCTTAAACAGAAGTAAGGATCACAGAACAAATATACACATATAAAATAATATATATATATATAATATATAATTATAATATGATAATGATGTATAGATTAGATGTAATTCCAGTGACATTTCATTCTTGGGTACAATGCTGAACTACTATAAATTACACTATGCAAAAGCATAGTGTTTAAGTTCCATTTTGTTTACTTTTCTATTCTGTCGGTAAATAAAACGATTTTAATGCTCATTACATGTGGAAATGACTCTGGAACAAGTCCTGCAGTCAATGACAATATAAATACTGACAAGAATCCTCCTACCGTAAGTATGTTTTCAAACAATTTTCTTTTGCACCCTGCTGCAGTTACAGACTCTCGCTATTTTGGACACTAAATCCTGGTCCCGAGGCTGTCTGTAACAGCGAGAGTCAACTGTAATAGAAACATGCTCTTTCCATTGTCTGTACGTCATATACATGTAGCTCAAATTAGAATTAGTTTTCTGATAATTTACTGTTGTGAGAAATTGATGCAAAGGGCTTATTATAACTTGCATTTGCTGCCTGTTCTTTAGGAGGACGTTGGTGTAATCAGACAGGTAGATTCCACGGCAAAGGAAGTTACATACAATCCACGATTTGAGGAGATGTTTACCCCTCAGGTAAAAAATTTGTTATAATATTTTGGAAAAAGGAACACTTTTCTTTGTTCAAGAGCAAAATACATGTACTAATACTCCGGCGGGGTAGAATGCTTAGTTATACACAGTCATACAAACTGTATACATACTATGTACTTATTGACTAAGTGGGAGGGCCGGATGGGAAAATATTTGGCTCGAGGTCATGGCGTACAGACCGAGCGCAGCGAGCCATGACCAAGAGCCAAATATTTTCCTATCCGGTGCGACCTAACTTAGTCAATAAGTATTTTATCATATGACCAATTTGGAAACAAAATTACTTGAAATTTTGATGCACAAGGCTGTCCGCTTTTGTAGTAGGGCCATACAGCTTTTTCCGGCCCCGCTCGCGCAAATGCGTACGGCTCTCATACGGGACTTTCATCAATGGTTTTACAAAGAAAAGGTTCACAGGGCCGTACGGGTCATATGATAAATGTTTATATGTACATCTTTCAGTTTAGATGTCACAAGTTTAGTGCTGGGATGAACCTTGTTCTTGGATCGTCCTACCTCTCAGCTGGGATTGTCCTAGCACCATGATCATCAAAAATTATCAATAAAATTCTCTTCTGTGTAAACTGAAAGCAGGAAACATATTATGCTTGGATGATCTGTCTTGTAGGGTGATCCTAGTGCTAGAATAATATCCTCCTTCCGTGCATGCAGGACCTTACCAAATTTGTGTCTCTAAAAAATGAAAATAATTGCACCACAACAAAAATATTCTTAAAAAAATACAGAAAACTGTTAACTATTAAAAAGCCATTAACAAGTGCTATGGTAATGATTATTTAAATATTTTTGTTCTAATGTACAGGTTGGACCAACGAATCCTTTTAAAACAAGACAGCAGAGTGCTCCAAAAAACTCACTAGCTGGTAATTTGTGTTTAATATTTTCATGTGCTGTCTGTGTTGAGTAAATAAAGCTTCATGTCTTGTTGTGGTTTAAAGCTGAATTACAGTCCGTACTGCGCAATCTCTGGGTTTGTTTTCATTTTTTGTTTTGAATTTGTTGATATGTTACACTTCAGTAATAGCATACATGGAGTAAATGGGAGTAAACCATCAGTCTGCCATTATGGCCATTGTGTTTATGAATGCTCGATGAACTGAAACGTCGGTTTAGGAAAACTTTGGGGTTCTTTTGCTTGTTATTATTGTTTGGCAAGGACATCTGACGTTAATAATGAAGGAAAAGGTAAGTTTGTCCCGTAATTTGTATTTTCGCTAGTAAACGTTCCTTGTTTGTGAGTCTCACAAACATTGCCGAGCTGAGATTGCGCAGTACGGACTGTAATTCATCTTTAAGTTTAATTTTGGTTTAAAATTTTTCAAACCAGTTTGATTTCAAATGATTTTCCTTTGTCTCGGATTATGGTAATGATCTGATTGGAACAAAATTAAATTTAACTGGTTTGAACATTTTAAACCAAAATAAAATTTAACCCACAACATAAACATGTGTAGTGCCACATTCTTTGCGTGCATGGGTGCATTATGCATGAGTGTTACCATGAATAATTAAATGTAGCTGAAGTGTATTTAAGCAATTGTGAATAATTATTAAAGCATTGTTAGTTGTGATCTGATAACCGACATGTCAAGAGACTTTACAGCACGGTTTCAGCCAGGATGGCCCGTTTTGTTTTGTTATTTAAATTTATTCGTGGGAAATTCTCCTTTGTGTTGGTTCCAGGTTATGTTGAACCTGCTCACTTGAGTGACTTTACATTTGAAACCCAAAGAAGAACTTTCACTAGTTATGGTGAGTATCAAGAATTATCATATGACCCGTACGGTCCTGCGAACCTTTTCTTTGCAAAACCATTGATGAAAGTCCCGTATGAGGGCCGTACGCATTTGCGCGAGCAGGGCCGGAAAAAGCCGTACGTCCCTACTACAAAAGTGGATGACCTTGCGTAACAATAGTCCTGTTTGTAGTTCAGCTACAGAAACTGGTTACGTTCTAGCTGTGTGGGCCACCTTCACATGTGATCCAAAGTGAGACTATTAATTCTAGCTTTGTTAGACTGTTAATTAATTTGATTCCTTGTTAAAGCAATATTAATTTTTTGTAAATGCTCCCTTTAGAAATAATGGAGATTGCATTTGTACCATTGCATATCTTAGATGATGTCCTGTTAGCTCTTATTGCTGGGAATTTAACCATCAACAAGCAAGGCTTCATCTACTACAAAGTCATTACTTTGGTCCAACAAAATTCTGTTATTTTTCTCCAACATTTACTGTAAGTACATTTATGTAAATCTCAACAGGTTATGCGTTAGATCCGAGTGTTACAGGAGGAGCAAGCACAAGTGGTGACAGGTGTGCATCTGCTGTTCTCATGCAAGCTTTTAGATAGTAATGCATTTTTTGAGTTGCCTTATATTATTTGTTTATTAATGTGAAAACATTTTGTTAACAGGTATGTTGGTGATACAGAGAAAGCAGAGGAAAAGAAAGGTAAGGTTAAGGTCACAAAAAATTATTATTGTTATATTATTATAGTTTTGTCTGTTTACTTCAATCAATGGCTGCATTGTTACTCTCAGTCCATGATTGGCTAAGGTTTAACTTCGGATGGGATGAGAAAGTGATGCAAGAGTTGTTTTTAACTGTTCACTGTCAAAAGTGCAGTAATGTAAAATTCAGCCCATGCAAATTACTTTCTACTTAATATTCAACTGAATACTTCTCTGTTGCAAGTGGATGGTACTGTTGACTATTGAAGTTAAACCACATAACTTTGTTTTCATTCAAGGTGTAACAATATTTGAAGTAGCAGAAACACGTGTCGGTGACAAGAGAAAAAGAGAAAAGCCAGGTGATCCAGGAGATATTGAAGGATACAAAGGTAAACTGATATGAATCAAATTATAATCAGATAGACTAGCTTGAATTAATGTGGTTGATAGACACAGTAACTTATTTTTTGAAGACTTCATTTTAAATATATTGGAATAAATCTCATTGGTGAATTCGGGAACTATGTTACTCAAAATATCAAGTACATTTTTAAAAGGAAAAGTGTATTTTTAAATGGAAATTTGTTTAAAAGTTTTAGACAGCTGTGATGCATGAAGTTTCCATGGCAGCTTGTACATGTAAATAAACCTCATTTCACCTTTATTGTCTGTTTTTAGGACCATGGGCAACATATGTTGACGAGTCTAAAGTTGCCAAACCATCTGAGGTAAGTTGAACAAGATTTATAACACTACAAACATATCGCAATTCATTCAAAATAAAACTACAGTGCAAGTGCCTGACAAATAAATTTAAAATTGTTTCTGAAGGAACAAGCAGCCAAACTAGAAGAGTTTGAGATGACAAAGCAAAAGAGAAGCAAGAAAGATGAAGATAAGAGTGTGGAGGAAAAGTCTACTTTACATGGTAAGAGGGGTGAATAATCGACCACAGACCACCCACTTCTGATATAATATACCACTCACCACAGACTACCCACTTCGGATTACAATATATCACCCACAGACCACCCACTTCTGATTATACATGCAATATACCACTCACCACAGACCACCCACTTCTGATTACAATATATCACTCACCACAGACCACCCACTTCTGTTTATAATATACCACTCACCACAGACCACCCACTTCTGATTACAATATATCACTCACCACAGACAACCCACTTCTGATTACAATATACCACTCACCACAGACCACCCACTTCTGATTACAATATACCACTCACCACAGACCACCCACTTCTGATTATAATATACTACTCACCACAGACCACCCACTTCTGATTACAATATACCACTCACCACAGACTACCCACTTCTGATTACAATATACCACTCACCACAGACCATCCACTTCTGATTACAATATACCACTCACCACAGACCACCCACTTCTGATTACAATATACCACTCACCACAGACCATCCACTTTTGATTATACACCTTTTGCCATTCATTACCGCAAAATATACAATCATTTTAGCCAAACTTATGACCATATGCGCCAATATATGTTCATTCAAGTGAATGTTCAGTCATTTGAACTAAAACAACATTCATTAACGATTTTTACATAATCAAGTGCATTCAAATGCCTTTTTCGGACAATCATTAGCGCGATTAGACATTCACGGATGAGAAATAGATTTTCATTTGCGCGTTGATGCATTTCAACAACATCAACGCAAAATCAATTGCACGATTGGTCAATCAATAACGTGGATGTGATATTCATTAACATTTTTATTACAACTAGTGTAAACAATAGCATTTATAGACAATCATTTGAGTGCTCCTTACAAACGTTACCGCGTCCGTACAAACATTTGCACGTTCATGACATTCAATTACCAAAAATCCATTTTCAATCACAAAAAAGATTTTTCATCGGAATTTTCACATAGTTTCGTTGTACGAATTCTTGACAGGAGGTTATGTAACCATTTTCTCGCCGCGAAATGGAGCACCAGCACACCGCAACGCCGCGAACCCAGGACCAAACACTGAACTCAAAATGTTGCCACCGTACAGCCCATTCCTCAACATTGTCGAACAGACAATAAGCTGTTTGAAGGCAGCTCTGAAGGCTGACATTTCAAGGCCTCAAATACAGGAGGAAATAAACAACAGGGTTCGGTCAAGAGATCTGAGGATGGCGCTAGGAAATTATCGCACACAATTGTTACTGGAAGAGCTTCAGCGCAATATCGCCACAGTCACCCAGCCTAAATGTGCTCAGTGGTATAGGTTGATGCAGACGTATTCACCACGCTGCCTCAACGGCGAAGCAATTGAAGGATAACCTCCTGTCAAGAATTCGTACAACAAAACTATGGAAAATACCGATGAAAAGAAGCTTTTTTGTGATTGAAAATAGATTTTTGGCAATTGAATGTCATGAACGTGCAAATGTTTGTACGGACTCGGTAACGTTTGTAAGGAGCACTCAAATGATTGTCTATAAATGCTATTGTTTGCACTAGTTGTAATAAAAATGTTAATGAATATCACATCCACGTTATTGATTGACCAATCGTGCAATTGATTTTGCGTTGATGTTATTGAAATGCATCAACGAGCAAACGAAAATCTATTTCTCATCCGCGAATGTCTAATCGCGCTAATGATTGTCCGAAAAATGCAATTGAATGCAGTTGATTATGTAAAAATCGTTAATGAATGTTGTTTTAGTTCAAATGACTGAACATTCACTTGAATGAACGTATATTGACGCATATGGTCATAAGTTTGGCTAAAATGATTGTATATCTTGCGGTAATGAATGGCAAAAGGTGTAATATACCACTCACCACAGACTACCCACTTCTGATTATAATATACCACTCACCACAGACCACCCACTTCTGATTACAATATACCACTCACCACAGACCACCCACTTCTGATTACAATATACCACTCACCACAGACCACCCACTTCTGATTACAATATACCACTCACCACAGACCATCCACTTTTGATTATAATATACCACTCACCACAGACCACCCACTTCTGATTACAATATACCACTCACCACAGACCATCCACTTTTGATTATAATATACCACTCACCACAGACTACCCACTTCTGATTATAATATACCACACACCACAGACCACCCACTTCTGATTATAATATACCACGCACCACAGACCACCCACTTCTGATTATAATATACCACTCACCACAGACCACCCACTTCTGATTATAATATACCACTCACCACAGACTACCCACTTCTGATTATAATATACCACTCACCACAGACAACCCACTTCTGATTACAATATACCACTCACCACAGACCACCCACTTCTGATTATAATATACCACTCACCACAGACCATCCACTTTTGATTATAATATACCACTCACCACAGACCACCCAATTCTGATTATAATATACCACTCACCACAGACCACCCACTTCTGATTATAATATACCACTCATCACAGACCATCCACTTCTGATTACAATATACCACTCACCACAGACCACCCACTTCTGATTATAATATACCACTCACCACAGACTACCCACTTCTGATTATAATATACCACTCACCACAGACCACCCACTTCTGATTACAATATACCACTCACCACAGACCATCCACTTCTGATTACAATAAACCACTCACCACAGACCACCCACTTCTGATTATAATATACCACTCACCACAGACCATCCACTTCTGATTACAATATACCACTCACCACAGACCACCCACTTCTGATTACAATATACCACTCACCACAGACCACCCACTTTTGATTATAAAATACCACTCACCACAGACCACCCACTTCTGATTTGTGATAGTACTGTACTCCAATATTATAGAATTGTAGGTTCTTACTATTACTGTTTGTGGAGGTATGGTGGTCAAGTTGTCAGCCTGTCCAACTTTTGACCATGGTTTAATCGCCTGGTCTATGCTGTCATGTTATTTTCTTGGGCAGGAAACTAATATTATTTTCTTACAATGCTTGTGTGTTAATGGCTACCGGCTACTTAATGCTGGGGTGTTATCCCATCCAGGGGAAGTAGTAATACTTCTAGCTGCATAATGCTATAGAAACTGGGTTTCAATGTATCATGTTGCTTTTTCTTTTGTAGTTCAAGATTCAGTGGATTATCAAGGTCGATCATATCTTCACATTCCACAGGACATTGATATCAAACTGGATACTGATGAGCCACCTGAGCGATGCTACCTACCAAAGAAACACATTCACACATGGTTAGTAATCTTAGCTTACACTTAGCTGTAGTAGTCATTAAAGTGTCATACTAGAGCAGTTAAGTTTAGCAAATTACCCAAATACTGTACATAACTTATGACAGGAATGAATCTTCATTGTTTGTGTTAATATACATGTATTTGCGATACAAAACAATTTTTTGCCAAGTACTCTGAACAAAATATTTAGCAAGGTGAGAAGAAATAATACTGATTTGTAGAGAAATATTCACCAAACATTTCTTTCTTTTGTAATTTCTTCATAAATCAATATTGATTTTTATAAGTTGTACCTACATTGTAATGTAGTAAAGTAAAACACTGTGGTTAATCAGTTAGCTACAGCGCGCGTCTACCAATAACACACGACCCACTGCCTTCAAAGGAGGCCGATAAAATTGAGTTGTAGTTGGTGTCAGTCAAAGAAAATCTGTTTAAATTATTTTAGATTCTAACAGGATTTCAAGAAACAGAGCTTAATCAAAATTTATTTTCAAGCCAGTTTAAACAAAAAGACAACCTGCTGTTTACAGATACTGTATTTTTAAAATAAAACTTTTAAATTTCACAGACGTGGTAATTTGCAAACTCAGGGATCAGAGGGATGCATGAATAGTAGCAGATCATAAAGCCGCAACATGCAGCGCCAGTTTTTCATCATGTTGAATGAAATCTTCCCTTTAAAACTGTGACTTACTTCGAATTTGGTTCAGGGATGTAAATAATAGGCAGAAGGCGGAAAAAATAACCAACTGAAGACTTAGTTTTCTTGATTTTTTCTGCCTGGAAAACTGTGTCTGCTTAACTCTTTCTCTTTTTTTTACCAAACGTTTCTGCCTGTGATGAACAAAAGTCCACCTGTTGGATATGTTGTAGTTAATTTTTTATTTCAGGTAATTTTTGTTTTTCTATTGTTTCAAATTCATTAGCATATATTACCATACCCAAAAACAATGGAAAAATAAAAATTACCTGAGATAAAAAATTAACTACAACAGATATCTTAGCTACATCCCTGCGGTTGTCTTAAAATTTTTACCTTTTATTTTCTGGTACAATTGCTTGAATTTAAAAAATGACGTTAACGGCTTGCCTTTGATTGACGTCCACCGAACTCAAGTTTGTCTGTCTGGAATGAAGTGCAATAAATATTGGTCGCGGGTTAATGTTAATTATTTTCTGTTGACATTGTTGATTCTTATCCCTAGGACTGGTCACACGAAGGGTGTTTCATCAATTAAATTCTTTCCCAGATCAGCTCATCTTCTGTTATCTTGCAGCATGGATTGTAAGATCAAGGTAAGTATTCTCAATGTATTACTTTCTCACCAACAGTTGCTCTATTTTATGTATCAAACCTTGATTCCTTCCTTTATTGCATAAATATAAGTGGTAACTTACAATCAAGTTTTTGGTTGACCATTTGATAGATGGATATTCAGCTTGAATTAAAGTACTTAGGTATTGTATGTAGTGGAAATATAACGATTACATGATTCATATGTAATTTTACTTCAGCTCTGGGAAGTTTATGGCAAAAGACGATGCTTGAGAACATTCATGGGTATGTTACGTACTAAACAGTACTACACAGTGATAATAAATCATTACTGGATTTTTTCTTTTAAGAAACGTCAGCATTGATCAGCAACTGATTTCTCCTTTTAGTATTACTTAATATACTACACGATGAAGTGTACAGGTTACGAGAATTAACAAAACGATCATTAAAGAAATTTCCCAACTAGTGATTTTAGAAATGCATGAAGACCAGTAAGAAGAATTTGTACGATTAAAATGTAAATAAATGTTCTCTGGCTTAAATTATTTGAAAAATGAGCTTTTGAGATTATTAGCTGTGAGTTCATTTTTTCGAATAATTTGAGGTGATTCCTCAGTATTGCACTGCGCATCCTGTACTGCGCATAACACACGTAATTCGCAACGTCGGCAGCATTAAAACATGGCTGCTTTTTTGGCCGGAAACCTCACCAGGCATAAAAATGGGCGCTTCATAAAATCATCAGTGAAAAAAAGAACTGAAATTTTGTTTCAAGATCTATAGAGAAAAAGAAAATCAAACGACAGTGTAAGCGCCTGCAAGGCCTGCAAGCTCGTTAGAAAATACGACTGTCTTTTTCTCTCTAACGAGCATGGTGACCTATATTTTTTATTGCATCATTTTGATGTTAAATTAATGCTTTTTAAGTTAAAAAAGTTTAAAAAAAATTCCTCGACAGGAAAAAAAGATATCGCTAAAAACGTTCTCAAATCAGTTACTCGTGGGAGCAAATTGATGACCTTGAAAACATGGACGCGAGGAATGTTTTGAGTCCGTGTCATTTGAAGATGTGTGACTTTTTTATAACTTTATTTCAAAGTGTTCCCATATGGTGGAGACTTTAACCTACATGTATCAAGTTTTTTTGAAGATTTGTAAACTTTGCTTTCACAGGTTACCGGGAAAAGAAACATGAACCGATCAAATAATGACGTGCGTGATCGGTATTGCTATAGGCATAAATGGGGCAACATTGGTCCATCATATCTCTTTACCGAGCATGGTGACCTATCTTTCTTATTGAATTTTTTGAAACAACTTATGGTAGGGAGCTGTTAGGGAAAATTTAAAAAAAATCGTTCGACAACTTTTATTTCTGAGGAATCACCTTAAGCCAGAGAACGTTTATTTACATTTTAATCATGTTTAACCCTGGTTGCACGTCCATTTTTACAAGAATTTGTATATTGAGATAGAGGCCTAATATGTTTATGATTTTTAGGGCACAGTATTAGATGCCTGTGACAGATCTTGTCTCGGATCTGCTCACTAATGTAGGTTTTTACCTTGTGCACTGGAGACAGATGACGTAAAACACACGGAAAGAAACACAGACAAGAAATGATGACCCAGAAACAATGTTTTATAATTGTGTTTTGTTTCTGGTACACAAAGTAAAAGCCCTGGCCCCGGTTGTTCAAAAGGTGGATAGCGCTATCCACCGGATAAATCACTATCCAGTGGATAAAACGATTGGTTTTGTTAATAGATATCCACTGGATAGTGATTTATTCGGTGGAGAGCGCTATCCACCTTTTGAACAACCTGGGCCTGATGTATAACAAATTATTTTAAATTGCTGCTTAAAATTGCAGTTAATGATAACAAGTTTTCTTCTTTTATGATTCTAGGCCACAGTAAAGCTGTCCGTGACATATCGTTTAACAACACCGGAACACAGTTTCTTAGTGCTGCTTATGACAGATACGTCAAACTCTGGGACACTGAAACAGGTTGGAAAATGTTTAAATTTCTTCCTTTTATGGTTTTCACAAGTGATAATTTCATGTCCAACAAGTGATGTACTGTATGGTGTTGACCTTTCAAGGCTGCTTTATCAACTTAGGTTGAATGTGTAACTATTTAAACAAGTGAAGGGCTCGGGGCATAACCAACCTATGTTACTTTTTAGGTCGTTTTTTATTTTTCTCGCTCAGATTTGTCCACTTTTGGACAAATTAGTTGCAAAACATTGTTCAGGATTTTTCCGTCGTTTTCGAGAAATAACGTATGCAAAAAAAAAAAAAAAATCTGCATGTCTCTTGCTGAATCCCGCTCGAAAAAATGAATCCCAAAGTTTACCTGAATTTCTTGATTTTATGCTGATTTTTCACTTCAGATGGCCAAGTTTGGGCCCGTGCCGCTAAATCCCGCTCAAGAAAAAACAAAAACAAAAAACAAGCAAACATTCCCTCAAAATAGCTTCATTTTATCGCCAATAGTCAGCCCGCACTAAGTTTCACGTTAACTCCCTTACGGACCTCCTAGGAAGCACTTCCGGTCCTCCGCTGCCGGCTCATAGCCTTTGCCCCCCTTGTCCAATTTCGGCCAGCCAGCAAAAACTCACTTCGAGATGCCCAAAGCTGTATTTCAAGTGCCCGACCACGCATAACGGACCTACCTGCCACTGTTGCAAAGCATGTCGGGAAATTCTATGGCAAAACCGAAATAGAGTTCCCTCCCGAAAATTATTCAAAATTACTATAGGTGGTTTGCAATCAATCTCTAGAGACATAGATAACAATAGTGAAACGAACAAATGCTGGTGGACGAACAAAAGGAGCTAATGAGAGAACTATATTGTTTATGTCCACCAGCATGGCGGCGATGACGTAACATGAAAACCACCTATTAGTCTGTAAGCACTTCGAATATCGGGCATTTCGACCACGCCACAGGATAGCAAATGACCCACAACTCACAACGCTGCCCCTTTTCTGATCCCAAGTGATTCCAGATTTTACCGCCGGCTCGTCTTGTCCATCACGGCCCAAGGACACACACTCATTTCTTCGAGAGGTGCCAAGGACTTAAGTATTTCCAGACTTCATGATGTCCTTCATGATGTCCTTCCATGAAACATGGCTTAAACTAGCCGCTACGGTCCGTTGTTTGTTTTCCATTGTTTTCTTGCGAATTCGATCGATATGAACTGCCTGGTATGTTCGTTCAGGTCGTTAGCACGGGTCAGGAGTATTGCAGTCGCATATTCTCACGGCCAATCTGCTTTGTAATTGCTTCGAAAGTTAATACGCTCTGAATGTACAGTCAAAGCACTAGAGGGCCAGAACTCTGCTTTTTTCAGAGTCAAATTCCTTAGGGTTAGTACAAATTCGACAAGGGTTTGTGATATTACTTGTTGTACGATAAAATGAGGCAAATCTTAGCGAGAAAAAATAAAAATTAAACGCTCAAAAAGTAACATACGTTGGTTATGCCCCGAGCCCTTCAAGCATTCTTTGTCCTTCTCAAAAAGGCACCCAAACTGATTTTGTGACCAATATCTTGCAGGAGAATGCATCGGACGTTTTACCAACCGTAAGATTCCTTATTGTGTCAGGTTCAATCCAGATGAGGTGATTAGAAACCTTTTTTGTTTTAATGTTAAAACTGAATCTATTGTTCAACTGCAACTGCTGCTGAGCACGGGAAATGCCACGTGAGGTTTGGGCTTTGCATTTGATTGGTTGTGAAGAGCATAACTTGGCTTTGATTTGTTAGAGGCCAGTCTGTCGTAAAACCAAAGCAACCACATCCGGTCAATCAACAACAACAACAACAACAATTTATTCAGGTATTCCCATTTCTATACATGGTATTACCAGATAATAAAAATTACAAAAAGAAGTTCATTGTACATTACTGTATCAAGGTTAATTACAAATAAAATAAATAGAGGAAGTAACAGTATTGTGTATAATATGGAATTATTTCTTATGTGTAGTTTTAAAACATATCTTCATTTCTCTTATTCATTGCATTAAATATAAAAGCAGCCGTTGCTCTACAAATAAAAGGATCAACACTGTTAAACAGAAACATACTTTTGCATGTATTATCTAGGTTTTTGAAGTGTCTATTTCTTTTATCTATTTCATCATAGAAGGTACTTCTGAGATTAGCGTATAAGTCACAGTGAAAAAGGAAATGTATTTCATTTTCAACAGAATCTGAATTGCAGTGAGTGCATATCCTTAAATTTTCTGGAGTTTTTGGTATTGAATATCTTCCAGTTTCTATTCTCAATTTGTGGTTCCCTATCTTAAATTTAGTAACAGCCTTCTTGTGTTTTTGATTTTTTATATAGTTAAGGAAAACAGAATGTTTTGTATCAATCACAACAAACTTAAATGACAAAATAAACCAATTAGTGATGCAATCAGTTGTAGTATTGTTCCTGATTGGTTAGACTTAGCATAGTTAGCAGGTAACTGATCCACTCTGTTGTCTTTTTGTAGGACAAGCAGCATTTATTTGTTTGCGGTACATCGGACAAAAAAATATTAACGGTAAGTTTCCAAATAAAATTGATTTTAGCACCAAGACCACCAAGACTGTATGATTCTTCCAAGGCTCGATTGAGACATGGGGACAAAACGTTCCAGAGGACTTTGATAGGTTTCACAGACAAATGCCTGTGTGAAAAAATTAAAACACTATTACATGTCTTGTAGATCCGCCATTGTCTGGAATACTGATAGAGAAACTTTTATTTGATATTTTTAAGAAATCTAAGAAATGGAAATGGAAATTAAAGGAAAATGAATGGATATTTTCCCCTGGCCTTGTACTCATAATTGAATTTTCTTGTTATCGCAGTGGGACACAAGAGCGAACGAAATAGTTCAAGAATATGACAGGTGAGCCACAACATGTTCATTCATTTTATTTCAGTACATATTAAATCTTACATTTTTGAACTTCTCTTTAACCAGTCTTCACTACGTGTTTTTGATGTTCAAAACTTGTTTCGTTTCAGACATCTGGGTGCAGTGAACACAATAACATTTGTGGATCAAAACAGAAGATTTGTCACCACGTCAGATGACAAGAGTATCCGGGTGTGGGAATGGTAAGGACAGGAAATGAAATTCTTTATAGCATCAGCGATAAGGCGACTCAAATGTCGCGAGTCAATGATGAAAGCTGGCTACGCTTCTAACTGCTCTTGTTGGCTTTTATTTCAGGGATATTCCTGTGGATTTTAAATACATCGCTGAACCCAGCATGCACTCTATGCCTGCTGTAGCACTTCATCCAAACAGTAAGCTTCCACATAATGTTTTGTTTGTTTGTTTTTTTCACAGCAAGAGTTATTCCTTCTTTTCTTCTCATCATACCTCGCACGCTCCACATCTCTCGCATCCGGTCTCTCCTCAACCGATAGTTGGACCGAGTCTCTGGTCGAGAGGAATTTTAACCTGTAGCGGTTGTTTTCCTTTCAGATAAATGGATGGCCTGCCAGTCTATGGACAATCAAATCATGATATTCGGAGTTCTCAACCGTTTTCGTCAAAACAGAAAGAAAACGTTCAAAGGCCACATGGTGAGATGCCATTTTGTTTTGTGAGCCTGCACCGACGTCACACTATTTAATAATAATAATAATAATAATAACAATTATTATTATTATTATTATTATTATTATTGATGTTTGTATTATTATTGATGTTGCATGCCCTGGGGACAGTAGGGTGGAAACGAAGGAAGATGAAAAGATTGAAAAGTACTGTGATTTGGCGATTGAGATTAAGACCATATGGAAACTGAAGTCGGTGAAAGTAGTCCCAGTTGTTATTGGAGTATTGGGAACCATCCCCAGAAGATTGGGAGGCAACCTGGAACAGATTGGTGTGCGGACAAGATCAGTAACTATCCAAAAGACGGTTTTGTTAGGGACTGCAAGAATCCTCCGAAGATTCCTTGGGATCTAAGGTGGCTTGTTGCCACTTGACCAGGACCAGTGTCACCTCCAGCAATGTTGCTGAGTCAATTTGTTATGGAATAATAGTAATTATAATGATAATAATAATCATCATCATTATTATTAATATTATTGTTAAGTTGGTCAAACCGCTAATGACTTTAAGATTTTGTTTCCTTAGGTCGCTGGCTACGCTTGTCAATTGAACTTCTCTCCAGATGGAAGGTAAGGAAACTTAAAATATTCCCGTTTATTACATATTTATTATTTTTTTGGCTGTATTTTTTCATGGCGGTGTTGGATGTTTCCCGTACTTATCACTTTCATATAGTGTCGTTTTATGCTCTTTACATTCCACTCCACCCCAGAAATTGCAACTTTATATAACGCCTTTTTCTGTTGCTATAGTTACCTTATTTCTGGCGATGCAGATGGGAAACTTTGTATTTGGGACTGGAAATCTACCAAGCTATACAGGTATGACATGGTCTACGCTTGACTTTTATTCCCTTGGGGTTTATTCTAGAAATTGGCCAATGAAGACCCAGGGTCTCCCTTCTGAAATTTTAGGGGGCTTTTTTGAAGAAAGGAGCCAAGATATTGCGGTGAAACGCATGTCTTATAGTAAATTCTTCTTTAACTTGAAACGTACCATTCACAAGAAGAGGTCTTAATCACCAATACTGCTCATGCGCAGCTAGGCCTGGGACCTATATGTTCGTTATATGACTGCCCGAGAAAAGTTGGAAGTTGGAAAGTGACTCCATTCGGCCAGGGCTTGCGTGTACTTGCGATGGCTTGCGATGACTTGCGTTCACTTTGATCGAGCTCACATTTGTCCGCAAGAGGACGCAAGTTTTTTCACCATTTGGACAGTTGTTTTCAGTGTTGTTTGCTTTGAAATGAGCGCGCGAGCAAGGCTTCACTGAAATGGCTTTTTTTGTAACTTCTGAATAATTTGCGACTACTTGCCAGTCCGTTTGGCCACCCAACGCAAATCTCTCCGTAAGTTGGTAATTTTTTATTTGCGTTCCGCCTTGGGTATACGAGATTTTTTTTTTTTTTTTTTTTGGGGGGGGGGGGGGGGGGGGGGGGGCTTATTTCCAGGAGGGATGTTAAGGTATTCTCTTTTTTCTCTCTTTCGACTACTCACTTCAATCTTTGTTGGGTTTCCTGTGCAGCAAGTTCAAGGCACATGACGCGGTATGCATCGGCTGCCTGTGGCATCCTCACGAGACATCCAAGGTGGTCACGTGTGGCTGGGATGGACTCATAAAGTACTGGGACTGAGTGACGTCCGCTGACTGCACGCGCATGCACTTTGTCTGGATTTGTTCGACAATCCCGATCGGAGTGGTTTTAAAAACTTTCCACAGGAAATGAGAATCAAAGTCACACAGTGTGTTTTAATGAAAGACAGCTTTACCTGCAGCATATCCAGGGAACGAACCAATAAATAAACTGCTGCGTTTGGTGCTGGTCATTGTACTCTTTTAGCGACATTTCGTTGCTGTCTTCGTCAGGTTTACTTGAACACTTACAGCAGAGGAAACTAATGAATCATTTGTATATTCGTCATCCTTTTCTATTTCTGTGCTGTTCACGTGTACAGTCAACATGTGTGATACCGGACACACGGGTCACAGAGAAAATTCTCTAATTTCATTTTGCACACTATCAAAAAGCTTATGACACCACACTGCAAAGTACTGCGCAATAGCTTTCATGTGAATGATCACACCTTAGAATTTCATCCATAGACTCAAAAGTTAGAACCACCTTGTACAGCATGATAAACAGTACCACAGGAAAGTACTGCTCAGTAGCTTTTACTTGAATGGTCACACTTTAGGATTTCATCCACAGACTCAAAAGTTAGAGCCACCTTGTACAGCGTAATAAATAGTATCACAGGAAAGAACTGCTCAGTAGCTTTCACTTGAATGGTCACACATTAGGATTTCATCCATAGACTTGAAAGTTAGAACCACCTTGTACAGTATGATAATAAACAGCACCACGGCAAATTACTAAGTCTTTGAATGGTCACACCTTAGAAATGCGTCTACAGACTCAAATGTTAAAACAAACGTGTACAGCATAAAAAACAGTACCGCAGAGAAGTAGTGCTCAATAGCTTTCATTCGAATGGTTCATCCGTAGACTCAAAAGTCAGAACCACTTTGTACAGCATAATAAACAGTTCCACAGGGGAAGTACTGCTCAATAGCTTTTATTTGAATTGTTAAACCTTAGAATTAAGTCAACAGACTCAAACGTTTGAAGTAATATCCAGACTGGCATGAAAACAGTTAACGAAAGTTATCCCGGGATGCGAAACAAGACGTGTCAAAGGAAAACGCACATTCAGTTCTACATCCTTTATGTGACGCGGAGTGTTAAATGCCAAAGAGTAGAAAACATTGAGAGATCACCGATGCAGATGCCTGCTTTTCATGAGTCACAACATTAAAATTGTTTAAAATGTTTTGTTATGAACAAAATGGAGTACATGTATCTGTAATAGCTAGAGTCCACATTAAAATCTCGAATTCCGGTTAGACGAGAGTTGACTGTGCACACTCTCTTCACCCTTTTCGTTTTGTAGTACATCTTGTAGTAGTATTAGTTTTGTACAGTGTAACAGATTTATGATAAAATATGGGGATATCAGTGTTAGTAAACGATTATATAACAAAGGTTTTCATCCCTGAATGAAGGATGTCCCTTGTGGCACAGTTTTATAAATAAAATTTAACTGAAAATATTTTAAAGACCACAGGGGTGCTTACCATTAAGCCAAGAAAACCGGTATTTTCGGTTGGAAAGCAAATGGTACGGTTGATTTTCCGAGAATTCCGGTTGGAACAAGTGGACAACCTTCAGGGGTTCAGAGATTCCGGTTGGGACGATTCGACTGGAATTTTCCTTACCATTTGAATTTAGAAAAAATTCAAATCGCTAAATCGAGTTAACGGTCTGGGTACAAAATGGTAAGTGCAATCTCGTCGGTTGGTCAGTAAATTTGGAAAATCGCTTACCATTATGTAACTGTCATCCCAACCGTTTTTTTCCTACAAATGGTAAGCACCCCAGGTTTCGCCTTGTTTCCGTTCATCGTTTTGTGCCTTTTGAGACCTTATCAATGTTTTATTTCTATACAATTCTTGTTTCCTCTTCTTTCCTAGAACCGCGATTCTTTTGGTCAGCGTCATAAAAGGATCACGGCTCTGGGTCGCTATGGGGACAAGAATGTTTCCCCTTAAACCTACGCATGCGCGTTATTGAGTACAGACCCTAACAACCAAGATGCCACTTGTTACCAATCAGATAGACAAATTCCGCTAACGCATTGTTGTACCCAATTCAAACCTTCTGGGAATAAGATTCTTTTTTCACAATATTTCCATATAATTTCCATGTCAATGCTTCATTGATATGGAAATATGACGAATAATGAGTTCTAATCCCAAAAGATTTGAATTGGGTACAACACTGCGTTAGCCGAATTTGTCTATTACATAAGGATCAATCTTATGCGTAATCAATGTTCGTTTTCACTTGACGCAAATTCTTAGGCCTGGCTTTCACTACGTACCCTCATGTGGGCCATTTTTTTTTTCTAGCCAAGTCTCCAGTATGTTGGGGAAGGAAGCACTTATCAGACCAAACCCAAGCGATACAATCACAATACAAGCAGTACTTTATTTTGATAAATCATAGCAAGAGCACCTAAAAACTCAATGACCTCTTTCAGCTTCACATGTGATTCTGCATTTCAGATATGTGTAAAAAAATTCCGTGATCTATCACGGATTCAAAGGCTTCTTTGAACCAACTCTTGAATACGACACGTTCTAAATAAGATTATGCGAAGCTTCGGACCCTCCCCCCTCCTATGTGTTTTGCTCCATCCCCCCTCCACCCCCTGCGTCCAACTCCCGACCCCTCTCCCATCAACGTCGTCCCCCTGGTTAAGGCAGGTGACCATTACGTATTGCGGGCTCAGTGTCGAGAGAGCGATGAAGTGAAATATCTACCCAAATATTACAATCAGGGAAACTATTTAAGTTTATATGTCTAATAATTTTTTGTTTTTGTTTGTTTGTTTGTTGTTGTTGTTGTAACGCTTCTTGTATTCACGAGTTAAAAGGTAACGTTTTTACCGACAGCCATCACATAGTTAAAAGTTAAAAATATGGCAAATTGCGACAACAATGCTGAAAGAGTTATTACTATAAAACATAGTTAATAGAACAGTGGTTATGAAGCTCAACAAATTTCAAGAAGAGTGTACAAAGCTGCTTTGTTTTATGTTGAACGAACCGTGACCCTGCACATTGTTTTGTTTAACGTGTAAGCCCAAATGTTTCTACTGGTCAGTTGCTCATATGCATTTCAATACCTTTTTTGAGCTATTTTGAAAAAAATAGCTCATTAGCAGGCGCAAAGGTTGGTTTGTGATGTTAGTATGTTTGTTAGTTTGTTTGTATGTATGTCTTGGGTTATGTCACACCAATCAGATTGCCTCTAGTATGTACACCGTGTACTATGTCAGCCAATCAAATTTTCGCTTCTAAAATGGTATTACTGAAGGTCAAAGAAGGGCACTTGACATGAATTGAAAATCAGCCATCTTGAATCTCCGCGATTGTTGCCGCAAACACTAAAAGTGTAAAGTTTTGAAAATTTGTTGCTTGGGAACTGTTCTCTAATCCCGACTGGCTTGCTAACCTGGCAATATCAAGGACATTTATTCGGAAATACCGCCTATAATGTGCCCTATGCATGAATGGTAGAATGGTCTGCGGGGGATGAGACGTCCAAAAAATGTAGACTGCGGTTACGTTCATAGGTGAGCTTATACTGAAGTATGAGTATAGTTTTATTGCAAAAACGGCAAGCCGATTTCAAATAATATGATGCGGAACATGAATTGTATGTTTCAAGAGATTACTATTTAAAATTGGATTTTTTTTTGTCAGACACGCTGTCTGCACGTGAAAATGTTGAACTTTGTCCTTATAGAAACTTGTCCGTGATGCATGGAGTTCAACAGAGAAAATGTAATGTAATTAATCTACAATTTACAGTATGTAAAACGTTTATCTTTCTTTGAATTAATGTGAGCTGATGTGTAGGTTATTAATTGTATGCCTCAAGCGATTACTATAAGCGAGAAGCGACTGTATTTTGTATGAGCAGTCACGTTGTGTGCACGTACAAATATTGAACTTTGTCCTTATAGAAACTGGTACGTGATGAAATTCAACATGTTTTCGAGAAAACGTAATGTAATTAATTTATATGGTGCGTTAAAAAACGCCTGTTTAAAAAATATTAGTTGCAATTTACTAGGAAACAAGCAAAATTCATTTTGGATGCGCTTAGGCCCGGTTCAGACGCCGAACTTTTCATGAGCCGAACCTAATACCTTGAATTAAGTACATGAAAAGTTCGGCGTCTGAATCAGTTAAGAACGGCTATTTGAATTTGGAACGGCTCAGCCGTTCTTTTCGCCTGGCTCAGCCGGGAATTTCGGCTTTTGAACGGCTTTGATTCAGACGCCGAACTTTTCATGAGCCGAACCTAATGCATAAATTATTATAACGACTGGTGCGTGTTCTGGCATCTTTACCTGAAAATCGCAGACCTTTCGATTTGTTTCTCTTCATACTGAATTAAGTTCGGCTAATTAAGTTCGGCGTCTGAATCAACAGGCGTACTTTTGTTAATTTGGGTCGGTCCAAATTCGAATTAAGTTCGGCTCATGAAAAGTTCGGCGTTTGAACCGGGCCTAAGTTTCTGCTGGTCGACATTACAGGAAAAGGTGTTTGGTTCCAAATGTTAACCTGTGTAAGTAATTCAATTAGCTTGTGGTTTTGAGTCGAAAACAATTTAATCTAATTAGTTCTGTTTCTATTTGCACGACTTTTTTGTGGAGAATAAAAACAGTTGTTTAAATAATATTAGTTCCAATTTACTAGGAGACTACTTATATTCATTTTTCATGCGTTTAGTTTCTGTGAAAGACTTTTCTGGTTGACATTACAGAAACAGGTGGTTCAAAGAATTTTCGTGTCACTAATTTAATTAGCTTGTGGTTTGGAGTTGAAAACAATTTAATTTAATTAGTTTGCGTCTTCCAGGCCAAAGGAACCTTTTCCACGTGTCTTTTGTGAATAATAAAAGAAACCTTTAAAAAAAGACTAGATACAAATTTCCAGGAAATAATAAGCCTTCAATTTGGATGCATCAAATTTATGTGCAGGACTTTTCTGGTTGACATTTAATTTAATACACTCATTACTGAAACAAGTTGCTCATTTCACTGGGACCGTAGTTTCGTCAAAAAATAACTCCGGAAATCCCGTGAAAAAAAGCTAGCCGAGAAACGAGAAACGGGACCCAGTTGGTTATCTCGGTATTTTTTTTGGTAGTGGGCGGGCCGGAGGATTTGAAAAACGTATATCTGCAAGCGGTTATTTGTGCGAGTTAACTTCCGCTGTTTTGTTACTTTCACCATTTCATATCATTTAGGTAATTTTCAAAATAGCTCATTCACGCAATGCGTGCCTATGTTGTATTTTGTGCAGGGTCAAGGCAAACGAACAAAAGAAATGGAGAACAAAAACATATAACGAAGGACTGACTGAGTTTCATAACCAGTTTGTTCTACTAACTATGTATAAAATTCTAAAAGAACTAAAATAATATTCTACTTACTTTTACAATGTTTTTAAGTGCATCAATAAAAGAAAAGAAAAATACTGACACGATGTAACAAATTTTATCTTTTATCTGATCAGCATCTTCTGGTTATTGTGCATGGGATGGGTCACGCTATTTTATGGCAATTGCTCTTGTTTTTGTGGCATTTTCATCAAATACAAATTCCCAAATGCATTTATGTTTGTACAGATAGGAAACCACTGTCAGGCGGGACAGGCTGGGGATATGTTAGACATCAGTAGCCTGTATTGTTATTCACATCCTCGAGAATTTGACTTTAAGTCTAGGCCCTGGGGCGTGAACGTTTGAATTTTTTTGATGAGGAGAAAAAAAGTGTATTTAAAGTGCATATTTTCAGAATCAACTCTACGCACATTGAATAGTTAAATGGTGAAATATTTCTTGTTTTGAACGCCGCTTTATAGAGCGTTTTCACTTGACGTCATAGCCGCCATAATGGTGTTCCCGTACAAAAGAATTTTAATTAACTTCTTTTGTTAGGAACACCAACATGGCTGCCGTGGTCTTTGTCATTTGAGTCCCACGGGACTGAAGGTCACGTGAGTGAAAACGCTCTATTGAGTTATATAGATTTGAATTTACAAAATGCTAATTAGATGACGTCAACCCGAGAATCATTTATTGTACAACTACTTGTTTTCACCTCCAAGTAATATTTTTTTTACGAATCAATTGACTATCCACAGTTCAATTTTAGTATCTATCAAATTAAAGGGGCTATGTCGCAAGGTGTCACGCAAGCTCCAATCTTGAAAAACGTCCGGTGGCTGTTTTTCAAGTTTTAATACGCCATCATCGTCCAATCCATTTAATCCTGCAGTGCTGTGTTCACCAAATGGTCTCAGATTTTTCACATATGTAAATAATCTATTTGTCTTCATTTTGGCCCGGTTATTTTTCCGATTCTGAAATCGTACGGCTAAATATCTCAATATGTACGAGCAGCGATAGAAATCAGTTGACCATGGAATGTCATGGACGAAGGTTCTTCTTCTCCGTTGGCTAAATATAGTACATTTCAGCATATTAACATGGTACCAGAGTCTTCGCTTTGTACTTCTTTACCGCCACAGACAAACCTAACATTTTTCTGATTTTGTTTCGCTTTAGAAAAGAGCGATGAAATTGTTGGACTTAGATCAAAACAAGCAATAGCTCTTGGGTACGTGACCACTGGTTCCGTTTCGAGTCCTGTTTCGTATCAACGAACAAAAGAATTTTGACAGATAAAAGTGTAAATTAAAGTTACTAAAATTAGGCCAAACCTCGCGACATAGCCCCTTTAATTATGTCAAGCTTGAAACTGCGCATAGGGACTTTGCCATTATTTCTACGCCAATTTAAAATGCGCAGTTTCAAGGCCGAGGATAATTAATTTGATAAAAACGTATCAATAACAAAATTCTCGATTGTGATTGGTCATCCACCTATTTCTTACATAATTGGCGCGCGGTCACGTGGGTGTCCAATTACAGCTATCCAATTACAACTTTTTGTAATTCGATAGCTGTAATTGGACACCTACGTTGCGCGCGCGTCAATCAGGTGCATTTAAATGGAGTTTTTTTCTCGCTGTTTCTTCCCGCTTTCAAACTGATAGCCGAATATCCTTGACGTTTTGAGTACAAAAAACTCCACATAGACTTTTTAATCTCGAATTTTGTTATTGATTCGATTAATTAGTAATTGAACTTCGTGTCGTACAATTCAGGGATAATCGTGCTCGTAATTTCAAATCATCCTCGCGCTACGCGCTCGGCCGATTTGAAATTACTCGCCTAGCCCGCCGGATTACTCCCTGAATTGTACTCCACTCAATCCAATTACTATAACTATACTAAAATTGAACTGTGGATAGTCAATTGATTCGTAAAAAATATTACTTGGAGGTGAAAACAAGTAGTTGTGTAATAAATGATTCCCGGGTTGACGTCATTTAATTGAGAAGCATTTTGTAATTTCAAATCCCTATAACTCAATAACGCGACTTTTAAAACAAGAAATATTTCGCCATTTAACTATTCAATGTGCGTAGAGTTGATTCTGAAAATATGTATTTAAGGGTTATAGGCACTTTAAGGAGAAACAGTTAACCCAAGGTGGGTTGGGACGGGGAATGCCCTGGGGTTGAGCTGTTGAACATGAGGTCGTCAGAAAAGTGAAATGAACCACATATGCCCTCCTCCGACCCCTCCCTTCGACTTAACATTGACAACTGCATAAAAGACTATAAAAGGCGTTTTCGTTGATCCGGGATCCAGTCCGTTTGTCTTAAAGGATTCTTTCATCAGATGGCACTGCAACGACAAGAGAAAAAGTGATAAAAAACATTGAATGAAATGGGGAAAAGATCCTTGTAAAACAGTCAACTCTACGTCTTACAGAGAGATGATAATCACAACGCGTCCATGACGATCAAGTCAGACAAGATTGACATTAAATTACAGTAAATCGATCTAGTTTTTCTATTCAAGTCAACAATTAATACCAATAAAAAATAAAAGCCTTACAGAGTCATTTTTCCGGAATCTTAACGATGCGCTCGTGACCTTCTAACCTTCAAGCAGCTCAAAACATGCAAAAATAAAACTGATCTTCACAGTCAACAAACGACCTATAAGCTGCCATGACTTGATAAAGCTTTTTTAACAATTGACTACCTGTTAACATCTTTCGCATAGATTTTCTCACTTCTCAGCCAATCAGAGTCAAGCAATTTATTGAGATTAAATGAGCAAAACAGACAATACTTTGACTACCAAAAACAGTGAAAAAAATCACAAAAAGATGACAACAAATTGATGAAAAAGAGTAAAAACAGATTGACACAAATCATTGTGCGTACCCAACTCAGCGAGCTACACTCAAACGAAGGCAACAAAAGGCTTGTCCTTGGCATCTGGAGTAGCATTCTTTCCATCGCCATACTCCTCTGTAAAGGAACCACCTTCGCCATAATCATCCACACTATCCACACTATCCATGGACTTTTGCAATGAATCTTTACTTTGGTAGAGCGGCGGAACTTCGTTCGGGCTAAAGTGAGCAAACAAAAGTTCTTTTTTATCTATTTTTCAAAGACACGGGGTAAGAATCTTGAAAAGTGTAGCCTAAACAGTTTTTCAAGTTGCAATCCATTTTCATCCAGGTCATGCTCGTAGTTTCAATGCATTAACTAAATAATTATAGTCATAAACAAAACTGAAACATTTTAGGTTTCATTTGATACAAATATTTTGTGTGGCCTTTCTAAACGGTGACCGCTTCCGCTTAATAGAGGTGACTGCTTAAAAGAGGTCAAGTTTACAGTAGCTATGGGGAGCGATTTCCGGGATTTAAAAAGTGACGTTTGACTGTATAACTGACACCGTATACACTCAGCGGACTCACACTCGCACACTGTAACAGTCAGGGAGAGGCTGTACCTTTCCAAACAAGCTCAGTGACTGGTTAACGAAACAATAGGTTAAACAACACAAACAATAGCCCTAGACCAAACACAATAGAAGCTACAGTACTACGGGGCCAATAAAATTAGAGGTCTGGAAGAGCTACAGTACTACTCAACAGTCAAGGCGAACTCGGTTCTTGTTCTATATAGTGAATTAGAGACACCATCTACGCTGAGAATGAAATTAAGAATCTAGTAACGATTGACGATGCACATTTTATTCCAAATGTCGACTGGAGCCGATGAAAGTGAAACATGAACTATTTTCCAAAACCCTAAAAACCGAATGACCAGTTGGCTATTTATATAGCTAGGCTCTGAATTTCAACATGGTACTACTGTGTTGCAAATCCATCTATTGGTCAAAGAGGAGGACTGGAACCCGAGGGCTTTCTCCTTGATTAAAATGAAGGCGCGGAGAGACCCCTGGAGAGGACTGCCTAAATACTCCAAGAATTGTAGAGTATTCTTTCTCGCGGTGAACAATGTAGGGAATTTCGTCTTAGGAGGTATCTTCCAACAATTGAAAGCTATATTTGCAATCAAGCGGAACGAAGACGTTTCATCGTGTTTCACGCGAAAGAATTCTCCACACTTGGAGTACTTCAGCAGCATTGTCCAGCGGTTTCTCTGCGCTCATTTTGAACAAGGAGGAGACCCTGGGGACGAGATTAAGGGTAATAAGTTCGTGTTCCAGTACACCAAATTGAAAATCAATAACAATGTTGTCCCCTAAACACTGGAAAAGTTGAAAATTTACAAGTCATGTAAATCCAATTTACAGAATGTAAATTTGGATTTACATGATTTGTAAATTATAATTTACATGTTAATGCTTTGTAAATTAAAATTTACAAGAAATTTACATGTTTCAATGGATCATGTAAATGTACTGTAAATTTCCATTTACAGTGTCATTTTCTAAGGCTATAATTTGCCGAACATGTAAATAACATGTAAATTGTTTTCGGTACATTTACAGTATACAAGAACCTGTAAATATCATGTAAATGGTTTACCAGACTGAAGGGGGATTCGAGAACCCTGTAAATTTGATTTACATGTTTCAATGGATCATGTAAATGTACCGTAAATAGTCACTAAATAATGATTTATGTAAGTGATAAAAGAAGGGCTCAGTATTGAAACTGTGTACAGTGATCCAGGTAAATGGAAATAGGAGGCTGTGAAATACATGAACACTGATAAATTACATAGGACTTCCACCATACCATCGGATTTCATCGAAACTTACAACTTTCACCGATGATGACCCTTCTTTACTATTTAAAGCTTAAACTACGTACTTATCAAACACCATGTCATTGAAAAAGGGACTCTAGACACCAGTGTAACAATCATGTAACCCTTTAAAAGTCGTGTAAATGAAAATAGCGAGACTGATAAATCCTCCAAGGTGCGGGATTGCAGAAAATTGGAATATACTAATTTGCATCTCATTGAATAAGAATAGAGCTCATTGTCTTAATGCCTCGTTCTAAAAAGAATTGAAAAGAATAGAACCAATTTTCCACAATCCCGCACCTCACTCGATAAATCCCTGTAAAAGAAGCGCTTTTCAAGAGCGTGCACTCGGGCATATTGTTGATTGCCGGCAGCATTCGGGAAATGCAACAACAGACAGAGCCAACGTCAAGATTACTTAGCGTTCGGTATTGGTAGAATAGCTTGCCGAAATATTATAAAAGTACGAAGAATTTCCTTGAAAATGATGTCGCGCATGTGATGCGTTACGCGTGACACGCGTCAGAACTCTCATGTAAAACAAGTCCGGTCCCCTTATTGAAATTGTTCCAGCATTGATAAAGTCAAAAATGATATAATCAAATAGTCCAAATTTAAATTTCAAAGAAAGATTCGTAAAAGTTGCGTAGTCTATTCCAGATGTTCAGTTTCAGTGGATTGAGTAAATGGGTATCCCGTGAGCACCTGAAAATGTTTTACTCTTTATGAGGATCCTGGGGAAATATAACAATAAATTTTTCAGTTATTCTAGGAGCGAAATAACATTAGCAGAAGCTGGATTCTCCTTAGTGACTCCTTGGAAACGGGGAGGTTATAAATTCTCCAAAATGTTTCCGGTAATACATGCAACTCGGGCGTATGAAAGGGTACAATCTGTGTCCCTATAAATGACGCATCTACCCTGAATAATGAAGGCCGCTGACCCGAAGGCGGCGAAGGCGGAATACAGTAATAACCCTCATATAAGAACCTGAATTTTTCAATTTAGCCTAAATAGGTTCTTATATAAATGGTACTTAAAGGAAATTTAGCCTAAACAGGTTCTTAAATAGGTTCTTAAATTTGCATATGTATTTCATCGGAATATATTGTACATATATTGCAAATACAGTATCATCTCATAATAAATCATTTATAATGTACCATGTAGAGCAATGCCTATAGGCAGTTCAGTGCAGATACAGTAAAACTATATGTTCTTAACAAAACATAACAGTTTAGAAACTCATGTTGATAACAAATTCTACAGCAACCCCACTGATAAGAACCTAACTTAAAATTTTAGGCTAAATAGGTTCTTATGTAGAGGGGGCTTAAAATGAGAATTTTAGCCTAACAGGTTCTTAAAACCCAGGTTCTTATATGTGGGTTATTACTGTATTTTCAACGGTCGAGTTTGACTTCAGGCGAGGCTTCGGGCCTTAAAACGGCTTTATTCAGTGGAAATATCAATACAAAACGCCTTAAAAGAATGAAGAAGAACCCACGCATCTTTGCAGGTATGTTTTTACCGCTGGGGAGCGTTTCGATTTGATTTGTACTGTCAACCATGCGTGCATTTCTGGAATGAATCTACATGTAAGCAGATGTAAGTTAAGCTTAACTCAAATGTGACAATGTTTGTTCAAATTCAATTGATTTTCGAAAGCTACATGTAAATACTCAAATCAGTTTAGTTTCACAAAAATTGTGGGATATATTTCACTTTAAACTGCCACAACTTGATAGAAAATGAATCGAAAAAGATCAGTTTTGAGAAATGTACATTGGTGTAAGTTATATTTTATAGAGAGTTACAAGAACACAGGTCAATCAATACATGAACACACGTTAATATTTACATGTACGTTTATACCTGCAAAGCTTTTCAATACGTGAAGGGGCCTTGTTCTCATGGCAGTTGCCTTTACCTGGAAATGCCTTGAACGTTTCAAACTGTCCAATGATACTGTACATTTAAATACAGTTTTGTATTAAGCTCACATGTATAACTCTAAGAAATAAAGTCTTTAAAACAACAGCATTAAAGGGATGGTTTCACGGTTTGGTGAATGTACACAGATTAAAATGCTTTATTTGCTTTCTCTTACCAATTTTACTGCAGTTAAAAAGGCACTCACATTTACTTCAATAATGACTTACGATGACCAAAATTCACAGAAAATTTCAATGGATTACACCGACAAAGTCAACACTGAATAAAACATTTGACCGGAAGGATTTATTCTAGGTTCTGGTGGCTTTCATGGGTACAGTATGTATGTGTGATCATCCATTCAATCAGCTGACTGACTGTGGCATTTTCATGGGCAAATTTCCCACCAGAGTTATCGATTCACTTCTGATTGGTGTAAACAATGAAGTTAAATGGGTTACATCATAGCTTGCACATGCGCCCAACCATGAAACCCTCCCTTTAAGTACATGTAACTGTGGAGAGAGATGAGGGTGTTTTTCTAACACATGTACAGTGGTGTAGGTTTACATAACAGTGTAACTTGAAAATTTAAGTATCAGTATAAAGTGCAAGCTAGGCAATTTTGGGTTCACAGAAATTCTCTTTACACTATTATTATTTGTATTGTTGTTCGTAGTATTTTAGAGTGTGAATATGCACCAAGACAAAAGCAAAATAATATATAACATTGTTCTGTCTTGAAACTAAAAGGTACATGTACACTATAAGGAGGATATTATACCGTCATTCCAGCATGCTTTGGGTAAATGAATGACTTCTGATTAGTGTTTTATGTTGATCACAGCAAAATCTACAGTAAGATGAAATAAAACTGAATGATTAATGCTCATACCATAGAAAATTCAGAATTGTGAGAAAAGCAAAGGTCGATTTTGAACTAAAAACAACATAACCGTAAACAAACGCAGCTGGTCAGTTGCACGCCGAGTAGATGAGCTGAGTAGCTGTTGTTTTATATTTTTATTAGCGGGAATTATTTCACCAGCTCTGTTCACCGGTGTTAGATTCAATAAGTCAAACTGAAGGCAAGCAAATATAATATACAGATACTATGAAAATCAGTAGAGTGGTAAAACGGCCGCTTCAAATCTGTACCACGTGATGTAGTTTTTGTGTACCACGTGATGCGATTTTTGTGTACCACGTTGATTCTTTTTTCGCAGTGAGTGATCAAAACAAGAGATGTCGACTGTAGAGTCAAAATGGCGTTCAACAGGCATGACCGGTTTTATGAGCGCGGAAAAAGCCTTATGGTTAACGTTCCTGCTTATCCTCTTCCAGCTCAAATTCCCCTCGAGCATCTTGCTTCTCACAGCGCGACCAACGGCCGAAACCGAAGTGCCTGCTACTAAGTTCCCATACTGGAGGACTTCCCGTAGTATGACTAGTATGTTTTTGTACGATTGTGATGGCTTTTTGGTCTTCATAACCTCTATTAAATGCAGTTCCCCTGGCCCAAGTCTTCCGGGGTTGCCTGACAAACGTGGTTTGTCTTCCACGCCGCCGGTTCTAACAAATGTTTCCCAGATTTCTTTTGCAGTCTTGCCGTAAACTTTATTCTTCTCGCCAATTTCTGTCCAACTCCCAAAAAATTCTCAAGTCAGACTGTTGCCACCGGCCTCTAAAATAGAGTCGATTATTTCGCCTTTCACACACTCGGGGAGGCTTTTTCCGCGCTCATAAAACCGGCCATGCCTGTTGAACGCCATTTTGACTCTACAGTCGACGTCTGTTGTTTTGATCACTCACTGCGAAAAAACAATCAACGTGGTACACAAAAATCGCATCACGTGGTACACGAAAATCGCATCACGTGGTACACAAAAACTACACCACGTGGTACAGATTTGAAGCGGCCGTTTTACTACTCTACTGATTTCCATAGTATTTCTTCTAATTTAAGCCAGCATTGTTTTGAAATGGCAAGAAGGTTTATTGATTCCATGAATCTGTGAAGAGATTTCAAGTGTCTAACATGCAATGCCGATCGAGGATTTAGGTCCCTCTGGGAATTTAAGCAACCTTAAATCAAACTGTAAACATAACCTGAAATGGAAAAATATTAATATTCTGTAAAGGTGAATAGAATAAATAGGTTAACATTTATTTTGAAATATTTCTGCTATGACCAACTGACCTCCAACCTCAACAGCGTCTGTGTAAAATGAGCTCCTTGCAGGTCGCCGTCATTTGATAATATAGTTTGCTTGCAATGCATGCTGGGAAGATGGTAAAATCCTCCTTTTTTAAACTGCATTTTCAAGTCAGTTTTTATTCTTAAGACAATGTTCATGTATATTACTCACATTGACCATACCCATCTATTCACTGGTACATGTAATATTAAATAGTGGCTCTGAGGATAATATATTTAATGTAGCAGTGATGTGGGAGTATATGCTTCATATTTTCTCAATTTGAAATACATAACATATTTAATTTTGTGATTTCTTTTCTCTAGTTAGAAATGGTATCATTCAAAGAGATTCAAGGAGAGCTTTTTATGGTAAGAGAATAATTGATGTTACATGTATATGTCCATACACATTAAGGCTGTTTTCTAACAGGAGCCTGGTAGTAATTTGTACGTGTACGTGTACATGTACATGTACAATGTGTTAATATTTTGCTGCAGTACCAAACATTATTCAAATGGGATCCTTAGGTCTGATCTAAAATCAGTGTTTTAGTTGTCTACTGTATGGAATAACATAATTTGGTGTTGTTTTCTTTTGATGTAGACATAATTAATTTACCCTGCCAAGCATTCATGGTGAAATCTGATAAACTGCATCTAAATTTATGGTGCATTGTGTATTTTCTTTAGTTAAATGTCCCTGATCTTTGTTTTAAACTTGGTCTTGTTAACCCAGAAAAATTTGAACCAGGTGTTTATTGAGAGACCATCATTTTATTCATATTTGTCCCCTGGTGACTGATTTTTTTATCAGTTCCTCATTCTCAGAAACTCGTGGCTGTGTTTTATTGATATTCTCCGGAGAAATTGGATTATGATCACTGCATTAATAAGGAACCTTTGATTTAAAGTCCCTTACTTGTCACTGGATTTTCCATACTCATGTTTATTGTAAACTTAAAATCCTGGTTACATGTACATGTATAAGCCCATCCGGTTATAGGCCCACAAAATTCTCCCAGTTATAACCCCTTCTGGATGTAAGCTTCCACATCTCCACAACAATTCTTTACATGCATGTAAAGAACATAAACTGACTGAAATAATTGAACAGTACTGTATCACAATATTTTGTGCTTACCATCCTACAGTTGTGTATAAACTCTTAAAAATTTGTATAAGCCCAGGTCCAACATGTATAACTGGGATTTTATGGTATTCATATTGCCTTTAAATTGTTATTAAAAACAAGCTTTACATGTAGTTTCCACTAGGTTTTTCATAATGTAAAATCTTATGCACAGGCAGGTGATAGCATGTTATCAGATCTTTGAGTGACCACATTTATACTGATTGCAGATTGCAGCTTCAGTTCAGCAAATGACAGTTTAGCATAATTCTATTCATAGGCTGCAGGTACCTGGCCTATTAATTAAAGGAGAAATGTTAAATTAACCTGTCCGATAAATTTTTTTTATATGAACAACAATATTCATGGAGATAATTGGATTATGGCCTGAGTGTGACGCCATAAACAAAGGAAAAAAATACAAAGGTAGTATCAAAAAAGGAGTTGAATTCTTTTCTTGAACCAAGGGCCCAACCGATGAACAGGGTTAATCTCCTTGAGGGTAGCGGAGTTGGTGGTAGAATATTTTGAAGAAACTGGAAAAACACTGGAATGACCACTTGTCGGGGTTTTTCTGCCGGGACGGGGATGCCGGCATTTATCCTTTGTAATCTTCGCTCTCTGCCCTCCTTTCAGCTTGGTACATTCTTTTCTCATCGTCCGAGTTTGAAGCAAGCTCATCTGACAAATCACGAGACAAATCATCTGACAAATCACAAGAATTTAGTTTTATTGACTGAGTCGACTGAGTCGATAAGGTAAACTGACCACCGTAAAAAGATTCAAATAGCTGACGTTTCGAGCGCTATCCCTTCGTCGGAGCGAATCCGACGAAGGGCTAGCGCTCGAAACGTCAGCTATTTGAATCTTTTTACGGTGGTCAATTTACCTTATCGACTCAGTCGATAAAACTAAATTCTCGTGTTTCATCGCCCCACCGACGCAGCACCACAGTTTCTCTAGAAACTAACCCCATTCATCTGACAAATATTCGTTAAGGCATGGTCCATTTATTACTGATTTCCTTTCATCTTACATGTATAGTTCTTGCGGCGAGCCTTTTTAAAAGCCTGTTGGATGGTCGAAACTATTTTCCTCAGAGAAATGCTTTGAAAATTTGCTAAGCCAAGATTCAATAACTTGGGTAAGTTTATCAGTTAAAGAACTAATCGAAACGGAAACAGAAGACTGAATACAATGTAGCTGCGCTTATAGAAGGATCTGCTTATAGAAGGGCCAGCACATGCTCATGTTTCCTCAGTGTTGTTCATGTAAAAAAAGTGGTGCGGTGAAGCAACGTTCACAGATGGAAGGAAGAACGCCAACTTATGACACCCTTATATACCGATATGCAAAACCCTATTATGTAACTTGACAACACTCATTGTACATGTATAACACAATGAAATTCAGAGCAGAACGTGCAGCAAGCAAATATCTGCTAAACTACGTAACGCCAATATTTTTGTATTAACTTTGCGCTTGCAACAGACAAAAACCTTGAACCTGCTCTTGTCTCGATAGAATGGATAGAACAAGACACTTTCAAACACCTACTGTAAATGGAAATAATTCTAATTCTTGTCGGTGTTACTTGTATGTAATGTTGAAGTGTAAATGGTGTGTATAAAATACGTTTGTCACATAATCTTCACCGCACCACTTTTTTTAACATGAACGACACTGAGGAAACACGAGCATGTGCTGGCCCAAGCGTCAAAGCTGTGGATCCATCTATAAGCATGGCTATTCAGTCTTCTGTTTCCGTTTCGATTAATTCTTTAACTGATAAACTTACCCAAGTCAGTTATTGAATCTTGGCTTAGCGAATTTTCAAAGCGTTTCTCTGCGGAAAATAGTTCGACTGTCCAACTGGCTTTTAAAAAGGCTCGCCGGGAGAACTATACATGTAAGAGGAAAGGAAATCAGCAACAAATGGACCACGCCTTACATGAACTGATACGAAAAAGTTAAAGTGGCTCTTCAATCAGGTACCGAGTTAGTTTGGAAACATGTCAAAGCGAGTACGGCAGGTTGACCATTAATGAATATTTGTCAGATGAGCTTGCTTCAAACTCGGACGATGAGAAAAGAATGTACCAAGCCGAAGGGAAGGCAGAGAGGAACCCTGGTGAAAATCCTCACAGGATCTTCAGGGATCTTTGAAGATCTTCAAAGACCTGTCAAAGATCCTTAAAGATAAAGATCTTTAAAGGATCCTCAACGATTCTTCATCTGCAATTTATTGTAGAATTTTTTTACAAAGATCCTTAAGGAATTGATGAAGATCTTAAAAGGATCCTAGCAAAATATCCTTGTGAGGATCTTTGCAAGGATCCTTTAAGATCCTCAAGAATTTAAAAGGATCTTTCAAGGATCTTAATAAGATCCTTTAAAGGATCTTGCAAAGAACTTTGAAGATTTTTAAAGATCCCTGAAGATCTTTGCCAAGAATTTAAAGGATCCTTGAAGATCTTGGCAAGATTATTGAGGATCTTACAGGAATTTAAAAGATCCTCAAAGATCTTTATTAAGATTCTCAGTAAGATCCTCGCAGATCCTCATGCAGATTTTTAAGGATCTTTAAAGATCCTTCAGATTCTTACCAGGGAAGGTTACAAAGGATAAACGCTGGCGTCCCCGTCCCTCCAGAAAAACCCTGACAAGTGGTCATTCCAGTGGTTTTCCAGTTTCTTCGAGATATTCTGCCACCGACTGCGCTACCTGCAAGGAGATTAATCCTGTTCGTCGGTTGGACCCTTGCTTCAAGATAAGTATTTAACTCCTTTTTCAATACTATTGTAGCTTTGTTTTTTTTTCTTCGTATGGCGTTACACTCAGGCCATAATCCAATTATCTCCGTAAATTATTGATGTTAATATTATTCTATGTTAGTGCAGAATTTAAAATTTATCAGAAGGGTTAATTTAACATTTCTCCTTTTATTAATAGGCCAGGTACCTGCAGCCTATGAATATAATTATGCCAAAATGGCATTTAAGATCTGACAAAATGCTGGCACTTGCTGAACTGAAGCTACAATCTGCAATCAGTATAAATGTGGTCACTCAAAGATCTCTGATAACATGCTGTCACAAGATTATGTGAGACTTTCAAACACCTACTGTAAATGACAATAATTATAATTCTTGTCTATGTTACTTGTATGTAATGTTGAAATGTAAATGGTGTGTATAAAATAAGTTCCTCGCATAATCTTGTTCAAAATCCCTGATGAAGTCTGTTCTAACATGACTTGTATCAGATGAAACTGGTCTAGTAATTAAAAGCAAGATCAGTTGCTGTGTGCTGCCCACTTTTCTTTTGATAAAAACATGGACGCAAAGGACAGTTGCCTTTAGTAGTAGGCAGACTACTACAAGACAGACTTTGCTCACTGCAGCTGTTTTTTGTTTTGTTTCGCAGGCTTCAAGAGCAAGAGCATCCCATGGCCAAGCTATTGCAGAAAACATACCAAAGCTGCAGTCAATGTACACTGTACATGTAGCTCTTTGAAAGGAATAATGAAAAGCAGAAACAAAGAATCTTGAACAGTTGAAAAACGGTGTAACATTAGGATCAAAGGAGTTATAATAAAACAATTAAAAAGCAGCTTTTTAATGAGTCGTGTATGTTTACTTTGCCTATGAATGTTTACAGGCTCCCTTATTCGATTTACATGATATTTACAGGCTCCCTTATTCGATTTACATGATATTTACAGGCTCCCTTGTTCGATTTACATGATATTTACAGGCTTCCTTATTCGATTTACATGATATTTACAGGCTCCCTTATTCGATTTACATGATATTTACAGGCTCCCTTATTCGATTTACATGATATTTACAGGCTCCCTTATTCGATTTACATGTTATTTACAGGCTCCCTTATTCGATTTACATGATATTTACAGGCTCCCTTATTCGATTTACATGATATTTACAGGCTTCCTTATTCGATTTACATGTTATTTACAGGCTCCCTTATTCGATTTACATGATATTTACAGGCTCCCTTATTCGATTTACATGATATTTACAGGCTCCCTTATTCGATTTACATGATATTTACAGGCTTCCTTATTCGATTTACATGTTATTTACAGGCTCCCTTATTCGATTTACATGTTATTTACAGGCTCCTTTATTCGATTTTCAGGATATTTACGGGCTTCCTTATTCGATTTACATGTTATTTACAGGCTCCTTTATTTGATTTACGTGATATTTACAGGTTCCCTTATTGAATTTACATGTTATTTACAGGTTCCTTTATTCGATTTACATGCTATTTACATGGTCTTATGTCCCTGGTTTGAGAAATTTACAGGATCTTTTCCATAATTTACATGTTTCACCTTAATTATTTACATGTTTTTTACAGGATTTCTCAAAACATGTAAATGGGTAAAAATCATGTAAATTTCCATTTACAGTATCTTTTTGAGGATTTACATGTTATTTACATGTTTTTTACATACTATGGAAATTTTCAACTTTTCCAGTGTAAACCACCACCAATCCTAACCACCCGTCATGGAACATCACTACACATCATCGCACGTTGCTAGACCTAATCAACTTCCCTAGAAATCATCTAATGGAACTAGACATCATCCAACATCACTAGGCATCATACAGGATACTGGAACACGAACTTATTCCCAGGTTAAGTCCAGCGCCCTAACCACAAGGCCTTGCACCCCGCGTCTTTTAGTAACACTGGCATAGCTCACCTGTTTTTTACACCATTTTGAGGTTGCAAGAGTGCTAAATCGCCTGAACTGAAAATCAATGAAAATAAAAGAGATATTTTTGATTGTATGGCTAATTACCAAACATTCATCTGATATTTCTAAATACCATAATTTTTTTTTAATTAATGACATAGCTTACAATACATACAATACTAAACACTAATTACAATAAATTAATAAGTAAATTAATACATCAGTTGTCCTAAAATTAGTAAATATAGTTGTAAGAAAAAACTAAAAAAAAGACAATTTAGGAAAAGGGCACGGACAGGAGAGATAGTGGCTTAATATCTTAACTTGCTTACAACTCAGATTAAACATTTACAGTAGTTAAAACATGTCTACATTCTAGGAAGATGAGGAAAAACTCGGTAAAGTAAGGCCGTTTATAAAACCAAGCAAGCCATTCCACTTTTTTTCGAATGATGTTTTTGTAAGAGAGTGCTTTTCTAACAAAGCATAGTTTTCAATTTGTTGAATCATGCCCAAAATCTGTCGGGAAACGTTTGCTTCATTCTACAGGCGTGTATAAAATACCGTGCAAGAAGAGTACATAAATCAAGTAGAGATGATGCGGAGGTTTCAGTGTTTAAGCCTAGAGCCAACAGTTTGTTTATTTTGTCATTGTCGGAAAGTAGACCTTGAGTGATTAGCCAGTTTTCCAAGGCTTTCCAAAAAGATTGCACTGTAGGATAGTCCCAAAAAAGATGTAACAGTGTTTCCGGATTTTTTTGACAGAAAGAGCACATTTTATTATCCTTTATTCTAATCTTACTCAAAAACGTATTAGTGGCAATTCTTCGGTGAATAAACTTCAATTGAAAGTTCCTAAGTTTGCAGCTTTGAGTACAAATAAAAGGTTTCAAAAATATTTGCTGCCATTGAGTGGTTTCTAGCTTTTCGATTTGACAGTCTACTTCCCACTTTGTTTGCGTCTTTTAGTAACACTGGCATAGCTCACCTGTTTTTTACACCATTTTGAGGTTGCAAGAGTGCTAAATCGCCTGAACTGAAAATCAATGAAAATGAAAAGAGATATTTTTGATTGTATGGCTAATTACCAAACATTCATCTGATATTTCTAAATACCATAATTGCCACAAACTGAAATACTGAGGCGCGCTAAACGTTTCGATTTTGTCAAATGAAATTTAACTTAAATTTCATTTGACAAAATCGAAACGTTCTCTCCCATGTTATGCGTATAGGTTTTGCCTCATCACTTCTGGCGTTGACTGGAAAACTAAAACGACGACGGGAAATTGGCTGTAAAATGTACTGAGCAATCTGGGGAAAACTCTGAGCCACTCGCTTGTTGCGGGAAAAGGAACTCGTCACGATTCCTCGGGAACCAAGATCTACTCCAACTGGACTTCTAACGGACAGCAGTGAACCAAACAAAACTATATCCACACAGTTTAATCTCAGCTCAAAAATCAAAACAACAATTACAATCCGTATGGAGCGAGACTATTCAAAAACTCTTTACAACAAAGACAATAATGTAACTTCATCCAGAGTTTATATTGTCGCAAAAAGCTAATCAAATTTTAAACTAGAAGAAATCTAATCTGTAGAGAACGTAAAGCAGCTAGAAATACAATTAAAATTCGCAAACTTATGTTCTATAATGCAATTGGTTATAAAAGAATTTCTCTTCAGAAAGTGCAAAAAGGCAAGTACAGCTATAAACATAATACAACAAAAAAACCTCAGCTCTCTTACTCGGACATAAATACAGGAGGAGAACCCAACAAGGAATGTTTAGGAAAATGCTTGGAATGGCGTGGTACTGTTTTTTTTCCTTATCATTTTAGTACTTTTAAAGAAAACTGTATGAAAGCTTATACAATTTAACCTTTTTGGTTCTCATAGCTAAATATTTCAGCGGCAGAAAATTCATTTAGGGAAAGGAATCTTATTCCCCGAATTTACCAGCTGCTTTCGTTTTTCTGGCCTTATTTCGTACCCAACACGATGTTTTTTCTCTCGCCGAAAACAAAAGACGTTAAAGTGCCCCTGTGATCAAATTTTTTATTTTAATTTCATTTTTTTACATTTTCATGTACTATTAGACTTTCTTACTCATCTTGCCAAATTTCAATCCATTACGAACATCAGAAGTCTTTTTATTTTAACATTTATTTCCAAGAATTTGCGGCCGCCATTGATCAACCTTGTTCCAAGGCTTGGTTGTGAATGGGAGAAAGTGACGTCAAAGACTCAAACATACCTCACGGGTTGAAATTATAACAACAATCAGCAAAGAAAATTAATAGGCCATTTCCGAGTTGCTTTTAGCCTCTCTATCAAAGCGAGGCTAGGTGCAAAACCTTTCATATGAAAATGAGTTTTCATTCACATGCAAATAAGTTTTATTTGCATGTGAATGAAAACTCATTTTCATATGAAAGGTTTCGCACCTAGCCTCGCTTCAATAGAGAGGCTAAAGGCAACTCGGAAATGGCCTATTGCACGAAGAACAAGTTCAAACTTTTTGTTGCTTTTCGCGTGATTTTCAATACTTATTGTTATTATAATTTTAACCCGTGAGGTATGTTTGAGTCTTTGACGTCACTTTTTCCCATTCGCAACCAAGCCTTGGAACAAGGTTGATTAATGGTGGCCGTAAATTCTCGGAAATAAATGTTAAAATAAAATGACTTCTGATGTTCGTGATGGATTGAAATTTGGTAAGATGAGTAAGAAAGTCTAATTGTACACGAAAATGTAAAAAATGAAAATCAAAAATTTGATCATAGGGGCACTTTAAATTATCCGATGTTACGAAAGTTCGAAGCGACATTTTTCTAAAGGAAACTCAAGTTTGTAGTCAAATTAATTACGAATTTAATTAAGATGGCTGAGCCTTCCGAACAGTTTTTCACCAAAACAATTCGTTGGGTGCCCCTAATAATACAGGAGAACAGACTTAAAAAAAGGTTTCTTTCGACTTAAAGTTCCGTATTATACGTTGCAAAATCTTAGTTAAACGAACATAATTCTACAAAACTCCAGGTCAAACATTGACACAACAAAAGACAAAATGCAAATAAAGAACATACAGTTGCTGTCCATGTTACGCGTAACAGTATTTCGTGCATCTTCTCTCGCCAAACAAATTATTGCGAGTTAAAATGGGCTGCTGAGATGACATATCGGATGAATATCAGGGTAGACACAGTATTATTAAAATTGGTCGACGGGAGAGACACGTTTTATCATGTATTATAATATTATCAGTTGTTGTTTTTTAAAGTTGCACGAAAAGTTGAACCGTTTTCTACTTTCTCCAACAAATTTCTGCAAGTTGCACAACACAACACGACATCTTGCAACTTGTTTCGCCACACTCTTTAAAAACAGCCTATAGAGTGTTTTCACTCACGTGGTCTGCAGCTATGCTAATTTATTTGAACAAAACAAAGTGTTTGCATTAGAAAAGAGTTCAATCCCCACAGGATTAGCTTGGGACACCAATATGGCCGCCGTTTTATTGTTTTGAGACACCAACATGGCCGCCATGACGTCATGTGAAAACACTCCATAGATCATTTATCAACTTTTTCAACATTTTTCAGCTTACACAATTTTTTATACCGAGATAAGTTGCATGGCAATTGTAACGTGTAACATTGTACGTGCAACTTGCAACAATTTTTTTGCGAGATAAGTTGTACGAAAACGTTTTGCATGTAACAGCACCTAAACGTAATCTATTTTTGTGTTCTGCTGACGTAGTTCTGCCACTAGAATTTAATTTTAGATTGTCGAGCCTATTAAGAAAGCGTTGTAGCTAGCCAAGACACCAGCTGACGAGTGACGGCCCCTATCGTTATGCTCAGCTGAAGTTTGATGGATAGTTTAAACCCAGCATTCCTGCCAGTACATCTGCACTCAAATAGTTTGTCAAATAGCATTTACTCCTATATGCCGCACAAGTCACGCCATATCAGCAGAACACACGGCCCCAGTGGGGCCCTATTTTTTAGTTCATGCGAGCAATTAAGATTTTTATTCCCTAACACGTGTATCAGTAAGTAAAAGTTGTGCTATCAGTCTCTAGTATAGCAATGGAGAGATGGTAAGGTGGAATTGACTAGTGCTATCTTTTAAAAAAGCTTTTGACTTTTCTCATTGTTTATTGTTTTCAAGCAGATAGGAACCAACAACTAAGAAATCAAAATCACTTCTCAAAAACAAATCTGGGCACCATGGTCAGCATTCTGAGCAGTTCTCTCTACAACCAAATGATATCAGGACTCGCTCGACGGCTGAAAGATTATCAGGAAACAAAAACACGATTAAAAAGAAATTTAGATTAGAGGTGTACTACCCGGTGCTTAAAATCCTACAAAGGCCCAACCTTAACTAATATATATATATATAAACTTGTCACAAGCATCCACTTGTCCAGTCTTATATATATACTGATTTTCAAAAACATTGCTATTTTTGTATATACAGCAGTTTGCAAAAATTTTGAACCCCCCTCCAAAATATATCATTATATCCCTGCTCTCTAACAATGCTATATATCTGGATATAATGATATATTTTGGGGGGTTCAAAATTTTTGCAAACTGCTGTATATATATATCTTATATGTATACACACATCATCAATAAGAGGACAGAAGCATAAAAAACTGACGTCAATTTGTTTAACAGACGGATAAAACGATAAAACTGACGCCATCAGCGAAAGTTTTTCCAAACTTTTCAGCGTCGCGTTTTTCGTGGCGAGAATTCTTTCACAAATCCAGAATTATTCAATGAGAAAAAAGATGAGGTGAACCTCAAGAAGCTAAAAAATAACCTTAAAGCGAAAAGATGAAGTTGTTTGTTGAGAACCAGGCCTGAAAATTGGGGGTGAGCAGGATTATAGTGCTGTCGCTTAAATAAGCTTTACCGGAAGTGAACTGAACCGCGTTTCAACGGATTTTTTGAGAACAATTTTAACCGGAATAAAGGTTAGTTTCAAAATTTCAATTTTTCTATGTGTTTCTGACTTACTCTACTCAAAGTTTTAATTTACGATCCCGTGTTTCTCCGAATTATGGCGATGAAATTCTGGTTTTGTGGCGATCGCAATATGCATTTCCTTCTTTCGTTTCAACATCAGTTTTGGTGTTTTGTTATTGCAAAAATAAAATTGACGTCAGTCAGTTCGCTGTGGATCCACAGCACTGACTTCGACAATGTTATGACGAAATTTATCATCTATAAGAGGACAGACGCATAAAAAACTGACGTCAATTTGTTAAATGGGAAAACAGTACAACACCATTACAAGCGTTTTTCTAAACATTCCTCGTCGGGTGCCCCTGAAAGAAATAACTTTGCCGGGGAAGTTATTAATGGACTGCATATACTCACCACATGTCCACAGTTTCGTCTGTTTTTTCCTTTTGTTTTTTATTTCTGCATGGAAACAAACGAACAACGCATCATTAGATCAACAACTATGGTGTCTTAGGCAAGGCCCAGTTCTTCAATGCTGGCCAGACGTTTTAGGATACTTGATTATTTCTTACGTTGATTTTGTTGTTGTTGTTCACGTGTAATTTACTGTTTTTTGAGTATTGAACAGGAAGTCACAGGAATCTCGCCAGACCTATGGCAAGGAAACACCCTCATAAAATAGTCTCATCATAGAACAAACAATTTCAGTCGCGAACTCTTACCTTTCATAACAAATGTATCCGATGATCACCAATATTATTAATAACAAGAGTAATACCACGGGAACGACAATAGCAGCGACGTTAATACCTACCAACACAAGATCGACATAGAAATGAGCTATATAGATTCAACAAATGAAAAAGCCAAATCACACAATCAGTTCTTTTTGCGCGTATTACTATTGATCCCAGACGTCCTTTCAAATTGCCTTGAAAATCAGCCCGCTTCACGCACCGTTGGTTTCACTCCGCGGTTTGAAAAAAGTTCATCACGTGATCAAAATTCTGTTGACCGCAAATCAACAACATGATCGGTTATGTCACGTAACGTTAAACTTACGATGAATGAATTTTAACTCGCAGTCGTCAAATCTGCTCAGTTAATACCTTTCCTAGAAAAAACAGTTCTTCCTTTTCAATTGCAAGTTACAGAAAGTTAAGTTCAAGAATTGAAGGCATAAATTTAAATTCATTCTTCGCAAGTTCAACGTTACCGATCTTGTGGTCGACTTGCGGTCAACAAAAATTTGATCACGTGATGAACTTTTTTCAAACCGCGGAGTGAAACCAACGGTGCGTGAAGCGGGCTGATTTTCAAGGCAATTTGAAAGGACGTCTGGGATCAATAAATATAAATCAACAGCACTTGCTGTCCGGCTATCTCAAATGATGAAATTATAAAAGCCGAAACGGAAAAGCGTGATTCGCCTTCAAATTTCTTCGAGTTCTGACATTGACTTTCAACTTGTTTAGCTCTGTTCAGATCGCACTTTTTAGGGTCGCGCTTGGTACTCCCCAAGAAAAGGAGAAAGCACGCGTCTGATGAAAATGCTATTAACATCTCTCGAGTGTCCTAAACTGCCTTTTTGTGCCTTATGACGTAGAATTTAAGCTAAACTGAAAACTAAAATAAAGCGAGTTTTGAAACATTTCTGTTTTTTTTTTTTCAAAATCACTCGTCTACATTATAGTTTGCTGAAACTTATCCCTTGCCGGTTATAAGTCAAAAACGCTCTTTTACCACCAAATCTGAAAATTTTGTCTTGAGGAAGATATTCTATAGTTTATATTCTGATAAACTATGTTTTTGTTAGCCAATCAGAGGTGTGCAATGTCCAATCTATATCACGGTGATATAAAATGTTTATTACTTAAGATACAGAAAAAACATACAAACAGTGATTTTACAGGAATTTCTCACAGTACTGTAAATTTATCGGAGAAGAGGGCCAGCAGATCTGGATAAAGGTTTTTGGATGCATAATATTGGTCCTCCCCAAATGTGAGTCCAAAGAAAAAAAGGCGACCTTCCCCGCCAAACAGGGGACGCCCGGAACGAAACCAAACAAGTGTATACAGAGTGGCCATATTTAACAACTATTCACCGAAGTGGAGGTAAATAGTGGTGGATATTTACCTCACCGCTTCGCGGCTCGGTAAATATCCACCACTACCCACCTACACTGAGGTGAATAGTTGTTTTAGTATATACTGAAACAGTGAGATAATATAACGAAAATGATGCTTTTTAACTCATTTATTCCTGTCAACGATTACAATTTTCGCGCGCAAATTGCTGGGAGGTGAATAGCACTTGCTATTCCGAGTTTCAGTAGCCAATCAGAGCGCGCCAACAATGCTATCCACTGTTTCAGTATATACTAATTCAGGATATCAGCTGCAAGACCAAAAGTTGTTGAAATTCTTGAACACAAATCTCGATCTGTCTGGAAGTATTGAGATTTATCTTGCATTCTATGTCATACTGTCGAGTCCAAACTATAGCTTGGGAGTTTTTTTAGTGCTCAGTATTTTGCTTCAATAGGATAATTTCTTGCAAGAAATTTAACGAAAGCGAAATTCAGAGCGTTCGCCATCGCCGCAAGCATGACGTCATAACCTCATCAAAAAAAGGCCAGACAACCAATCAATGCGCGCGTTATTTTTAACTGTTTTTTAGTATAAATCTACTAGCGTTCTATCGCGAATGCTGTTCTCTTATTGACTACGTAACGCTACTCACTATCTATCCTGTTTTAGTATAAATCTACTAGCGTTCTATCACGAATGCCGTTCTCTTATTGGCTAAGTAACGCTACTCACTATCTATCCTGTTTTAGTATAAATCTACTAGCGTTCTATCACGAACGCTGTTCTGCTATTGGCTATGCTACTCACTATCTATCCTGTTTTAGTATAAATCTACTAGCGTTCTATCACGAATGATGTTCTCTTATTGGCTACGTAACGCTACTCACTATCTATTCTGTTTTAGTAGAAATCTACTAGCGTTCTATCACGAATGCCGTTCTCCTATTGGCTACGTAACGCTACTCACTATCTATCCTGTTTTAGTATAAATCTACTAGCGTTCTATAACGAACGCTGTTCTGTTATTGGCTACGCTACTAACTATCTATCCTGTTTTAGTATAAATCTGCCAGCGTTCTATCACGAATGCTGTTCTCTTATTGGCTACGTAACGCTACTCACTATCTATCCTGTTTTAGAATAAATCTACTAACGTTCTATCACGAATGCCGTTCTCTTATAGGCTACGTAACGCTACTCACTATCTATCCTGTTTTAGTATAAATCTACCAGCGCTCTATCACGAATGCTGTTCTCTGATTGGCTACTCACTATCTATTGTGATAGAAATGTCGAGTTCATTATCTAATTGTTAAATCGAACAAGTCAGTACCATCACTCTGGCGTAGTTGCCTTGCATCAGTCTGCCCTTCTCCTGGGTTCGATTTCGGGTCAGATTTTGGTGGTGAAGTCGTCATTTCCGGCTGTGTATAAGCTGTCGTCATTTCCGGCTGTTTATAAGCAGTAGTCATTTCCGGCTTCCGGTATGGTGGCACAACTTTTGGTCCTTCCAAAGATGATGAAGTTGTCGGCTCTGTGCTAGTCGATGGACTTATTACCACCGAATGCGGCTGTGCAGAGAATACAGTAGACGATTGTGTCACTTCCGGGATTCCAGGGGTTGGCATGGAAACCTCCGTGGTCGAAAGTGCTAAAGCGAAAAGTAATGTTGGTGAAAAATGTTTTATTTTGTTTGCGTGTCAACAAAATAATACATTCTTGTTAAATTTTACAATTTAACAAGAATCTATGGCTCATTAGCGCTTTTGCCAATGTAAACTTTTGCATTTTTATATATATATAGCTGATATTCCCTTAAACATTACATGAAAAGAGCTACTGATTGCAAAGGTTACTAAGGTTGCGTTCGATTGCCACTATTCCAAAATAAGAATATATTCCGGATTACTTCAGAATACTCATTCCGCCCGTAGGTCAATAAAACGATTATTCCGTTTCTGGAATAATACACTCTCCTCTCGCATCGTCGCAGCAATCAATTCCCAGACTTGTTTCTTTTTGTATTCGACGTTTTGAAACATCTCTTTCATGATGAGGAGAAGCGACTCTTCCCGATTCCAGGAGTATCCTTTTTGAGTAACAACTCATTTCCGGCTTCGCACATGGATGCCAGCACATGGTCGCCGGCGGTAGCCATTTTGTTTGTTGTTTTTAAAAAGGCAGCGAGGCGAGGACGAAGTGACGTCATTATTCTGGATTATTCCAAGCATTCTGCTCCCTAGTGCAGAATGCTTGGAATACATTCCATGTATTCTGGAATCGGAATAGCGACTCAATCGAACGGGCATTCGGGGTGATCGGTGATTCCGTTTATTCTTATTCCGGAATAAGGTCAATCGAACGCACCCTAAGTTTAACAAGTTTTTTCAACTCTTGGAGTCATTTCGTATTTACACGATGTCTTCTTTACGTAAATTCGTATGCTCTGATTATGAAACCAAATGTAAACAATAATATCAGCAAGGATTGGCCTGTAGGCAAAACATTAGATGATGGCGTACCCTCCATAGGTCGTGAGGTTGCGATGACAACGTTGACTGCAGTACTGGTAGCTGTAATACCTGGAAAAGACGCAAAGTTTATGTGGTATGGTTTAGGAGGTTCCTCAGTGCCTGTACAAAAGCACACAGTGTGATCACTTGTTTTTCAGTATTTTTAAAACAACTAAAATTTGATACTTTCCTTGAATTTCTGCGGAAAAGCAGACATCATGGCCAAACATAATGTCGAGGCATGATGCTCACGTGATATTACGACGTTGGGGTAGTGTCGCACCATGAACGAGAGAGTAAATGTACCGAAAAGCCAGGCAAAGAGGTTAGAGGGCGGTGTCAAGCTAGGATATAAACTTGATCGCACAGACTATTCTTCCTATAGGCCTTTCCCATTAGATCGAACAGATCCCAGAAAAATCTTCCCTCTTTCTCATCAACCTTTAACTCCCAAGAGTGCAGACAAAAAAATTCAAGAAAAATCCCAAATTTAATTTTGTAAAATATTGATAAACAAATTGTACCATGCAAAAGTACTGCAGAAGAGGTTTCATTTGAATGGTCACACCATAGGATTTTGTCAACAGACTCAAAAGTTAGAATTATATGCTACATGTCTGCATTATTGACTCTGGGAATGTAAGGGTCAAGAGTTGGCCTTGTTTTAGAAGTACACATGCTTCAATATATACCTCTTATTAGCCGAGTTCGAGGTCCGTACCATAAGTTACGGACCGAGTTTTTTTTCCTCGATTTATGGCCCAAGCGCGCTTCGCGCGCGGGCCATAAATCGAGGGGAAAAAACGAGGTTCCATAACTTACGGTACGGACCGAGAAAAACGAGGCTTATAAGATGTTTATTATATCTCAAAATCAGAGAGGAAAACCTTTCAAGTCAAAAAAGTCAAATTTTCAGCGTGAGCTGCAGCAAGAGCTGAGCGTATTTGCGAATACGCAAAAATTGTTTTCGGGGAATCCACTGCAAGGACAAAAATTTCGCTGAGGAATCAAGGTACACTTTTAGCTTAATTCTGTAGCCTCAAGTTTGTTCTTTTTAGAGCCACTGCCACAAACGATAACTCCGAACTTAAGTTTTATATAACTAGACAAGAACTTGATCAAACTAAGCTAGCTTAACAGTTTATCGATGGAAGCCGTTTCAAGTTGTTTTGCAGCTTTAACCTTATGTTTTTCATAGAGAAGTTTTCTTACAAAGAAAGGTACTCTTTTTTCAATGCTGAATTAAATTGTTAAAGTTAAACGAATTTGCCAAGTTACTCGAGTTTTTACAACTTACAGCCTAAAAGCTAAATACCAAAACAATAAGCATGTAAGCTTTATACTCAAGAAAATTGTCAATGCTTTGTTGATTCGCGGCTAATCAGTTTTTTGCTAAAGTTATAGCTAATTTCATCGAAGAGAGTTTTTGTAACCTGACATGTTAACCCATTTAGCTCCAAACGTTTTCTCTGGATAATTTTTAATGTAGAAAACAACTTTTGTTAGCGGATGCTAGACTGATGCTGGGACTCTCAAATTTTGCGGTCCGTACTGTAAAATACGGACCGGAAAATTGACCAATCATAGCGCGCGTACTAACTGAGAGATATAATAAAAAAGCTTATTTCCTGTAGACGAGGGTACATCAATGGCAACAGTAATGACTTGGTTGATCATGATTCCTACACTGTACGAATATGACCCTTCTTTGCCATCTTTGTCAGAGCTATCTTCATTATCAAACCTTAGGGGCTATTCACATGATACCGGAATGACTTTCATTCTGGAACGAGTTCATTCCATCTCCATATATTTCTCTGTATCTGTTTACATGATACCGAGACGAAATTTTGTTCCCGTACAGGTCATTCCGGAATGAGTTCACTCCGGTTTTCAATCCGAATGAAATTCTCGTTCAGGTATGACATTCCATTCTGGTATCATGTAAGCTGAAAACGAACTTCGTTCCAAGATGAAAACCGCAAACCGTGTAGTCTGGGGCGAGTGGCGCATGCGTATCGTTGCGCGAAACTTGCGCCATCTTTGTTTTCTGATCTGGCTCGAAAACCACGCAAGCGAGAACGCCTTAGGCTGAGGCGGTCGATTTTGTCATGTGAATACAGTACGTACTTCATTCCGGAATGAAACTCATTCCGGTATCATGTGTATAGCCCCTTAGTACTCCACATTTGACAATCACCTACTTCACCTGCTAAAGAAAGGGGTGGAAAGAGTGGACCCAAGTAACCTCTTCCATGGAATATTACTTTGTCTTGGGCAACACACCTGGCAGACTATTTATACACAGAGTATTGTCAGAGACACTCGTGTGGGATTGCCCCGGTCGAAATAGCCTGTGAACAGGCTTCTTTTTGGGGAATTGGGTTAGGTTAAAATCGGCGAGCGAAGCGAGGACTGGGAAAGAGGGAATGGGCGGCGAAGCCTGTGGACTCGCCTTTGATGCCACCGTTCCGCCCCCTAGTAATTATCCTGTTATTATATTGGCAACAAGTTAATTAAAATGTCAACAAGTTGTCATGTTTTTAGTCTGTTGAATGCATCGGTAGCAGTATAAAACACGACTCCCACTCTTCGCAAAAAAGTATTTAAAAAACCTAAAGTATAAAGCTTTTCCAATAAGACTTCAGAGAGAATTGCGCGTTTAGATCACAGTTATGATTTTGTTTTCTTCGATGATATTGACCTTTTGATCTCGGCGAATTATAGTGTTTCCGGCCACAGCGTAATAGGCATCTTAGATCCGAGTCTCAAAAAGTCGTTGTCTATAATTCCACGGCATTGAAATCATGAATTATTGCAATAATTTTTAGCTCCTTAGTATTAAAGTTCTGTAGTTGAGTAGTGTGTCCCAGTGGAGCTAGGATAAACCCCCGTTGTTTTGTAATAGCGTTTGATTTGGCATCCAACAGATAATCTGTAGCATGGTTGCTGTTTTGTAAATCCAGTCGGCAAAATTCCAAAAACATCTTGCTTTTTTGCGACAGACTTTAGACACAGCTCTTGCTCTTCTTTAAGCCTCGGTATAAGCGAAAACTTTCGCAACGAATCGCTCAAAGCTTTCTCAAAATCGAGATCTGAAAATTGCATGCGACGAGTCGTCATGTTTGTTTATCATATGAGCCAGCGAATGGAATATTTATGCAAATTTAAGGCGCAAGGTATTTGAGATGTCAACATGTGTCGTCTGTCACCGCATACCTGTCAACACCAAGTGATCTGACCAATCAGCTCATGATATCAGACTCTGGTATCATGGAACGGCGGCATCAAAGGCGAGTCCACAGGCTTCGCCGCCCCTTCCCTCTTCCCCAGTCCGCGCTCGGCTCGCTTCACTCGCCGATTTTAACCTAACCCAATTCCCCAAATAAGAAGCCTGTTCACAGGCTACGGTCGAAATTTAACTGCGGTTGTGTGTGGTGTTGCAGGATGTCAAAATAAAATAAAATTACATTATAAACTTTGTATGAAATTTTGTGTCTCAAAGATACAACTTACAATATTATGTATTAGAATACAATTCTCGTAAAATGGTATCACGCAGCTCTATTTTTGTCAGGGCTAGGGTCCATTGTTCTGTTGTTTGTTCTATTGTTTTCTCAGCTAATCAGAGAAGACCTTGTAAGAGCTGCGAACTCGCCCCAAAATTGACCAATTATAGATGTCAATTGCCTACTGTAATCACTTACCTTGCTCACATTGGAGACCAGTAAACTCAGCCACGCACTGGCAGGTGTAGTTATTACCGTTTGGTACACATGTTCCCCTATTCTGACAAGGTTTAGAATCGCATGGTTTCCAAGCTATATTTTCCATTAAAAATATTAAAATAAATGGTAAATTAAATTCTTGACAGTGTCAGGGTAATCTTATTAGCAGGATATAGTCCACCTATAACACGCTTCGCGGTCTGTTTGTCTTGTGGCATGTTATTCTACACGTCAAAGTCTTCTTTTCCTTCGGTTTCGTTCTAGGCCAGTCAAATTCCCCGAGGGTGACCGCTTAAAACAGGTTTGACTGTATTTCACTAGTGGTATATTAAATGTAATATTCCCCTAGGGAAATATCGGCTCCACTTTCCCCTGGTTCAATCAAACCGGTCAAGTAAAAAAGAACAAGAAATTACTTTTCACTGTAGAGAACTACATAACAATAACAATAAATAGTGGATTTTTCGTGTGTCTATCGATTGGTTATCTATAGCCCTTTTCGCCGTTAACCTTTCTCATTTGCATTACAATAAAATTCCACACGATTGCGAGGCAATTTCGGGCAGAAGCTACAAAATTGCCTCGCAACCACGTTGATTTTTATTGTATATTGCAAATGAGAAAGGTTAACCGCGAAAAGGGCTACTGGACGATACTAATGCATACCAATTAACTATTTACCGGTATACCGATAGGTATCAATTGCTCGATTGAAAAACCAATCGTCGATTGCCATCCATAAGCTTTATGGGTAGCCGGGCATGGTTCTTAGGGCGCCTGTTATAACAGGTTCAGGCTAATCACACCAAGCGAACTCTGTCTTTTCTCATGAATATTTTTATTTGGGTTGTAATTGTTACGGATACTATTTAATACCAGCTCCCTTAGCTTGTATGTAATCTTTACGTCTGATCATGAAAGTATAGATGGTACATGTATAACTTATTTATCTACTTTGCATTTTGTAGACAAGTGCAACTACTTATAGATCGGCCCCGTCCACACGTATCCGGATATTTTTGAATCCGCAACTTTTTTGTTGCGGATTGGCCTTCCGTCCACACGTATCCGGCGAATTCGGCTCACGAATCCGCAACTTTTTGAATCCGCTCTCCAGAGTGGAAATTTTTGAATACGCTACGAGTACGACATCGCGTGGACGGTCGAATCCGGATATATTTTTAATACGCTGACGTAACAGTATCGGATCCAGTTTAACATGGCCGACCGTAATATTATCGCTTCTCTTCTACTTGGACTTATTTCAAGTCTAATAACGTGTTACCAGTTTAACTTGGCTTTGAACTTGGCCTTTGCGCATGCTCTGTTGACAACATTGTAAGAGGAGCCCTGGGTACTAGAGCGAATCCGGATACGTGTGGACGGGCAAATACGATTCGAATACGCTACGTGTGGACGCGAATATTCTCTAATCCGCAACAAAAAAGTTGCGGATTCAAAAATATCCGGATGCGTGTGGACGGGGCCCTAGACTGTCCTTTATAGGCGAATCTTTGTTTACAATTAGTGTCTCATTAGCATATATGTTGCAGATAAAACCCGTTCACAGGTTGAATCAGTATTCAATATCGGTTAAATGTGTACCAATGCACTTTTCAATCTAGGTAAGCTAACCCTAACCCTAGCACAAAGCTAACCGTCACTCCTAGCACAAAGATACATGTAGCCAGTGGTGTGATGGTTAGCTTTTTGCATTAGAGTTAGCTAGGGTTACCTTTGTGCTGGGGTGAGGGCTAGCTTACCTACAATCGTCGACAAACGTCTTTGGGACACTTTCATAAAAGCGCCATCTTTAATATTTCTTCAAGAATTATAAAAAATTTCCGCCACCGGGTTAGTAGAAATGACCCCCTCTCCCCTCGGACAATGTTGTTTTGGAGGAAACTAGTTTTGAGAGCCGAAATCAACCTTGTGATTGGGGGGGAGGGAGGGGGGGGGGGGGGTATATATTTTACAATGGATGGCTCATTAGCGCTTTTGCCACCCAACAGTTTAATGAGTTTTTGATAGCTGACAACTGCATAGGTTACTAAGTTTCATAAACTCTTTCAACTTTTAAAGTCTATTCGGCCCCTTCTCTAAATAATGACGTCAGCAAAACTTCGCCTATTCTTTCTAAATTATAGAAGACAAACCTTTTTCGCACATGTATCTTAGTTTGTTTCCACAAAACGCCATATGCCATTGGTGTTCCTGTTGTTGATACATATGAACACAGCGCTTGGTCTTGGATATTTTAGGTTCATCAGTGTGCCAGTATCTGTAATCACTTCTTTCGCCACTGATCCACTCAAACACATTTCGATGACTGTTGTTGTGCAAGCCATTCCAAGATCCCTTGCCCTTCAAAAGAGTCATAATAAAATTCATCTCATACTGATCATTGACCGTTACAAGGCTGGCTTGTTCGGATACACAGGCTTGCTGGGATTTTTGCCAGGATGAAAGGTTTCGAAGGTAGATATAACAGCTCTCGTTATAATATGTCCAGTTCTGCTCGCATTTTCTATCTGCAACATACGTAGTAAAGACAGTGAGTCATACCCGGGTGAAGGGGGCTTTGTGCAAACTCTCCTGTATGCCGATACTTGTTGCTCACAGTAAAGGTCAATTAGTAGTAGCTGGGCAATGGAAGAGGGTTTCAATAAAGTTTTATACGCACAGACTCCGCTTCAACGTTCAAATCGTTACCATAATATTGTTACATCAGTATACTTAAGACTGAAGTAGGCAATGAATTTTCGTAGTGGCCCTGCAAAGCGTAGAAGTAACTCTCGGGGGTTGATTCTGATTCACTATTAGGTGAATCACCAAGAACACTCAGAGTCGGGAGACAGTTGCGGTTCTATCGTTTTATTTAACCCTTTCACTCCCAGAGTCAACTATAATGGAGACATTTAGCGTATTTCTAAATTTTGAGTCTGTAGACGAAATCCCATGGTGTGACCATTCAAATGAAACCTCTTCAGCAGTACTTTTGCATGGTGCCATTTGTTCTAACTTTTGAGTCTGTGAACGAAATCCTATGGTGTGACCATTCAAATGAAACCTCTTCAACAGTACTTTTACATGGTACCATTTGTTCTAACTTTTGAGTCTGTGGACGAAATCCTATGGTGTGACCATTCAAATGACACCTCTTCAGCAGTACTTTTGCATGGTACCATTTCTAACTTTTGAGTCTGTGCACGAAATCCTATGGTGTGACCATTCAAATGAAACCTCTTCAGCAGTACTTTTGCATGGTACCATTTGTTCTAACTTTTGAGTCTGTGGACGAAATCCTATGGTGTGACCATTCAAATGAAACTTCTTCAGCAGTACTTTTGCATGGTACCATTTCTAACTTTTGAGTCTGTGGACGAAATCCCATGGTGTGACCAAATGAAACCTCTTCGGCAGTACTTTGACATGGTGCAATTTGTTTCTCAATATTTTACAAAATGAAATTTGGGATTTTTCTTGAATTTTGTTGTTTAGCACTCTTGGGAGTTAAAGGGTTAAAGAGTCTGGCCCACCCAGTTTGCATTGCGCGCTTCTCTTATTGTTATGATACGGCTCTATTCCATATTCGGGCAAGCATATCACCTCTTGCACGAGTGAAATTCTCATCTACAATACAGTATGGATTTTCGGGGCCCTGAAAATGGCGGATGAACCAACGTAGGCGCGCAATGCAAACTGGGTGGGTCAGATTCTTTAAGAAAGCACAATGAACGGTTTTCGTGCTTTTTATAATAATCATGAGTGACAGCAGACAATAGGCAAATTCGGCTAACGCATTGTTATACCCAATTCAAATCTTTTGGGATTAGAATTCTTTGTTCGTCGTATTTCCATATCAATGAAGCATTGACATGGAAATTATATGGAAATACTGTGAACAAAGGATGTATTTCCCAAAAGGTTTGAATTGGGTACAACAGTGCGTTAGGGCCTGGTCGCACTACAGTCAAAAACAAAACTCCTCCCGCGTGCAAAAATCGAGGAAAACAAAAGAAACCGCTCCGGTGGGACGCGCTTTTTGTGGAATGTTCTTGTTTTTATGTCATTTTGCACGGGCTAATTTTTGTTTTTGACTGTAGTGCGACCAGGCCCTTAGCCGAATTTGTCTATAGACATCTTTCTTTCACACCACATATGCCCACGCTTACAAACAATCGACGGTATAGTTTTTTTCCCCGACCCTGCGTGTTCTCCATGCATGTCTGAGGTTGCAACCTTTTCCGGGAAAGGCTGTGAAATCCATGATGACAAAGTCTACATGATATACATTGCAGTTTGGTTCAACTTACCTTCCGCTTTTAAAACAGCAACTGAAAACAATGCAGACAAAGAGGGTTATTTTACCAAGTAATATAAAAAAAAACTGGCTCATCCTTGGTGTAAAAACCTGCCAAACTCACGAGTGACGTAAAACAACGAAAATAAAAGGTACTGATACAATGGAGTGTAAAACAACAAAGGTAGGAGACAAAAAAAAAAGTCACCGGTTTTTACACCGAGACAAACCCAAAAAAAACTCAACCAATGATAATAATGCGAGTATTTTCAATTTTCACTCTATCACAGTTTGTAAGGGTTATTGACCAGGAGCGAGGGGATATGTGATATATTCCCCTCGTGGCGTACCCGAGGGCGTAGCCCGAGGGAACGCCACGAGGGGAATATATTACATATCCCCGAGGGACAAGTCAATAACATGCTTATTTTTCACCTTGTGAGGTTTTCTAAAACAAAGAAACTATTAATTTTTCGGAGAGTAACATTCCGTTCAAATCAAATGCAAAAAAGCATGATTCCACAAGGCCGCATTGGGATCGCGGCACATGACGAAGCGAGACGGTAAACATGAAGGAGGGAGAGAGAGAAGAAAATGTATGAACGGCAGTACTCGTGGTCTCGCCATGGCCCAACTGCCCGCCTTCATCTTTCGAAGATCAATGGAGTGGTTGCGGTGTGCTTTCCAAGGGAAACCGGCGGAAACATATTCAGGTTCAAGCGTAAAACGAGGCGTCATACATTATTGAAGACTCGAAACCTGAATCGAGGTACGATACCATGGAATAATGTTATTAACATTTCTCTTTTTGGTCGCGACCGGCAAGTTAATTACGTAGGAATAAGATTGATGAAGTTGTCTTTAGTAGTTAGGGACGTTGGTGATTCGGGACCACCCCCAAAGACCCCTATGGAGCCTTAATTTAATGATTGCCACCGCCACCCACAGGTCCTCCTGCCAGTCGGCCCTGTGGGTGGCGGTGGCAATCATTAAATTAAGGCTCCATAGGGGTCTTTGGGGGTGGTCCCGAATGCACCAACGTCCCTAACTACTCACTGTGAATGCTGGTCCGGTACGAGACCACCACCCCAGGGAGGTATAGCCAATTGAAGAAACCCCACCCCTGTCATACCAAACCAACATGGCAATGACGGCTCAAGGACTTGACTTCAATCCAAAGAATCAAGACTACTTCGGCGAATGGCTGCTGTCTTTTGGTGAATCCCATTGGGACTACTTACCAGACATGATCCAGGATTACATCCTTGAACTGGTTGAAAGGAGTATCCAGCGTGACTTGGCTGCCAGGACCCTTCATCAACGCAGAATGAAATCTGTATGCCATTCAATAAAAAATCATTATCACTGGGAACACCTTTGCCATTTCCGTTTATTCACTTCACAAACATGTGATGAATGTCAAGAACACTTCTCGCCAGAAGTGGACATGGGTATGCACAGAGCCATCTGTCCTGGTATGCCGCCTTATAGAGCTTTACAGCGGGCATTGATGTTTGCAGACATCGGCAGTGATGACGAGGAAGACTATGACGGCCCAAGTGCTCACGAAAGTTTCTATGGCATTGGTCACTCAACATGATCCAGTTGTGTGGTTATCACCAATTGAAAAAACATTCACCCTTCGTATACCAATGATGGCGACAACACAAGAGTTCATGAACTTTCTCAAATCGAGGAACACTGGCCTGAAACAAAAGAGTGCCGACTGGCTCTCAGCCAGACAAAATACAATTGGTGCCTCTGAAGTTTCTGCCTTGACAGGATCGTCGCCATTTGAATCACGGCACAGCTTGCTCATGAAGAAAATTCAGCCAACACATATGCTCAACAATGCGGCTTGTACCTGGGGCAATCTGTTTGAGCCGATTATACGCAAGTGTTTTGAACAAAAACATTCTGTTTCCGTTTTTGGTCACAGCATTTCTCTTAATTTGTCAAGCGAGCATCCGCTTTATCGAAAGGTCACTTGTAGTCCAGACGGATATTTTCTAGACAAAGATAACACATTAAATTTATTAGAATTCAAGTGTCCGTTCAAGCGAAAAATAGCGATGAACAGAATCCCTAGCTATTATCGTGATCAGATACAAACAGGGCTTGCTTTGAGTGGTGACATGGTCTCCAAAGGCTTGTTTGTTGACGGCTATTTCAGAATGTGTTCTTTAAAACAGCTTGAACCAAGTTTAGCTCACAATTCTTTTCTCAACGCCGGGAGAACATACAAGACAAAAAATAAATCAACTCTTACCTGGGGGGTCTGTTATTTATTCAGCAAAAAAAACATCAAGATCAATCAAGCCGAACTTATTGATCTTGGAGCAACGCAATCAATTGCTTTGTTTGAACATGTCATGGGTTTAATTGCCACTAAAGAGATTTTGGTTTCATATGGCAAAATAAGAATGACGTTCACAGCCCGTGACGAAAATGCTGAATTTCTACGTTTAAACGCCATGAAAGAAGCGTTCTCTAACCCGCGTAGAGAAGGGCCAAAACCTGTTGCAATGTTCGCTTGGAAATTGCTCGATCTCACTGAAATTTGGGAGTTTAAAAAACCAGATTTCTTGAGGGAAATCCAAAGGTCTGTTGAATGTTTTCATGATAATCTATCAAAGTTAAAAGGAAGAATCAGAAATTATACTTACACCGATGACTCTGCCACAACTCCAAACACAGGCGATGACAAGGCCGTTTTGGAAGCCTTTTTAATGAAGCAAGCGGCAATGCTTACTCCAGAGTTCTGAACGCATTATGCCATAAATATTCGTTTTTGATTATCATCGCATCAGACATCCATTGTTGTCTCAGGTAATTTATAATCACTCGTTGCGGGGCTTCAAGCGGTGTTATAATGTTCAGGATTTTGTAGATCACAAATGTATAAGATATTCTCGGAAGCCGGCCTTCTATTTGTTTGAAGATACGTTTCGTTTCATTGATTTGATCGAGAGTCAACCGAACAGGCAGATATTTGAGCTTTTTTATAAGCCTGTTCAAGGCATAACAAAACACGTAACTTCGTCCCGACCGATGACTTGGTCTGTTGAAATTGTTTGTACATGCCGGAGCATCATCGAGCACTTCCACACGGCCGCATCTTTTACAATAAAGTTCACAAGAATTTATTGATTGCAAAAAGGAGCCACAACAGTCATAACAAGACAGGAGTCTTCGGTCCCAGCGTTCAATCTCCATGTCATTGTAATGTTTTTGAAGATATTGCTGCCCAATCTCTGCCAACCCCACATCTTCGCATAACTGATAAAGTTTTTCCGGCAGGCACAAGCGGTGTATTTCTTTTGTGTAATCGCTGCCGTATAGCGAGCGAAGGATGGCAAATTTGTGTTCTTTGTCAAGTTCATTAAGCCGTGCGCCAAACTCAGTCATGGCTATATTTAGAGATTACAATTTTTCAATTGGGGGTTTCCCGTGACTTCCGGTATTGTTGTGTAAAGGCTGTATTTAGAAAATTACGACTTTTCGAAGCTTCTCGGACATACCGAAGCGCCCCACAAATACCGAAGCGCCCCAACTTTGTTGAAAAAAGTTTTTCTGGAGCGCTTTGGAATTTATTTTTTGAAAAAGTTTTTGTGGGGAGCTTTGGAATTTAATTTTTGAAAAAAGTTTTTTGGGGGCGCTTCAGAATTTATTGGCGGGATTTTTCCCTCAAGATTTGTAGATTAAAACCTGAATTTAATCTCTCAAATCGGATTTGGAGGCTGCGGTGAGAAGACTTATCTTTTTTTGAAACTCTTGTTTGACTTCCTTGCGAAGTTCGTTTTTGAGTTTCTCGAGGTCTGGCGCTTGTGTTTGAGTGCCAACGTTTTTTTTAGCCTTAACACCATCCCTGATTGCAGCTTTGAGTTCGTGATATTTTTCCACCTCACGAGTAATAATTGTGAATTCTGTATCACTGATCCTCTTGTCTTCCAGAGCTTTTGAGACCAGTTCATAGACAGAGTTGCGTTTAGCCAGGGCCATTGTGTAGATATTCTCGTGTTTAGTCACTTTTCGCTCCAATCGCTTGTTAGCAGCTGTAAAGCCAACAGAGGATAGCCCACAGAGGGTCGCGAAGCCGGCAAGTGCTGGACTTGCAAGAATTCCGAACCCAGTCAATGCAGTGGCAAGGGCCCCTGATGACAGCTCGACAGAAAGTGACCCAAGCCCAACTGCCGAGTAATGAACCAATGATTGGGTTCGTTTATATTTCTTTGCGACTTGCCTGTAATGCTCGGCTTCGTCAGACAGCTCTTTAAGCAAGTCAGAGATCTTTTTGAACCGGAAGTCTTCTGCATTAATTTGAGTGATCTCACGCATAGGGTATAGCTGTTGTGTCTCACTGTATTCGGGGGCCGATGGAAGCACATTAGCAGAACTCATGGCATGGGGTATATATATGATTTTTTAATTTATCTCAACTTCAAATTCCAATGGCGCCCCATTGAAGTTAAAGAGGTTGTCATCTTTATCCTGCACAGACAGTGTGATAGAGTTAACAAATTCGCCAGACGAGACGTCACGCAAGACATGCTGTGGTGTTGGTTGGTAATGAACCTTTTCAAATGATTTCCCACGAATGTCGAAGCGCGCCAACACACTCGAAGGTTTGCCATTGAGCAAGTTCTGTTCTTTGTCAACCAGATCACAGTGGATGAAGTAAGTGCTTGGAGATGTAAACCCTTTGACATTTGCACTCCAAAACGGGGTACCACTTATACCAAAAAAATCTATCAGATTTTTACTAAATGTTACATTATTGGGACTTTTAATTAACATTATTCCTTCTGCTGTGATTGTATCAACTGTTAGATCAATAACTGGTCTATTCGTTTTTATCTCAAGGAAATCTTTCACAATGTTATCCACTGTGTAAAACCCCGGCATTACGAATACTTCAGTAACCCCTCCACCACCGCGAGGTGCTGAGATCTTTGCTCTTTCTTTCAAGTTGTACCACGAGTTGGTGAGTGAGGCAGACAGGAGCCGGATGTAATTGGGCATCGGAAGTGCGTGATCAAAGTACACAGTGTGAGGGTTCGAAGTCGTGACAAATGTCAACACAACCATGACAGATGCGAGTATATATAAGTTTATTTTATTTCAATTTCAAATTCCCAGGGCATTCCTTTGAAGTCAACGAGGTTGCCCTTTTCATCTCTGATTGACAGTGTGATGTCATTTACATGTTTATCAAGGCAATCGACAATATGCCAGACGCCATGTTGGGTCCCTTGGTAACTTATCTTCTCAAAAGGTTTTCCGGTTACATCAAAACGAGCCAATAAGCTTAAAGGTTTACCATTGAGAAGGTTCTGTTCTTTGTCAAGCAGATCGCAGTAGACAAAGTATGTGCCTGGAAGTTTGAAACCTTTTATGGTAAAATTAGGATATGTTTTTATGTCTATATGAAACAATCTTGAGATATTTGGGGAAACCCATATTATGTATTTTTGTCCTGGGTTTAAAATAGAAAGAACGCCAAGTTCATATGGTTTTGCCTGCAGAGCAATACCCTTTTCTTTAAATTTACCATTTATCATGTCTGCAAGGCTATTAGGAGTAACAAACCCAGGGCCAATGTCAATGGTGGTAGTCTTTGGGTTATCACCAGAAACGACTGCGGCTATTTTCACTTTTTCTGCCAAGTTATGCCACGAATTGTAAAACGAGGCAGACAGGAGGCGGATGAAGTGTGCATTCTGGATCACGTGATCAAAGTACAGAGTGTAAGGGTTCGAAGTTGTGGTAGCTGTAAGCACAACCATGGTGTGTATATGTAAGTTTATTGGAAAAACATCACAGGAAAACATTTTAAAATATAATTATATACAATCATGTTTGGCAGAAGGCCTGGTGGATTTAATCCTAATTCAAATCTTGGCATCTCCATCGGCGGCCACAATTACGGACCCCCACCCCCCTTTTATTCGCCTCCAAATGCCTATACCCATGTGGCGCCAAAGCCACCACACACAGATCCTGAAATTGCTTGGTTGAGTTCGCCGGAGGCTGCCAAGCTCTCTGCCACAGCCAAGGCCAAGGCAATTTCAGACTTCAAAAAGCGTTTCCCGCATGCTGATATGTCTCACTTTGAAGTGCAAGTAGAGTTTGGTGACGACCACAAAACAGCCACAGGGGAAGTGCTTTACAAAAAGGCCCCCGGCTCATGGGGGCTTATCACAGAAATGTCCCACAAAGATTGGACTGGCGCTGAAAGAGATGCTCTTGGCCTTCATTATGACGGAGGTTTCCCTTATCAGTTATCGCTGGGGCAAAAAATGTTATCAATCCCGGCCATTGCTTTCGACACCGCAATTGACAAAGACATGATGATTGGCGCAATCTTGAACGATAAAGAGCAAAAGATTTACGTCACGCCAACTGATTATTTCACAACGAAATACAGAAATATCTTCAGGGACACACAGATATCCTTCACAACCGCCAAATACGGCCGAAAGTGGATGGGTGGTCCTCATATGGGCTTTTGGCCACAACAACTCTCCTTCGCGCTGTGGTGTGCAACAACAGGCTGTGGAATCTCGCGTGACATTCTCTTCGATAAGAACTCCAGTCTATCTCTAACCACACAGCTCCGGTCGTTTTACCGGTTTCACGTTTATTTCACAACAAGGCGAATACTCTACCAGATGGGTGGGGAACAAAGCGTGAGTGCTTTGCCAGACGACCCTCCATTTAACCAGAAAGACAACAAGTACAACATTGACGCGTACAAGAAGCTTTGCATAGAGTTCGGTATCGACCCCAGTTCTGACTTCCGTTACACATACGGCAAGAACCACGGTCTAGGGAATGTCTACATTTGGATAACAGGAGAGGGCACCAGCTCTACCGATTACACTTATCCAGACTCTGATCTAGCTCTGTTCGATGATGAGCGTGTCACTGACAGAAAAGATCCCAATTATCGTGCCAATGGAATAACTTTTGTCCGCAACGACCAAGGGGCGGACACCCAGTTCGAGCACTTTGTACCAAATTACGCACAGGGGCTAACACAGCCAGGGCTCGCGCGTATGAACCAATCAATCGAGGCCTTTGTGTACTGCATTCTTGGTTCACAAGCCAAAACCCGCAGCAGCATCATTGGAAAAGGAGGCAGGGCCTTCGAAACGCAGAGAGTCTTCTTGGTCCATCTAGAGGAGGCCATAATCCTGAACGACATCGCAACAAGCGTACAGCGATACCAGCTTGCCATCCAAGCAACGAAAGTGCGTCTGGACTTTGCGACAGCACCCGGAAGCTGGCTCATGCCCTCGCGCATGATTATCAACACAGAGAGTGTGATCGGGTATAACAACAATCTACAGGAGGCAACGCAAGGGATGAAGCTGGGCGTGAACAGTGGTGTTAATCTGGGCACGAAAAAAGCCTCCCTTCGCCACATGGACGGCGGACCAACAAAGATTAATCCACCAAACAGCCACCCATCAAACCCGATACATCTCCAGGCTACACAGGCACAGGGCATTGCGCCCAAACCAAGGACCACACCAACACCACAACCCACACCAACACCACAACCAGCACCAACCCCCGCACCCGAACCACAGCCCGACCCGCAATCACGTCTCTACTGCAAACGGTACGAGGCCTACGTTGGCAACAAGACAACCGAATCCCTAGTTGATTCAGCCATCATGCTCATATCCAAAGGCGTTGGAATGGTGGCCCCAGTTGAGAATGTGGCGGAGTTGCAGAAAGAACTCAAGAACGACTACATCATCAACCAGGAGCTGTCAAATCTTGCTGGGGCTATTGCCGTGCGATGCGGACGATGGCTGGCGCTTACCAATGCTGCTCTTATCACAACAAAACACATCAAGTTTGAACGAGAGCCTGATCACAAGCCTGATTTGATAGAATTGGAACCACCAGCCACACATCCAACCAGGGACAGTGAAGGCTATCCACTTGAGGGACTTGATGAAGTTGGGTTGGGCCCTGTGGCGACCTCTCAGCAACCTTGAAGAAACCTGGCAGCAACCTGTCAGCAACCTGGCACATCTAAAAATAAAACTCACATATATATACAGGATGACCACACCACTCGAGACGATCCCTGAAGAAACTCCAACTCCAACTCCAACTCCAACTCCAACACCTGCACGGGTTACCTCAGAGGCTCCAAAAACAAAGCCTGCAACAGAAAAGAACCCCGGCCGTGTTGCTTCTGGCAAAAGGCTAGCAGAACGCAACCGCATGGCCCGGGAAGCAAAGAAAAAGGCTGAAGCACAAAAGCCTGCACCCTCAACAAGCGAAAACAATTCTACAACAAGCGACACAACAAGTGACACAACAAGTGACAGCAACTCAATCGTTTATATTCTGGGGATTGGTGGGTTAATTGTCTCTGCTGCTGGTGTTTATTACCAGCGCGAAGCCATAATGCAAAGGCTTGGACGCAAATCAAACACACCACCAGCAAACACAATCGCGACAACCCCCGCTGCAACACCACCAGCAACACCACCAGCAACACCACCATCTCGAATTCCTGTAAGACAAGGAATAAAAAATATGGAATAAAAAAACATATATATACTAACACCATGAATCCTTTCCAAGCTTTGAGGAATTCTGCTGCAATCGGAGGTGTGGTTCTTCTTTGGGTTGGACTTAATTTTAAGGCCTTTGAAACAGTTTGTGGTATAGCCATGAATAGGTACAACAGACCCGAGCCTGAGTCTGAGCCTGAGTCTGAGTCTGAGGACGAGGTCGAGGAGCCACAAGCCCGAGTCGAGGAGCCACGAGTCCGAACCCGAGGTAGAGGCAGATGCCGAGGTCGAGTCTGAGTCAGAAAAATAAAAAATCATATGTATACTGGGCACAAACACCATGTCTGACAACAAACTTGTGAAGTCTATCCTCGACGCCGCAACAATCACTGGCCTTGTCGCTGGTATTGGTTGGATTGGGAAAAAGACCATCAAAGAGAACTTAACTGCCGACCCCAGTGCAAGCTTGATGAATTACGTCAAGTTCACAGCCGTCATGGCTGGCACTATCGCGCTGAAGAAATATCTCGAGGACCAGAAAATCTTCCCAGACAACTTGTAAAACCATATGTATACACAATGGCCTCGATTGCAATAATGGCTCTTGGTGCTGTTCTCAATGCGGCAGCTTTCACGGGCGGCAATTATCTCGCAAAATATCTGTCTGGTGATAACGGCAAGGCAGCAATGGATGAGAAAATCCGACATGACCACGCCCTTGAACAATACCAAGCGGCTTACGCCAAATACCAGAAGGATCGCACTAAGCTCCTCGACTGGATTGCAGCCAACGATCGGAAGGAACACCAAGCTAGCAAAAACTTCCAAACCACCGACCAAGCCCTGGTCTTGTATAACCAGATGCACCAAACGCAACCAGATAAACAAATCAAAGACAACAAAGAGCCTCAGTTCTCGGACTTCTACAAGCCCAGCACACAACAGAAGAATGGCGAACTTGCGCTCATTGGAGGCACCCTGCTTGCGGGTGGGTATGTGGCTTATCGCTTTCTGTAAACAAAACAACACAATACATAAGTATATACCACGCGCACCCCTATGGAGGCGAAACTCTCTAAGATCTATTACAGTCCGAAAGGGTATTGAAAAGGTCTTGCCGCTGTCAAAAAGCTAGCTGCGGCGGCCAAGGTCTCTGACGATGTCGCAAAGAAATGGCTGGTCAAACAAGCCCTTTGGCAAGTTTACCTCCCAGCGCCACGCGCTATCCCTCGTCCCAAGTTTGATGTCTCTAGACCCAATGCAGTGCATCAAGCAGATCTTCTCTTCCTGCCACACGACAAACTTCCACACGGGAGAAAGGTTTACAAATACGCATTAACCCTTGTGGATGTGGCTAGCCGTTACAAAGCAGCGGAGCCTCTGACTTCGAAAGAGTCTGAAGAAGTCTCAAGGGCATTTCAGAAGATTTACAGACGTGGGCCTTTGAAATGGCCGCAACTCTTACAAGTTGACCCTGGGAAAGAGTTTATGGGTGCTGTGACTAAGATAATGGAAAACAACAAAACAACCATTCGTCGCGGACGGGTTGATATCCACAGAGACCAAGCAATTGTGGAGAGATTCAACCGAACCCTGGCTGAAAGGTTGTTTGGTTATCAGTATGCCGTTGAAATGAATATGCCCTTTGGCCGGTCGACTGCATGGGTCAAAAGACTGCCAGATGTTGTCTCGGCCTTGAACAATGAAGTAACAAGACTCACTGGCAAGAAGCCCGCTCAAGCAATCAAAGAGAAAGCAATATCCTCCAAGCCTGCGACTCCATATGCTAGGCCTGTTGGGGTGAATGAGAAGAAGCTCCCTCCCCGGGTGAGTGTGAGATATCTTTATTATCCCGGTGAGCTGGAAGGGGGTGGGAGGCGTGCGACCGACCCAATCTGGTCTTTAAAGGTCTATCAAATACAAAGGATTGTAACCAAGCCGAATGAGCCAGTGGTTTATTATCTCTACGACGGACCTAAGCGAGGCTTCGTTCGTGAGGAGCTGATGGTTGTGCCGCCGGGCACTCAGTTGCCACCGATATCTTTGTGACCATATGCCAGCGTGTGGATACCATCATCCTTGATCCAGCGCTTGGAGTCAAAGGGAGAGAGCGTTGTCTTGGTGATGTGCTCACCGAAGATTTGGTGGCCTTTGCTTCGGATCCTGTCCATCCCGTGCTTGAAGGTTCGCCGGTCGAAGAGGGCGTCCTTGTAATTCTGGTGGTTGATATCTTTCTTTGTGACAACCTTGGTGGTGCCCTTTGCTTTCTTGATGTCAAGCTTTGCATTGATTTCTTTACCGTCCTTGTCCTTTTTCTTGACACACCTGCTGTCGTCTTTCAAGATGCTGTACATCTTCGAGCGAAGACACACAACCTCTGAGATGGGCACACCCTCACACTCGTCCTTCATCTTGCCGATGACCTTCTTGTTAAGCTGGCTGTGGAGTGGATGGTCCTTAGGATAATCACTTGTGTCGTAGAGTTCATCCAGAAGGTTCTCCATGTCTTTGTAGACATCATCCGTCTTGATCTCGAGGAGCAGAGAGTCTGTGTCTGTGTAGAGTAGGTCTACACACTGACCATATTTCAGCTTGAGATGTTTGTAATAGAAGTCGTACATCAGTGTTTTGGAGAGATCAAGGATGCACATGCCTGTGTAGACTGGGCGGTTTAATTTGATTTTCTCTTTGTGCATCTGGAGCCCCGCCAGTTTGGGTCCAAAGACCGTTGCTCTGGAAAACAGTGGGCTTGCGATAAGCTTTCTTATCTTGTCTCGCTCGTGCGCCCGGACAAGCTTCATGTCGATTCGATTTCTGAGGTTCTCCATTGTCTTACCGAAGACTGAGTTGTTCATGAGCTTGAAGAAGTTCTTCTCAAAGTCGGAAGTGGCCTTCTTCCTGAGCTCGGTGTTCAGGGAGATGTATGGCTCCATCCAAGCCCTCTGCTCGAACTTGAGCATTTTGTGGATTTTCGTCAACTTCATCCCAAGATCCAGGTACTGCTGAAGATTTCTGTAATGCAGCACGTACCGGGATTTGTTGTTAAGTGTAAGGAGCAGCTTCTGCGTCTTGTCTTTTGGCTGTCCCTCTGCCAAGGCCCTTTGGTATGGCGACATCCATTCCTTTGGAACGACCTGACTTTCTGGGGCAAGAGGATAAGCGTTGTGCTCATCATGCAGCTCCTCGGGGTACTCAAGATCAACCTCGAGAATGTAACCAATCTTTCTGTTTGACCTCCACCTCCTGATCTGGTGTTGTGTTGGAAAGACAGGGCACCATGCGAAGTTGCCAACTGGGAGAGGTTGACTCATGGCCCATCCATAGAGATTGTTCGCGTCGAGATACATGATGTAACTTGACTCTTCGTTGGGGTTGTGGTCATGAAGATAGGGGTTGTTGGCCTTACAGTACCGCCTGCTCTCCATGGATATACCGCCTCGCAAGCCTCTTTCAACAAAGAGGTGCATGTTGACGTCTGTGAGCAGCTCCAGGTTGATTTTCGTATACCTGAGAAGAGCGTCCCAGGAGAGACCAGGGCTTGTATAATAATGTGCTGGGTCAAGCTTGTAGTTCCACAGACATGTCTTTCTGAAGTTCTCGAAAACATCAGCCAGAAGAAGCACATCTGTCTCAAGGTAGAGGTCGTGGTAATCCCCCAGCGTCTTGCATCCAAATACCTCCCACACTTTTTGCGCGTGGGCGTATTCTTTATCTGAGATGCCTTCCTTCTTGAGCACGCTGTAGAAGGCATCCTTCGGTGGGAGAGAGGCCTCATCGAATCGAGCCCAAGAGTCCATGTATTCGTATGGGTAAATCCCTTTTTGCAGGAGAAGGCCGCGTCTGGCTTGGTTCTTCTCATGACTTGCCGTGATTGTGAAGGACTCTGGCTTGTTTGCTTCAACCAGGGCACTGAGGCTTGACTGCATGAACTGCAAGCTGTCAATAAACCTCAGCTTGCCGAGGGAGAAAGAGATGTACTTCTCCATGTTGTTTGGGATGCATTTCAAATCGGAATTCACATCCGCAATTCCACTCATGATGTGGTGTGCATCATAACCCTTCAAGTTGTGAAAGATTACCGGGATTATTTCCGTTTTCGGGTTGGTTCTGAAATGGTTGATGTTGCAAGAATGGTGAGCAGCGCCCCGATATTTACCTGTGATGTGGCAATGATCTTTGACTGCGTCTCGAACAGAGTCTTGGATAAGGGGCTCCTCACAGTAGAGACAATCGACTTGCTCTGGTAGGTTATCAGGAGGTGCCTTCCTTTGATTCCATGGCCCGACGAATGGAAACACATCCATCTCACCATCGTAATGGTGGACAAAGACTTTGAATGACTTTTTGTAGCAGTTGTTGGTGTGGCGATGAACGAAGCCCTCATAATTGCCGGTGTCAAAATCATAGATCGCAATGGCATCCCTGAAGTTATCCTTGATGAGAGGCTTGTCACAGATGTGGCAATCTGTTGCACGGTTGAACTCTGCCCAGTCTACTCTTGTCATGGATAGTGGTGCCTTGTGTTTCAACTCGTCTCTGATCACTCCTTCCAACTGTTGAAGAGTGTCAAGAAAGACTGGCACGGCGTCCTCTCCTCTGTAAAGATAAGGGCCCTTTGTCTCTCCATCAGAGCGAACAGCCAACATGCAGAACCCGCAGGGCTTATGCACTGATGTTTCAGTGGTGCTGCTCTTTTGTGGATCTGGCATACAACCGTGGACCTTTTCGACAATGCTTTCGAAGTCAGCATATATGGCCCAAGGCTTCTTCATCTGATTTTGGAAGTTCTTGAAGTGGAGAAAGTTTTCGCCTTCTTTTGGCATTTCAACTCGCGCCGGCCTGCCTTTGACTCCTCTGCAATAGAAAAGATGATCGGTGAGAACCCGTTCTGAAGAAAAGGCTTGGAGACACCTGTCACAGTGATGCATGCGACGCCCAACGTTGAACTCGCTGTGCAGAAGCCTGCTCATGCTCTTGATGTAACAATAATGTGATGTATGTGTGTCTGTGAGCATCATCAGATTAATCCTTCGCAGATTGGGATCCTCTTGTTCACTGACTCTGATCACAACCACCTTATTGTTCTTGTATCCATAAATGTTGATTGGAAGGTTGTTTTGACGTTCAACCTTGGAAATCTGACTCAATGGTGTTGGAAAATCGATTCCAGTTAAGTCTAGGCCATCATCAATGGGATAACTTCCTGGCCTGTCTGAGTGAACATTTGTGGGGAACAATGCAGATCGCAGTGCCCAGCGCAGACACTGGTTATCTCTGTTCTTCACATTGATGATAGCCTGCTTTGACCTTAGTTTTGATGGTGTTGGGATAAATGTGCCACCTCGTAGAGGCTGGTATGTCCCGAACTCAAGGTAAACAGTTTTGATGTTATCAATCACCCAACCAGAACCCAACTGCTGCCATCTGGCAATCTCTTCCTCAAAGTCATTGACAATGCCTTCCAGAGTGCCCTCCTCTCGAAGCTGATAGAGTTGTGTAACAATCAGTGGATTGGCGTTCCAAAAGAAGTGATTAATTTTTCGATTGTCCTCGCCTTCCATTGAAAAGTGAACATCGAATGACAAAGTGACCTTCACCCCACCAAGCTCTGTGACTTCACGTGCAATTTTCTGGAGAAAAGCCGCCCGATTAGTTATGAAGAATGAATTGAGGTCCTTGATGGGGTAACCAGCAGGGACGTTCATCTTATAACCATGCAACCAATTACCGAAGTAATCGTGGTTCCTTGGATTGAAGTCAAGACGTTGAGCCGCCATGTTATATACAGGGGTTTTATTTTCTTCAATTGGTGGTCTCGTGCCGGGACCCTGTGTCATTGCCATGTGGGTTGGTATGCACAGGGGTGGGGTTTCTTCAATTGGCCATACCGCCATGGGGTGGTGGTCTCGTACCGGACCAACATTCACAGCGGTGGTCTCATACCGGACCAACATTCACAGTAAGTAGTTAGGGACGTTGGTGCATTCGGGACCACCCCCGAAGACCCCTATGGAGCCTTAATTTAATGATTGGTACCGCCACCCGCTGGGCCGACTGGCAGGAGGACCAGTGGGTGGCGGTGCCAATCATTAAATTAAGGCTCCATAGGGGTCTTTGGGGGTGGTCCCGAATCACCAACGTCCCTAACTACTTCTTTTTATGTAAACAAAAAAATATTGACCGATGCTAGAGTGTTTTCCTTGTTATACCCTATTTTGTCTTCCCGTTTGTGTTATTCTATTATGAGGGAAATAAAAAAAGTCAAGGGTACTAAGGCGAGGGGAATATGTCGGGGGGAATATGTTGGGGGGAATATGACGAGGGGAATATATAATCCTTTGTTTTGCTATTGTTATCAGCTATTGTTTTCAGCCCCGCCTCTCCCCTGTTACAATCAAAGCCGCACCCAGCTTTTCAGACACTGTAATGAACGGGGTTATATGATATATTCCCCTGAAAAGAACAAAGAAAACTGAGCTAGGTGGAAAATAAGTTATAAAACCGGCTGTGTTTTACTGAACAAATATTATGGACATTATGTTGCGATGCGTCTCTCCTTGGCAGGTTTTGTCCCTTCAGAGCCATAGAACTAGTTGGATAGTGAAAATGAAATCTTGCGTTATTAGCGCACGCACGAGCGCGCACACAGTCCGAATCAAAAGGGTTTCCTTTGAGGCTAAGTTCACCAAATAAATAAGTGGTTGTGTTCCCCTAAACGAGCACGGTGACGTATCCTTTTTATTGCATAATTGCATCTTTTTTAACATATATATAATTTTTTTCTAGTAATATTGATTTAACTCAAAGGAAAACAAATGCTAACTTAATAAGATAAATTAAATATATAATATATAGTTGTAAAAATGGATTGTAACCAGGTGGATTCGATCATGATTAAACAAAACGTTACTCTGGTTAATAACAATTGTGTTTGCAGAAAATATAAAATATGTTAAAAATCCCAACGTTTCGGCTAAAACTTCAGCCTTCATCAAGGGAAAGTGATAAGAAATTTACAAAGAGCGCGTATATATTAGGAAAAAATGTAAATTTGGGCTAATTAAGGCTGCGGTCACATCTACGACGTAACTAAAGTTTAACTTAAGTTAGTCTCAAGTTACGTGACGTCATACCTAACTGTAGTTAGTGGTTCAGTCGACTTTGCGGTCACACCACGCAGTTAACTACAGTCAGTTCTAATTAGCCTATGGATGACGTCAGAATTAAAAGAGATTCGCGACGGCCCTTATAGGTGGTTTGCAATCAATCTCTAGAGACATAGATAACAATAGTGAAACGAACAAATGCTGGTGGACGAACAAAAGGAGCTAATGAGAGAACTATTGTTTATGTCCACCAGCATGGCGGCGATGACGTAACATGAAAACCACCTATTGTTGATCCGTGAAATGTCAACATGGTTGACCGACGTAAAGTGTGTCTAGTTTTTCTTCTTATTTATTTTTTTCGTGCGGCAAACCGTCGGAGAAAAATGAGAAATAAGCTGAGAATTTTAACGGATGCTCGACGCCGGGTACACGTGTTGTTACCTTGTTGTATGTAAATTTTTTGTTTGTTGTTTTTGGTTTCTCCCTCGCTTCACGCTTGGTTTTTATTTGCATATTTATATATGCTCATCTCGCACGTGCGAAAAGAATTGTCACATTCTGATTGGTTGTTTGTTTGTAAACTTAAGGCTAACCCATGAACCCTGCTTGGGTATAACTATAGTTAGTCTGTATTGTTTTGGATCACCGAGGCGTCAATTTTCTAACTATAGTTAGAGCGAACAGAGAAGCGGTCACATTACCGAAATAGCTAACTATAGTTATCCCCGTCTTAACTATAGTTAGTAGCCCAGATGTGACCGCAGCCTAAGTCTTATTCAAATACTCATGCGGCAAATGAATACCATCGTTCCGGTTGAGCGGATTCTTGCAAACATTGATTTCCATGCCTCCAAATAGGAGCGCTATTTTAGCGCTATTGCAGTTCTAGCTTTAAATTAATCATTTATTTAATCAATTCGCCAAGTCCTTTCTCCTTCAAAGAGAACAAAAAACAACGCCAATATACTTACGATATCCACCGCACAAAGCCAAAAGAAACAACACAACGCTGTATTTGATAAACATATCTATAAAGAGAGAAGTATTAAAAGGTTTATTTAGTATCCTGCAATTAAGAGCAAAGTGGAATCTTTGAATTTCAAATGTGGTCCTGATGCTTTGCATTTTTAAGAGAAAGTAGTATAGGAGGGACCGCTCACTCCATTTTTTTTCGGGGGAATCTCATTAATTTGAGAAGGAATACATTAACGAGGTGACGTCATAAGCCATTATCTACAACAACAACAACAACAACAATCTTTACTGTGCTCTTAATACAAAAGTACAGAAATCATTAAAAGGAAATAACTGTGAAAGACAAAGAGCAGAGCCATTCAGAAATAGCAAAAGCTAATCGCGCTGAGTGGCTGGGCCATGCGGAAGAGTAACTAGATATCAAAGTTGTTATAAAATGCGGTGGGATAGCTTTAAGATAGGATGATGTCATTTTCTATTTTTAGGTTACCAAAAGTTCCCTATTGTTTGAACAGCCATGCCTGTCTGCAATAGATAGGTTTTGCGGCAAGACGTGCAAGCTTGCATAATAACGTAACGGTTCAGTGATTTTGAATAATATGAATAAGAAATGATTTGTGCTTGAAACGTACGTTAACGAGGTAATAGAGCGTTTTCACTTGACGTCATAGCCGCCATATTGGTGTTCCCGTACAAAAGAATTTTAATTAACTTCTTTTGTTAGGAACACCAACATGGCTGCCATGGCCTTTGTCATTTGAGTCCCACGGGACTGAAGGTCACGTGAGTGAAAACGCTCTATAGGCCATTTCCGAGTTGTCTTTAGCCTCTCTATCAAAGCGAGGCTAGGTGCGAAACCTTTCATATGAAAATGAGTTTTCATTTCATTCACATGCAAATAAGTTTTATTTGCATGTGAATGAAAACTCATTTTCATAGGAAAGGTTTCGCACCTAGTCTCGCTTTGATAGAGAGGCTAAAGGCAACTCGGAAATGGCCTATTGTATAACACCGATCTACGACAGTGCAAAAAATGCATTTAACCATAGTGCCCCCCTGGGTGGGGAAAATAATTGAATACAGTGGAACCTCGATTTAACGAAGTGCCAAGGGACTGGGGAAATTGGTTCGTTATATCGAGGGTTCGTTATATCGAAAACCTCGTTACAACGAATTTGCGGAAAAACAACCAAAATGTTCGTTATATCGAGATATAGTTAATAATTGTTTTGTAACGGTGTTACGTATTTCCGGATCTGAACAAATAACATTGTACTTTAGTGCCTGTATGAAGCTACAGTACACTGTACATATAACTATGGCACTGGAAAACTGTACAGGTTATACCTTTGCCCCTTTGTACACACTGTTTGTCTGTTCCGCATTCATCTTTTGTCGCGCGTTGACATTTATTCGTTATATCTATGTAGATTTTACGTTGGGCTGCCAGATTGTGTTCGTTATAACGAGGATTTGAGTTATATTGAGGTTCTGTTCCATGCATTTTACTTGTTATTTTGCCGGGCTGAAGAATATCATTCGTTATTCCGAGGACTTCGTTATATAGAGGTTCGTTAAATCGAGGTTCCACTGTACAATGCTTAAAGAATCAGTTTTAAAATAATTTTCAATATTGCACATTTCAATACATTTACAATACTGAGAATTCCGTGATCTTTCAAAGCATAACATTTTAACTAAATGTCAGAAGGTGACATATGACAGGTACTTTTTAAAAAAAAAATAATTTTATTATTATAGTGAAGACTCAGACACACAATGCAACATCGCACGTAACTTGAAAATTGTCCCGTTTGTTCACCCCTGTATTTATTGCACGCAACAAACTCCGAAGTTTAAAAAAACAGTTGCATGCTTGTTATTTTATGCTGGCTACGATTCAAATGACCATCTCTTATGTATTCTCAGTTATTTTTCTCAAAACGTTTAAAGCCTGGTTTACTTTTACGACATATGCATCAGCATAAGCGGAAGTCTTGTGAAAACGGGCTCAACATTAACATAAGCACAAGCATGAGCTTGCTTATGGCGCCAGTGAAGACCAGACTTATGCGCGCACACTATGCATTTATGCAGAAATTTAATTGACAACCGATTCATTTTGCGATCTTTAGGCGAAATGTTATTCTCTTTAGGAAAAGATACAAGTAACAAGGAAAACATGGATAGTTAGAAAAATGTATCAAGTTTAGGGATTTGTGATCAGTTTTTTGATATCGTAGACATTATACTGGAGAGAACATAACCGAACGATCCAATACGTTTGTCTTAATAAATAAATAAATAAATTAATTAATTGTTTGCGTATTTCGCAATGACTTCCAGAGACTACTGTTTCTTTTTCTAAAAATTTCTTAAAGTCGAACTCAAACCGGTTAACCAGTGAAAAAAGGGTTAAACAGACGCCACGAAACTTAATATTCATGTAAATTTTAGCGTCCTTTTTTATCGTTTCATCATGTCTTATATAATTTCATATCTTTCGCTTGTTTTAAATTTAAATTTGTAACGTTTTTCTTTTAGTACGGTTATACCCTGATGAAGAACGGCCGTGCTGTTCGAAATTAATCGGTTAAAAAAATACATTCCTTTACTGTACGATCAGCCTTTCATTTCATTTGTTTCTAATATTTTGAGCTCAACAATAACAAAGGAATTGAATATCAGGATACATGCATTGTACAAATTTCCCTGATTTTTTCTGACGTGTACAACAAGATATATTCCAAAACTGAACCCGTAACAAAACTAATTGTCTACGATAGCAAGAGAAGATAAGTGAGGGTCATAAGTAGCATGTAATTTTCAACTGAGAATTCAAATTGGTTTGGAAGTCTCATTAAACAGTAACCACGCAATAGTGGAGTGGCTTCTTCCCGTGGTGGTGGCTTCCCTTAAGCCACCACATTCTAATTTCGTGATCCTGCAGAAGACATCGCCAGTGTCAAAGATCTAGATGAAAACCGTGCAACTCGGCTACTAGTGATTAATTTTTAAAAGATAATTCCCAAATCGGAAAACTAAAGAGCAAGAAGAAACTGCGTTGGCTAATCACTAATTTCTTCACAACCCGAAGTCTTCAGGGCAACTAGGGCTGAGACAAAACAATATGACCGTGCGTTTATAAATGCATCACTTTTCTTTGGAAACAGGTTTAAAACTGTCTTGCCGGACACCGAGAAACCGTAACTGATTTTCTCGTCATCGGCTGTCTTTAGTGGTGCAGTTAATATTACGACTAAAAAAATTGCAGCTCGGAGTATATTCGTTCTATGCTGAAAATTGTTATTTCACGGTGAGAAGACACGAAAAAAGGAATGACTAATGCTGTGTTGACACTAGGGCGTATTGACTCTGAACATGTTTCGATGCCGATGTGTACACAGCATAAGATCACACGATACAAAAATATACCATATAAAGTGAACAAGTGCTCGCAGCTCATTTGTGAAATTGAAGGTTTTAAAATGAACGAACGTACCTGCAACGAACAGACTGAAGCGTAAATCGATTCTTTGATCACTCGTTCGTGTTTGAAAATTGCCGGTTTTAGCGATGCCTCTGGTTACAAGACTCCAATTAACCTAGCTAGAAACGATAATGAAACTTCAATATTGCAAATACCAAGCGTATTTAAAGATACTAATTAAAGGTCAGTATAATTAGCTTGTCGCGTATCTTGAAACGCGGCAGCAAGACATGCCAAAAGTTATAAAATGTGATCAGTTATTGTTTCATTTTGTTTTATTCACCTTATAGCTTATTCAAGCAAAGATGCTGGTAAATTTATTTTTCTGATCTAGAGCACCTGCAGACTGCAGTTCCCTCTTAGACAACAGCGACAATGACAACAGCATTCATTTTCATTTTTCTTTCAAGAAGTACCTATTTTACTAGCTTCTTGTCAGTTGTACTGCTAAGAAGCAGTAAAGTTATTTGCGGCCCAATAAACGGTGTAATGGAGAGCAGATCCTACCGTTCCCCATGATAATAATTTAAATGAAATTTTTAGTCTGCGGCATCCTTTGAGGTCTATTGCTTGATATGTTGCTTTGTACGGCCTGTGTAAAACGGAGGGTAAAAATAACAATTTTGACATTTAAACACCACGATGTTACGAGAGACCGTATATTAGGCACAAGCACCGGGTTTTTGAATATTTCCAATCATTATTATAAATAATCTTTTTTCCTGATTCTCGCACAGAATTTCTTAAGCTTAGAGAAAATATATTTGAGTTTAAGACATCAACATTGCATTCGCTCCTGGTTGCGCCCGATAATATAACATCTTCAACTGAGGCCCCGTTTACACGGGTCCAGACAAATTTTTGCACGGACAAAAACTTGCACGGTTCCACCTTGCGTTTACACGGGACCGGCGGAACTGGACGAATTTTTGAACGGCTAAGGCCCCGTTTACACGGGTCCGGACAAATTTTTGCACGGACGAATTTCGTTCCTAGACGACGTGTTTACATGGATCCGTGCAAATTCTGTTACAGATTGCAATGGTGTTTACACGGAAACTTGCACACTTAGCCGTTCAAAAATTCGTCCAGTTCCGCCGGTCCCGTGTAAACGCAAGGTGGAACCGTGCAAGTTTTTGTCCGTGCAAAAATTTGTCCGGACCCGTGTTAACGGGGCCTAAGTGTGCAAGTTTCCGTGTAAACACCACTGCAATCTGTAACAGAATTTGCACGGATCCATGTAAACACGTGGTCTAGGAACAAAATTCGTCCGTGCAAAAATTTGTCCGGACCCGTGTAAACGGGGCCTGAGATTTACTACCCTCCCATGTAAATATTTTGTTTTCTTCAGAACCTACTAACGAATTTAAAAGTGATTCATCAAGTGGCGGTTTTTAAACATCTTACTGTCGTAAATATTTTTTTCTCTTGATTCTCGCACAGGATTTCTTAAGCTTAGAGAAAATACATTTGAGTTCAAGACACCAACATTGCATTCGCCCCTGGTTGCCACCCAACAATATACAACAGCTTCAAGTGAAATTCACTAACCTCTCATGTAAATGCTTTGTCTTCTTCAGAAGCGCCCTCCCGGATCTCGACGGATCTCAAAGTGATTCAGCAAGTGACAGAACATGTAACGTCGCACTGCTTTTATGCCACATTTGTTTTAAACTTAACAAACCCGCAAATTCTTATTACGTGTCGTCCTTAAAATACCCTTAAGATTAACAAACCCGCAAATTCTCATCACGTATCGTCCTCAAAATAACTACACAGAATGGCGCCGAACTAATAATAGATTTTAAATAATTTTCATTGGAAGACACCCATGTACACGTATGGGGGGGATCTGTTCTTTTAAATCATTCTCTCTCTTCTCTTTTAGTTCCTAAAATTGGCTGTAAATGTTTGTTATTTTGGCTTGAAAAAGAGTTAAATTTTAAGACGTAGGTCTGAAAATAGAAGAGATCCTACATTTTGGTCTGAATTTGGGCGAGGTTTCAAGAAATGGTACGCGCATCCCCACCAAACATGTTAATGAATTCTCCCGCTAAAAACATTGAATTTAGTTGGATTTATCAGCACCTTTTTTATGGGCACATGCAAAATATCAGCAGCATTTGAAATAGTCTCAAAATTAATCACGAAGCCGAAACAATAAAATCGACCACGATAGACAGCTTTTGTACAGTGTAGCTGAGCTCACTTTGGCTGCCCGGTTGACCGGGCAACAAAAACAGGAAATAAAAATTAAAGAATGGGGAATGTGTTTAGAAGAATTTCAGCACGCTACGACAAGAAATAATAATAGAACCTTAGAAGTTTGGGTCCTTTTTGTAAACATGTTCGAAATTTTTATTGTAGGAAATAGTTAGTTTTAATTAGTAATTTTTAACAAAATTCAAATTAAGTAGTTTAAAACATGTTTTAATAGCCTTTTTACTATGTAAATTTAAAATATTTTTTAATGAAGGTTTCTCTGCATTTTCGATTTAGTATAAACAGGGCCCCTATAAATACCTAATCTCGTACCCAGATCTCACTCGTGCTTGTTCTGCACTGACCGTGGGAGATCTGGGTACGAGATTAATGAATACCAGCCTTCAAGCTGACTGGAATACCCTGTATATGTAGTTGTCTGTCTGTCTACAACCCTGATTGAACACTGGAAAGGCTGCCGAGAGAACTCATTATCTGTTTTGCAATTTGTTTTATGGCTGCATGTCGTAATAAACTCAGTACCGCTTCTAAAGCAGGCTTGCTTGAATTGAAAAAAACATAAGCACGCAAAGCGTACGTGAAGATATTTGCACTAATAACGCTTAGCTTAAAGAGCATCATGACAGTTGAAATTTTATAATGTAGCTTGCGACTTTACGGCACGCGTGAACATAGCCTGCCACAAAGGGTGTGACCGTAAGTGTACAAGCCATAAAAAGATGAAAATTGAAAATCAAAATCCTTTCTGGCATCTTTACTGGTTGTTTGAAGATGTGTTTATGTCTTTAATGCTAAGGACATAGACTAGCGCAGTGTTTTAGCAGAATGCTTCTAGCTCTTGTATATCAGATAGTTAAACGTCTGTGTCTCATGTACATCAGGACAACTACCTAATCACAATGCAAGGCTCAGTTGCAGGATATTTTATCCAACAGGCTTGCAGAATATTCTTTTAAAAATCACCCAACCCCCCCCCCCCCCCCCCCCCCCCCGATTTCAGTCTCGGGGGAAAGTGGGGTTGAATGTGCAAACAATGCGATTATCGGTGAAGTTTTAATGAAAATGATTTTAAAATAACCACCAGAATCCTTCAGTTTTTTGTTTTGTAGTGCAAATTAGGGCTATTGTTATTTAAACCGCACTGGGATTACAAAATTTAAATAAGAAAGGAAAAACGAAATGAATTCTGGTAGTTGTAGTCAAATGACGTCATCGTGCAAATGGCCTATCAAGGCGTACGACAGCAGAATTTGAAGTTATGAATATTAATTTATAAAAAAATATGAAGGACATTTCCATTAAAGATAGACCACATTCAATCACATTGAAGTAAGCACCATTCATATATCGGACCATATCTACTTATATTTGTCAACATCTTCTTTTGTTCTGTGTGTTGTGTGCGTGGGTGTGTGTGTGGCAAATACAAAGTCAAAATGGAATGAAACTGAAAAAAGACATGCATGCGCAATTATTTCGTCCTGGTAGAAATTCGCTCCTTATAACACATTTTAATCAATTGAATGTTTTCATTCACCAAACTCGGACATAACAACGACAGGGCCGTAGCCAGTATGAGGCAAACCGAGGCACATGCCTCAGTCATTTTTTCTTTTTTTTTTCGGGGAAAGTAAGATGTTTTTTTTTAAGTTGAAAGTAAGACACTACCAGCAATCTGTAACTCTACAGATCAGTTTCTGACGTTTCTGTATTGTTATATTGTCTTACTTTCATTATTTTCAATTACATTACTTTTCCCTGCCTCGAATAGCGTTTTTGCTAATTTGCAGGGCAATTGTATTTAAGTTTAATATGTCTAATAAATTTTTGTTTGTTGTTGTTGTTATAACCATGGATATTGCCTCAGTCCTTATATTTTTCTGGCCACGGTCCTGAAGATACTACAAGACAAAATGAAACAAAACAACGGCGTTTCTGAATATATCAACCTTTTCCTAGAAACAGTTTTAAAACTGTACTGAAACACCAAGGAAACGTATACTTTTTGTCGTTGCCTTCGTTCAGTGGTACGGGACGTAATTACAGTACTCAGTCATTGATTACGATAAAAAAAAACATCTGGGAATTTGTTCGTTTTCTACTAGAATGTCGCCATGAGAAGTCACGAAAAATGGAAATGACACAAGATGGGGTTTGTTAGGTGCCTAAAAAATATGTCGAGAAAGCAAAGGCTTTCCAATAACAATTTTTCATTCAGTATCATGGCATACAAAAATTGAGCTATGACGTGAATTCGAATCTTATGGCTTTAAAATCAATGAACTTACCTCAACAGAAGGCATTATTCGATTGTTTATTTGATCTCAGCTATGCAGAAGTTCGATCTTTATGCTGTGAATAGGCCATTTCCGAGTTGCCTTTAGCCTCTCTATCAAAGCGAGGCTAGGTGCGAAAATGAGTTTTCATTCACATGCAAATAAGTTCTCATTTTCATATGAAAGGTATCGCACCTAGCCTCGCTTTGATAGAGAGGCTAAAGGCAACTCGGAAAATGGGTTATTCACCAGGAAAGTAGTCTCCTACGCAGCCGCTATTAGATGGAGTGTTGCGTGACGAGCGTTGCGTGACGAGCCCTAATAACGGCTGCGTAGGGGACTACCAGAAAAGCAACGCCTAAGTAACGAGTTTTAAAAAGGTATATTTTAAAATGCAAATTTTGGTTAGTAGCCAAGACGATCATCAGTAATTTGGTTAAATAAGGTCAATAGACCAGTTTCGAATTCGCTATGGTCGCTGAATGAAAGCATTGAAGGCGCATTTTTACAGGGTAAGGAAGTGATAAATTCACAAATTCAGGCGAGAAGATGACCTGTTTAGAGTTCTGTCTTTTGTTTAATTTTCAAATTTCAGGTCGAGTCCAACCCTGTATCAATGTGTCATTGGTGTTTGAATTCAGCGGTAATTTTAAATACGAAAATGGCTTATTAGGCCATTTACGTCAAAACAATAACCTACCAAGACCAACAGTGAGCAAAATGCTCTATTTTATGACAGATCCAACCCCCCCCCCCCATATACGTGTAATTACAGCTTACTAAGATAAAAAAGCTTTCCTATAAAGATAAGTTTTAAGAGATTTTATTTGAATCAAGTCCAGAAATTTTCATTGCTCTCTGTCAAGCGAATAAAAAACTGTAAAATATGTTTGTCTTTGGTAATAACAATGTTTCTAAGCCGACTTAGTTCTATTACTGAAGCGTGCTATTTTTGTCGAGACAAACAAATTTTATCCATAACGCTCAAATAACACGATGAGCTACCATTTTGTCGATGCAATTTTTGTCGCGCGCAAGTTGCATTTTCAAATCGCATGTGTAAACGGCGGCGATTTCAGTGCGATTTGGGCACGATTTGTCGCGCGAGGTCGCAGAGGTTTCGAACATGTTCGAAACATGATGCAACTTGGCGGCGATTTTTGGTAAATCACAGGACAGGAATCTCTGCTAGTTTACACTTGCGTCAAAAGTTGCATTGGAGAGCGCGACAAAAATCGCATGTGTAAACGGGCCTTTAGATGGGTAGGCAGTGGGCATCTATCTCCTTATTAAAGGACCGGAATTAAAAAGTCCTATTCCAGAGTATCAAATGCGTTTCTAAACTCATTAAAGAGAAGAATGCCTGGTAGATTCTTAGGGGCCATTTATATGGTCTCGGGTACCCGAGACAACCCTCCCCCCGAGTTACAGTGGCCGAGCTAACCGTTCACTTATTTCTTTGAAAAATTCAACCAACAATTTATTTACATGAGAATCACGAACTCGTCTCGGGGGGCGAGACAAATCGGGTGGGCGAGTTGTTTCGCCTCGGAATCCCGATCGGCAGGTAGGCTAACACTGGCAGGCGGGACTGAACTTTTTCTCATATAAACACTTTTGCTCGCCTACCCGAGACGGGACGGCTCAAATTGTTCCCGGAGCCCGTGTGTGTGTGTGGCTTGAGCTATCAGCACAACAGAACAACAAGACGTAACTAAGACTTCAACTTGCCACCATGTAGATTGGCCACTGGTCAACGATCGTTTCACTACAGAGGAGCTAAAATTTGGAATGAACTCCCAAAAGACTTAAAGTCAATCGAAAACGTTACTGAAGACTTTAAGAAAAGTGTTACTAAACACATAGTATCCCGCTAACTTGATGTAGTTATTCTATACCGTTTCTATATTCTAAACTTTTATTTCTTATATATAGATATATATATTTTTTTTCTATATTATATTATATTTTAAATTTTTATAAAGTGTACCTGCAGTATGTTTTAGTTACAATAGGTTTAATATTGTAGCTGAAAAGCCTTTATCAGGAGGGACAATAAAGTATGGATGGATGGATGGATTGCAAAAGTAGCGCCATGAAAATATCAACAGCCATCGACAATACTGCGGTAAAAAACATTCCGCTTCTTTCCATAAAATTCTTTCCGTCGTCACCTGGGGATCTTTTGTTTCCGAATGATTTTATTGTAGTTAAGAACTCTTCAAGAGATGGTCATACTCCTGAGAATTTTGTTCTTTAATAGATAGGAATTTAAAGGTTGCCTGAGAACGTGTTAAAATTCGGGTGTCAGTAAAACGCGGGGTCGGGGCCGGGGTCGGGGTGGGATTAGCTCTAAAAATTAGGTATGGGATTAAATATAATCCCTTTACCCAATCCTAACACTATGCCTAATCCCATACCTAATCCTAGACCTAATCCCACCCCGACCCCGGCCCCGACCCCGCGTTTTACTGACACCCTTAAAATTCTCATCGAAACAAGGTTGTTGCCTTTGGGAAAATTTCGAGGAGAGAATATCACTATAAGCGTTTTCAATTTCGCCGTTTATTAATTTCATAGCAGTAATTATTTCCTCATTTTCGTTTTGACAATTTGAACATATATACCCCTTTTTATAAGAACGTTTTTTCATAAAAAACGTCGAGGCTGTGAATTGCCAAAATCAGTTTTAAGAATGTGCAAAAACATACCAAAGCTGAGATTTTGTTAAGAATGTCGTTGTTCTGTCCTTGTGTTGTACATTTAGCTAACTAAGGTTGCGTTTGATTGACCCTATTCCGGAATAAGAGTATATTCCGGACTATTCTAGAATAGCCATTCCGTCCGTAGGTCAATAAAACGATTATTCCGTTTCGGGAATAAATTTAATAAATAAATACCTTCTTTCCTTTCGTTTCCCGTTTTATTATTATGGTCTTCACATTTTCGGAAAGCAAGAGTAAGAGTTTTCCATTTCCCCTCACGCTGATCAGGCCGTGATGAAGATCCACTCTCCTCTCGCATCCTCGCAGCAATCAACTCCCAGCCCTTTTTCTTTTTTGTAATTGACGTTTTGAAACATCTCTTTCAATTCTTCGTACAAGGAAATGAGGAGAAGCGTCTCTTCCCGACTCCAAGAGTAACAACTTATTTTCTTCGCACATGGTCGCCGGCGGCAGCCATTTTTTTTACCTTACTACACAACATACAAGCAATAAATAATGCCATTGAAAATTACAAATATAATTTTTACCACAATTGCCGCTAAACTCGCAATCTGATTGGTCGACGTGAGTGGTAAATGAGAGTCCAGACAACGATGTGACGCTAACATCGCGCGCGCTTGAAAAAAAAACAATCAGATTGCGAGAAAGTTATAGACAACGCTTGCTCTTTCTTTGCTGTCACGTTTTGTAACATTTTTCCTCGTGAGTCCACAACATTTTGACCATGTGATGACGTAAATCGTGGTAAATAAGAGTCCACACCACGGAAAACCGGTGTAAATTTGTTTAGTTTATGGCCAAAAAAAAACAAGTCAATATAGAAGAAAGTACAGTTTTATTTAGTTTAAGATTTGGTTTTTTCCTTTTCAATGTGCAATGGCAGTTTCACATTTTTCGATTTTCCATTGCGCTAAAATTTTATGTTTCAGTTCACTAAATTCAGGAAACTTTTCGATCATTTTACATGAATAAAAGTACTTTTGGACTAGCACTACGAAGATTCCAAATTTGCGGTTTAGCATTGGATTGGTCTCTGGGGGCAGATTGTAATCTTTGAAAAGCAGTTGTTGACTGGAAAGGTTAAAGACAGTTTAATGTTCATTGTTTAAAAACCATAGTGTACTTTCACGGTAGGCCGCGAGGCGAGGACGAAGTGACGTCATTATTCTGGATTATTCCAAGCATTCTGCTCAGCTCCCTAGTGCAGAATGCTTGGGATACCTTCCATGTATTCTGGAATCGGAATAGCGACTCAATCGAACGGGCATTCGGGGTTATTCCGTTTATTACTAGAAATACGTGTCTCGCAGAACCTCGCGAAGCTCGGGGAGGGTGTACCGCAAAATTTTAGCGACGGGGGAAGGAGAGATGGAATTTCTGGTTTTGCATGGCCACAATGGCCGCGAAATTTGAGACATTCATAAAGTCAATCGAACGCACCCTAAGAATAATCAAAGGCTCCTATAAGCCAACTCGTGAAAACGAATTCGAAACGCTCCAAATAAAGGATTCTGCACATTTCCCAGGAATTTTGCACCACCGACCCCCACCCCCTGCGTCCATTTCTCCACCCTCCTCTCGCTCCAACGCCATCGCCATGGGTAAGACAGGTGACCATTCCAAACCGCGGGCGCCACAACTCCTTCAACGCTTCGCGTATTCGCGAGTTAAACATAAAGTGGCCAGAAAAAATGACATACTGAGCCCAAACTGCTTCAATGTTTTTTCGACGTTGCAAGTCATTTCTATTTTAAGGTGGCTGTTAGTAGTTTTTTTTTGTGACCATTCCTATCATTTTCATTCGGCTTACTGATAGTCAAGACTTACTCTGCAACAATGGATTTGATTTTGTACCAGCTATGGGGCTTGGATGAAAGTTTTAAATGATGCCAACTTCAGCATGATCAGCGTTACCGTGGCAACGATAAACAGATATCATTGAAATTGGTTTTTGTCAAATATCTCTAAAACTTGATGAGCTCCAGATAAGCGATGAAGTACGTATACTTGGTAAACTGCACACTAACTGGCAAAGCAATAGGCCATTTCCGAGTTGCCTTTAGCCTCTCTATCAAAACGAGGCTAGGTGCAATACCTTTCATATGAAAATGAGTTTTCATTCACATGCAAATAAGTTTTATTTGCATGTGAATGAAAACTCATTTTCATATGAAAATGTTCAACATAGGAGAAACATGGTCTCAAAATATTAATGCGATTTAAACAAAATCGATCAGATTGAATGGCTTGGATGTATTTACAATAAGCCATTTTCGAGTTGCCTTTAGCCTCTCTATCAAAGCGAGGCTAGGTGCGAAACCTTTCATATGAAAATGAGAACTTATTTGCATGTGAATGAAAACTCATTTTCATATGAAAAGTTTCGCACCTAGCCTCGCTTTGATAGAGAGGCTAAAGGCAACTCGAAAATGGCCTATTGTAAATACATCCAAGCCATTCAATCTGATCGATTTTGTTTAAATCGCATTAATATTTTGAGACCATGTTTCTCCTATGTTGAACATCACGACGGTGTAAACACTCAGGATAAGCGAAATACCACCAAAATACTAAGAAAAAATCTTTGGTTCTTCACATGCCTTTCGTGTAAATGCTGAAAGTAAACTCTTTTGCAACACAGATATATAATGTTTTCTTTCTACGACTCTTTTGATACATTTTCTCCGTGATTTTCGTTTTAAAATTGTCTTAGAAAATCTCTAAAACGACTTAATATTTTTGCGTTATATGTTAATAGTATGTTAATTAATATATATATGTAGTAATATTTCAAAATTTCATTAAAATTGAAACATTGCAACATTTTTTTTTTTTTACGGGTCATATATATTTTTTTTATTATCCTTACATAAGTCATACTACATTACGTTTTTTAACACATAAAATAAAAAGGAGGAAATACTACTAACAAGGAATAAAGTAATAAAAAATAATAAAAAAATAAAATAATAGAGCGGTCGAAACACAAAACCATTAGATAAAAATATACAATAATTACTTACAAGGCATATTATATATTATAAGGCAGAAGTTAAGCATTTCACACAAGAACGTTTCTTTTGAGACGACTATCAATAAGAAGTTTCTGTTCCAACTTTACCACAAATTCAGTAATATTACAGTATTTATGGTACAATTTCTGATAATATAGGTAGTATTTTGCAAATAGTAAACAATAATTAAGTTTAAGCTCATTATTTCTTGAAGTAATAAGGTCTGTTCCTAATAACGTTTCCTGGGATGTTGGAGAAAAAGAAGAGTTGAATTTTGCATTAAACCAATCAACAACTTTAACATAGAACGTTTGAGTGTAGTGGCATTCAACGAAGGTATGGAGAATAGAGTCTGGCTCTTTACAGTATGGGCAGCTGTTTTCCTTGTTTACACCATAGATGCGCAGCTCTTTCTGAGTAACAGTTAGCCTATGGAGTAACTTGAAATTAAATTCTCGTAATCTGTTTTCACAACAAATTTTTCCAATATTTTTTAATTTGGTTTTCCAATCAATGTTCCCTGATTTAAGATCTTTTTCCCATTTTCGGGGTCCTGTGGCAGTGCAGCAAGTACCATTGATGTAAAACCAGTAATAGTCCGTACATTTCATTTTGTAAAGATCAATGATTTGTGACGGCGTCAAGGAAAAGGTTGTTGCATCAGCTATAGGGCTTTCTCGCCTGTCTAAAGATTTTGCCTTATATAATAAGTGTTTAGGAATTGCCGAAATAACCTGTAGGTAGTTTAGGAAATTAGATTTGATCTTAAATTTGTCCTGAAATGATTGAAATGTTAGAAACTTTCCATCATTGTCCAAAATGTCTTGAATTGAGGTGACGCCTTTTTCTTTCCATTTTTGTAAAAAGAAACTTTTCCCATCAATCAGGATATCTTTATTATTAAAGAGAATCAAGTCTTGACCATTGTCATGTTGATATAAATTTCTGAGTTCCAGAAAATTTGCTAATATTTGCCTATAAAATGCTGGAATTCCAGATTTCTCTAAAAACTTGTGGTCATAATTACATCGAAGAAGAAAATTTAGACCACCATACTTCTTGAAAAAATGAGATGGAATTGCTTTCCAAGATTCTGTTGTGATTTCGTCAGGTATCAATAGTCTTGAGATCCAAGATAACCGTAAAGATTTAAATAGAACATCTGGATCGGGGGCCCGCAGCCCCCCATTTGTATAGTCCTGACACATAATGTTTCGTTTGCGTGATGGGTCGCCAATTTGATAAGTCTTTTAAATTTGCATCCTCTTTGGGGATAAGTGTGATTACCCCTCTGCGTTGAGAAATACTTAATTCATTTTGGTCATATGAGGCGTTAATACTGTCAAGAAATTCTCGGCCCAATAATTCAAAGAAGAATTTGTAGAATTCTACAGTAAAACCGTCTTCACCGGGTGACTTTCCGCACCGGAGACTCATCAAGGCCTTCCGACACTCTTCCAAAGTTAATTTTCCTTCGATTGCATCCCTTTGGTCCTCTGATAATTTAGGTAGTTTAGTTTTTAAAGTGTCGGTAAAATCTTGGAAGAGCGAAGTTGAATCATCTCCCAAATCCGTTTTATAAAGATTTTCATAAAAACTTCTTATTTCCTCGAAGATATCATCTTCATTGGATATTGTTGTTCCCCCTGCTACGGTAAGTTCAGTTATTATTTTCTTATTGTAGTTTCTACGCTCCATATTTAAAAAATATTTGGTTGGTTTCTCTCCATGTTCAATCCACCTAATTTTTGAACGGAGGATAGCACCGTCTGCCCTCTCCTCGTAGATGTGACGTAATTCATTTTTGAGACGCTCATATTCTTGTTGTTCAGCGTCGGTGTCATTGTCGGGATGAGTGTTTATCTTATTTTCTAGTGACTCAATACGTGATTTTAACTGCTTTTCCAAATTTCTTACTTTTTTAGCTTTATTCTTGGCGTATGGAATAATCAAACTTCGGATCTCCATTTTAATCATCTCCCATTTTAAATTTAAATTGGTCAAATATGCGTATTTGCTGCATATTAACGGATAGTTTGTTATAATAAGATCAACAAAGGTATCATCGTTCAGTAAAGAATTATTGAATTTCCATAGACCGGGGCCCCTTTTCTTGCATTCGAATTGTAGGTTAAGTCTAATGGCTTTGTGATCGGGTGCAATTGCAGTTTTAATATCAGCGGTTTTAGTACTAGCGATTAGAGATTTCGGAATGAGAAAGAAATCAATTCTTGATTTCATTTTAAGTGCGCTAGATTCGTAAGTGAAACATTTTTTGCCAGGGTTCTTGATTCTAAGAATATCAACAAGGTTTAGTTCATCCATAAACTGCACAAGCAGATCTCTATAAACACTGGGTTTCCACTGAATGCCACCTTTCTTATCAACAGCCTCGAGAGTGACATTCCAGTCACCCACTACAATTAAATTACTTATATCAGCTTTTGAGATTAATATTTCGGCCAGGTTTTCAATAAATACTTTCTGAAGAGCAGCGTTGTTTGGTGCGTAAATGTTGCATAATGAAAATTTGAATGTCTTAAAATAGGCGTTAATTAACACAACTCTACCGTCTACATCCTCCCAACAGTTTTCAATGGTAATTTCAAACAATGGATTAATGAAGATGGCAACACCTTTTTGATGGTTGGAACCATGAGAGAAAAATATTTGTCCACGCCATTCTGTTTTCCAGATTAATTCATCTTGCGGCTGAGAGAAAGTTTCTTGAAGTAAATATATAGCACAGTTTTGATCTTTTAAATAGGAAAAAATACTTCGCCTCTTACGAAGGTTTCTCAGATCTCTAACATTTACAGAAAATAATTTAAATTCTATGGTAATTTGGGAAATTAAGTGTTTTAAAGATGAAATATTTGCTTTGTGTTCGACTTATATAAAACAGAATAGTACAAAAAAATAACAAAAAATTACGAGTAGACATTAAAGTGACACACAAAAAATGAAATAACATACGATTATACATACACTGGTCAGTCTGGTAAATCGTTCTGGTGTTTCTTGAAGTCGTTCTTCCCTTATGTTTTTTGAGTTCTTTTACATCTTCTATTGAAAACATTTGACGAGGGTTTCCCATCGGATTGGTTTTGATGAAAATTACAACATTTTTAGATTCAACGCTAAAGTTGGCCTACCAAACGATCGCACAAGATAGTGCGCACTAGCGTAATAATTAAATGCAACACAAGACAGATCGCACTCACGCGACAATCAAATAAAACAATGCAGCGCCCAATAGCGTAACAATCAAACGCAACACAAGATAGCGCGCACTAACGCAACAATTAAACGCAACACAAGGCAGCGCGCACTAACGTAATCATCAAAAGCAACACAAGACAGTGCGCACTAACATAACAATTGAACGAAACACAAGACAGCGCGCACTAAAGTAATATTCAAACACACAACACAAAACAGCGCGCAATAACATAACAATCAAATACAATCAAGACAACACGCACTAACGTAACAATCAAACAGACAACACAACACAACACAAGACAGCGCGGACTAACATAACAATCAACTACAACCAAGACAGCCGGCACTAATGTAACAATCAAACGCAACACAAGACAGCACGCACTAACGTAGCAAACAAACGCAGCACAAGACAGTGCGCACTAACGTAACAATCAAGCGCAACACAAGACAGCGCGCACTAACGTAACGATCAAACGCAGCACAAGACAGCGCGCACTAACGTAACAATCAAGCGCAACACAAGACAGCGCGCACTAACGTAGCAAACAAACGCAGCACAAGACAGTGCGCACTAACGAAACAATTAAGCGCAACACAAGACAGCACGCACTAACGTAACAATCAAACGCAGCACAAGACAGCGCGCACTAACGTAGCAAACAAACGCAGCACAAGACAGTGCGCACTAACGAAACAATCAAGCGCAACACAAGACAGCGCGCACTAACGTAACAATCAAGCGCAACACAAGACAGTGCGCACTAACGTAGCAAACAAATGCAACCGAAGACAGCGCGCACTAACGTAACAATCAAGCGCAACACAAGACAGCGCGCACTAACGTAACAATCAAGCGCAACACATGACAGCGCGCACTAACGTAACAATCAAACGCAACACAAGATAGCGCGCACTAACGTAACAATCAAGCGCAACACAAGACAGCGCGCACTAACGTAACAATCAAGCGCAACACAAGACAGCGCGCACTAACGTAGCAAACAAACGCAACCGAAGACAGCGCGCACTAACGTAACAATCAAATACAACTAAGGGTGGATTTCCACTGTCGCGTAATTTTTACGTGCGTAAATATAATAAGAGACGATCTATGAACAGCTCGCGTAAACTTTTACGCAAGCTGTTCATACATTGTCTCTTATTTTCTTTTACGCACGCAAAAATTACGCGACAGTGGAAATCCACCTTAAGACAGCGCGCACTAACGTAAGATCAAGAATTTAAAATGCCAATCCAACTTAAATAGAGATAGCAGAAAACAGTTAACTTCAGCTGCAAGACACTACGTAGGTGCATCCAAAATTGAAGTTGTTATTTCGCACTTCTCTAGGTTGTTTAGCCTGGTAAATAAAGTAAATACTTATCTTTAATTATGTAGGAACATCACCATTTAAAACTTTCCAGTTGAAAATTCGACTATGAAATTCTAGCATTATAATGGAGTTCCAATAAGCTAATCGCAGTTCTCTATAAATAATTCGTTACTCAATGACCTAGAGCTGATTTGTCTGAGGAAAAGTGGAAGCATGTTTCCATAAAGACGGATCCTGTAGCGAAAATATGGTGATGAATAATAGATAGGTACACTTTAACAAAGGAAGAAAAAAGACGAAAACGCAAACATAAAGACGGATCCTGTAGCGAAAGTATGGTGATGAATAATAGATAGGTACACTTTAACAAAGGAAGAAAAAAGACGAAAACGCAAACATAAAGACGGATCCTGTAGCGAAAGTATGGTGATGAATAATAGATAGGTGAAAATATGGTGATGAATAATAGATGGTACACTTTAACAAAGGAAGAAAAAAGACGAAAACGCAATTTTTGGATAATAACTACACTTGACAGTAATAATGAATAATCATACCAAATCATAGATATCCATGACCAGAGCAAATAAAGCCACGTAAATTTGACATCACACAATAATTCAATAAATATTTCTATAATTTCTTGTGAAACTAGCAAAACATTCCGTAAGCGAAAATCTGGGGGTGAATAATGGATAAGTGCAATTTACGAACGAAGAAAGACGAAAAACGCAATTCTCGGATAATAGAAACACCTGAGGGTAGTTAAATAATCACACCTGAGCAAATTAAGCGTAGGAATCAGGTAAAGTCATGTATAATGTTACATTATGGTAGACAATAATTCGCCTCGGTCGTATATAAAGGGAAGAAGATTTATTTTACGAGAATACTTCATCTGTTGAGGCAAAAACTGTTGTCCGAAAAAGAACATGAAATGGAAATAAAAATCACTTGAAGCAATAATACAAGAATTAGTTTATTTAGTTAAACGGTTACTTGCACAACTGAGAAACTCGATCCCTCCTCGCCACCAGTGGTAATTATGTCATAATGGACTGCTTCAATTAAAGACAAAACCAAGTTATTTCTTGTTCAGCGCCACTTTATCGCAGCAATAGGGAGGAAAAGACCACCAAGAAGAGCTCTAACAAATCATTTGGTAAGATTCCATAGTTATGTAGTTTAGCCTTTTTGTAGAATTAGTAGAAGCAAGTTAAAAGTGCTCTCTAAAATTGATTCAAGTATAAAACATGTTTAACAACATTGTCGTTTTTTGACCGGTAATGCCGGTAAATATATGTTGATTAGTAACAAAAGCGTCTGAAAGTGCTATCAGTTTATCTGCTTATTCCGCAAAAAAACAAGATCTATACATCTAAGAGACAAAAAATAAGTTTTACATCTTATAAAACTAACTAAATTTATCTTTGTCCTGGGCAAAATGATCGAACATTTAAAAAAAGGGAGCGAAAGAAAATGATCATATATATTCAGTGGGAAACTAGCCTGTTGTCTAAGGGATTTTTAAAACAAAAAAATTGTTAAAGAATTTAGAAAACAAAAGCATATATTCTGACCGGAAAACAATAAGTCCACCTCTCGACACCGAAAGGCGATTAATGATTATTTTTGGCTTGATTCCGCGAAACGCAGCGAAAATAACATTTCTCAGTGAACAATTGAAGGGGTGAGTGGAGTAAGGTCCAAAGTGACTCCTGATCTAATATCAACTTCTCCTTTTAATTCGCAATCATGTACAAGGAAAATTGGAAGGAGAATCTAGCATTTTATCAGAAGTCACTTAGTGCTGTCTTCTAGACACCCCTTCAATTTCTTCCAATTCCATTGCTGTGATGGACTAGCATCCATCCATGCTACTTTACCTACAATATCGGCCACATTTGTTGGAACAGTGTCTGCTTTCTTCCCATCTTTCCCCTTCAATGTTGATGTTCAAGATGCTAGAGTCAAATAAAATTTATGCGGACGCAACATTGAGGAGAGAGGAGCAACATTGGGGGAGAGGAGAGGACCCGCATGTGCACTACATTTCTGAACTGACAAATCTGGACTTTTCGTGAAGTGTTCCAAGTAATTATGTCTTGTATTGTAGTTTCTGTATCCCTGTTTAGAATTTTATCTGTTCCTGTAATGAAAGCACAAATTATTTTAGTTATTTACCTGATCTCGCAGTCATTCTTTTTCGTTTCGGCTCGGTAAGTTTCGCATTATTCTATATAACAAACTGGTTTTTGTATTCCAACAGGTCTAACCATGATCCAGTTTTACCTGTTTGCAATCCTATGCACCGTAGCAAGCGTGATCTCAGAAGGACCAGAAGGTGAGGAAACCTGTGATTTGCAATTACTGTACAGTCAGTTCAACGTATAACTCGAGAAGTTTCCATCAATTCAAATCATAGTGTAACCTTTGATATCATTACGTATTACTCGAGGCCTTTTCATCAATTCAAGTCAGAACGTAGCCTTTGATATTATTATGAGCTACAGTTTGTGGCGTATTGCGAACGCTCCTCGTGCATCTCTGTTCGATGACTACAACAGGGGCGGATCCAGGATTTTTCTTAGGAGGGGGTGCACCTCTAAGGAATGACGTAACTGAAGGGAGACGTAAACAAATTTTAAAAGCGAACAACGCAGACTAGGTCATCTCAGGGGGGGGGGGGGGTGCGCACCCCCTGCACCCCCCCCTAGATCCGCCCCTGTATAACTTTGGCCACAGTTAATAGGTGACACGTTGTTCTTAGGAAAAACACATTCTCGGCTGTGTGTGTGATCAAGTTCTGTCAGTAACCCAGGGGATGATAACTTCCCTCCTCCCACTATGGCCCGAAAGGACAATTTTTTTTCATCCTAATCCATGTTCACTCCAACCTAACCCTTTCAATTCGCCCCGTCACCCCTTCCTCACGCGCATGCTCGACATCTGGAAATATATTTTTCGAAATCTAAAATGACGTTGCTACTTTTTGAATGTGCTCCTTATTCAGTGAGATTTATTTGTGTTTACAATGTAAACAATAACTTGATTTCTTCTGATTCTATTTAGATTCCTTTCAAATAGTTTCACTGAGTTACATAGTTTTCATCTTCTCTTTGCTTTTAGAATTCAGAAAGTGCAATTTATTGACTCAGTGGAAAAAAGTTGGCTGTTTTAAAGATTCAGTCAAGCGGGAGAGGGCTCTTCCGGAGCAGTTGGTCAATATCCGGGACACCAGAAGCAAAGTATTTGAGCCACCCAAGTTGGATTGGCGACGTATATCAGATTCCTGGGAGAGGTAGGCTCAGTTTAGTACGCATGTCTCCAGATTTCGATTGAGGTTATTCTAGTAATGCTCCGGGGGGGGGGGGGGGGGGGGGGGGTACTCCCATATAAAAATGACGGGGTTGCTCGTCGGGAATTTTCGAAAAATACCCTAAAAGGTACCAGAACCTCGTTTGATGGGCGTGGCTCAAAAGAATATTTACCCCTAAGAGGTACCAATTCTAAAACAACACATGTCAAATTCTGTCATATCTTTTTCGGTTCCTACCCTAAAAGATACCGCGATAATTCTAACGGTGGTCATTTTAGATTTTAGTACCCTAAGCGGTACCAATCTACAAATTTTGACCCCTAAAAGGTACGACGAGCACTCCCGTCATTTTTATATGGGAGTCCCCCCGGGGTAATGCCCTCCCCCCTGGGTAATGCCCCCCCCGGGGGTAATGCTTTCTTGTTTTGTTCCTGATCCAAGCCACTTACTTCTATGTTGTTTACGAACTTGAGTTAACTTTATTTCCATGTTATATAGCCAAATACAGTCGAACCTCCACTAACGGACCCCTCCCGTAAGCGGACACCTCCCTTAAGCGGACACCAAACCGCGGTCCCGACGATTTATCCTTTCTAAATACATTTTTAACGTCCCGTAAGCGGACACCTCCCGTAAGCGGACACGAACACCTATTCGTGGTCCACAGAGTCTAAAATAACCTCCCGTAAGCGGACGGTAAACGATATCAAGAACATTTCTAGGAAAATAGGTTCGGTTTTAATGATTTTGATTGTGCTTGACCTAGATAAAAGCGAAGTGTGAGTCTGAACAGTAGAGTTTCATGTAGCAAACTACCTTATTACATGAAATTTTTGCGACACGTTAATTTCGCGAATTTCGCGATTTAAAAAAAATCGCGAAATTTAAGTGACGCTAACAATAAGTGTCACGAACATAACATGACGCGAAAATTAAGTGACTCACATTATGTCAATAATCAATTTTGCACGAACAAGTTCGCAACGTGGTATTCGGCAGAAGTCCAAAAGCAAGTGATAGTGTTGTTAACTTTGATGATGTGAATGTCGACCTTAATCTATTTGTTTTGAAGCCAATTCATGCAACTTGGTTGGTGGAAATATATAACTTTTTCACCAGCCCACAGGGAAAGGTTCCTGTCTTGAAAGGATGCCTGTTGTTCCATATATGAAATGACTGTTAGACTTGTATATATGTTTCTAAACGGCATCATTTTTTCTTCGGAGTCCGTAGGAAGGAATTTTCAATGTAATTGACTCAAGACCAATAATTCACGTACAAGCATTAACTGCTTGTACTGAGACACTGTAAGAACTGCTTTGTTGTTACTGTTGACATATAGTCCCGCCGTTGCATTTTTGTTAAGTTTGACGTTGCACCTTTGATAAAGTCGTTTTATTTAATTGAACTCGGGACATGTTAAATAACATTGCCAAGGAAATAAACTGTGTCTAACTCAAAAACGCGAAATTAAAGTGATTCAAAATTTAAAATTTTCGCAAAATCGCGAAATTTAAGTGTCGCGAAATATGCGCACCTCAAAATCGCGAAATAAACGTGTCGCGAAAATTTCATGTAATAAGCTAGTCATTTCGATTCTAAGGTGTCGGCAACCTCGAAGTGAGGGTCTCTCATCTTCCCCCCCCCCCCCCCCCCCCCCCCCCCCCCCCCCCCCCCCCCCCCCCCTGGAGCGAGAGAAGAGAGCTCTTCTCCTGCTCCAGGGAGCGGGAAGATGAGAGACCCTGGGAACGAGGTTGAAATTCCACACCTAATGTCAGACCAAAATAGTAAAAAAAAAAAAACTACCTATCGGGACTGCACCTGCCTAGAAAATCTTTTTGTGGACTTTCGCTGCTGTGCTGCACGTCACACTGGATAGTAGTTCAAATAGTCATAATTAAACCACAACACAATAGATACAATTAATAAAATAAAATCATGTCTAATTCACTACATTTGTATTAATCAGTAAAATACAAAATATAGACTCAAGCTGTTCATTCTTATAATGCAAGACGTTTTAATGATCTTCGTTTACCTCTTCCTCGAACTAACTTGGATAAACAAACATTTAATTATCAAGTTGCGAAAGACTGGAACAGCCTTCCAATTGACTTTAATGAAACAATTTTTTTAACTATTTTTAAAGCAAAACTGAAAACTTTTTTAAAAGATTTTAATTAATTGATAGTAATTTTAAGCTGATTTTATATATCTGTATATAATTATGCATTTACTTTTTTATTAATGTATATAATTAGGTAATTAATTAATCAATTAGCGATGGTCCCACTAAAAACCGCCTTGGCGAGTTGGGTTCTCTCATTAAATATTGTTTTATTATTATTATTATTATTATTATTATTATTATTATTATTACATTAAGGTTACTTGGATTAGAACATTGCTTTCTTTTGAGATTTTAAGGTCGGTACACACATGCGTAAGAGGTTCTAGGACAGCCTTCCACAAAATTTCACAAGGGGATTTCATTGATGACTGCCGTTTAAACGCTACCCAAGCGTGTGTGATAATGGCGTGAGCTCGTTAATTTAGTTTAGTTGAAATGAACCGTTTTTTAATTGATTTTTTTTTCGAATATATGGTATATTTTTAATGGAATGAATTTTTTTAATCGAAATTAAGTGTCTTTTTTTTAATCGAAAGGAATAATGTAATTAGTGCTTTGACTGAATTTTTTAAGTGAAATTAATTGTAAAATAAGATTTTTTAGTTAGCTTTGTTATCAATAAAAGAGTACAATTACATTAAGGTAAAAAGAATAAAGGAAAAAAATATTAATCCTCGGGCCATCTGTCCAGCAGTATTTTATCTCCTTATCTGTTATGTTGTTATTTTTTCGCAGCCTCGCCTGTCTATGCGCAAATGCAACGCTCAAGAAAGGCTACAAAGTGTTCGGTCTACAGTTTTACGGCGAATGCTGGAGCGGAAGCGACGGTTTAGAGACCTACAACCGATTCGACAGCGCAAACGACGAAAAGTGCGTCATGGCCCCTAATTGGAAGAATTGCGACATTGCCTCAGATGAACTATGTGTTGGGAAAGCAGAGACAAATTATGTCTACATTCTTAAATGTCAAATGAACCAAAATATTGAAGTTTTTTCTTTATCCAGTTAAAGCTGTTTAAACGTTAAAAGAAACCATAATAAAGCATACTTACGCAACAATTTGCCTTCCTGAGCCTTTAAGTAAGTCACACAGCTAAAAGTACGAAGATTTCCGAAGACTTCACGAAAACGTTTCTGAAATGGCCGCGCGCTTCAAGTGGTAGGATTGGTAAGGATTATGACGTCACTATTGGCGAGCCAACCGTGTTCCCAGTGTCCTCTCTTATGGCGAATACCTGAGTATTCTAACTTGCGTGTAAGATTTTCGCTGTTTTCGTATTGAAAATGGACAATTGTTGCTGCAGTTTATCGCAGAACAAAACACCATAGTTTTCCGCTCAGTCACCGACTTTCAATTTCAATCCTTGACTGTTTTGCCGGTGGTCAATAGTGACGTCGCTATTGGTTTTCGTAATTTTGCCTTTTTCCCATTTGCCTGCATTTTTGGACATATCTCGGTATTTTCAGAAACCGAAACGCGAAAAAACGTTTTAGTAAGGGTAATTTCCTCCTCCATTCAAACGTCGAGCGTTAATTTTTCGAAAATTTAAGGTGGCTCTGAATACTATGTACAGAATGTTTTTAAACTTTGCGAAAAGTTGTATCTTAACATGGCAATTACAATTCTATAATAAAAATGGGGGTCATCCAGCTCGTTTCTTAGTTATAAGCACGTAAAGCTTAAATTAAGGGTGTCTTTAACAGGTTATACTGTTACTATGGTAACTTGTTACATCATAAAAGAGACCATAATTTCTTCACCAATGAGTGGGCATTTGTTTGATACCATTATTTGAAGCATCAACTGATAAAGAATTATATTATTGATCCATCGAAGTATAGGTGATGGAAAATTCTGGGAACTTTTGCGAGCCACCTTTATGGCGCCTTATGCTAACATTAAAAACTAAACAACAATTAATTTTAAACATTAAACGCGACAATTTAAGGGATTTTTTTTAGAAATAAAATACGCACTGCGGTTATAAACATGACAAAACAACGCATGTTATAAAAAACTTTGATTAATGACTTGACGTTTCGTATGCTTCAACATACATCTTCAGATCTTCAGAAGTGACGGTTGGATATAATACAATAATTTTTTTTCATCTTCAACCATCTATAAAATAATAAAATAATAAAATAATACAGTAAAAGTTTTTTTCATCGTCAACCATCAACGGACAAATGGACGAAAACTCAACCCGATCAACTAACAAATCAGGATAATTTTTATCATCAACCGCTGACGATAGACCTGGATGGACGTTTAATACCATAAAATCCCTGTTATACCGGTTTTACGGCATCCTAAGACAGAAATGTAAGCATTAATTAACATCAAAATGCCAACAGAAGGCTACACCGCCATTTAGACGCTACTGTATTTATATATCTGTGAAAGAAATTAAATGTTATAAACTGGTAGTCTTGTTACTACGCGCGCATTACCGCGGAAAGAGTATCTACGAGAAATGTCCTCTGCTCGAAAAAAAGAATTCGCCGGCGCTATTTTAAACTACTTCGCCGTTGTTCCAATTCGTAATAGTTTGTCTTATATCTTATAGCTCAGTCAAATAGAGAAAGGAAAAAACCGCCGTTGTGTTCACTTTCTCCACAAAACCGGCTATAATTTTATCATTTAACGTGGTACAACTTTGTCGCATACGATTTTTTGTAGCGCGAGCTGCTTGCGTCAGGCGAAAATTGTATACAACTCGCAGTAACTTTGTAAGTGGCTACGATTATCGCAGAGTTTTAAAACATGATTCAACTTCCAACAACTTTTTTCGTGTTGTATGCAACAGTTGTGAGCGAGTTGTAGGCTGATTTATTAGACGACGCGATTCGTGTTGAATGTATGGCGTGAGCAGGTTGAATGTAGGCAAAAGTTGTGCCGTCTAAATTCCTATTCCCTATATATTCCCCCTGCGGCTGTGACTGACTACACGAGTCGCAGATTTGTCTGCATTTGTACCCATTGGTATATATAATTTGCAGAAAGAAAATACCGGAAAAGAAACATCGGTCTAGAAACCTTTATGTTCAACCTTTATGTTAACTTCTCAATTCAAGGAATTTAAACACAAATGGCATATTCATTGTAAACTGGTGTTGTTCAGCGAAACTAAACTAATTATAATTTCACAATTATCAGTCACCAAAAGCAAAGAGAACATTGGTTATTATTTACTAAGAAGAGGCTGAGGTAAATATTTACTAAAATAAATATAATAACTGCTTTTTCATTGCATAACACCGCTTCTTTAATCACTCTGGTAAAACAATTTCCTGCGTCGGTAATTTACAGTCGTAAATGGGTTTGTTTTCTCCGCGAAAATAACTGCAGATTAAAAATTGCATAGTTTCAAAGGAATTAACTAATTATTGTCATTAGTTTTGTAAGAGTTTGAGAGCAAAGAAGTGATTATCAGCTTTAGTTAGTCCTCGTTAATTTTTGCTCGATTTGTATTTTACACGTAAAAAGTTTCGTTCACCTCGCTTAAGCATAAAGCACTTTTCGTCCTTTTATCATTCCTGACACGTTGTAGGTGCAAATATTAATATGATGTAATGGCTTTTTTGTTTTGGATGCAAGTTTGGGTAATTTACGGCACGATTTCCGATTATTTATTATATTTCGCCTCTTAGTACTTTTTGAATTTTAAAAATAAAGGGTTTTTTTAATTTTGCGATCATTTACAGTTGCCGCAAAGAAAAGTTTATGACAGCAATATAAATCAGTTCTTGACAGTTGAAAGTGTTTTTGATTAATCGGTTGGTAATAAAAGTCCTCTAAAGAGCCATATTGTCAGTCTTCTCAAGAATTGGTGGTTTGAAGACTTGTGCGACTGAATAAGCTCTTTAAAGGTAGGTAAGTTATCCCATTAGTGCATTAACAAGACAAGGGTATTTTTTTTTAACAATTAAACTAAACGAATCCCTAACATGAGCGAATTATTAGAGCAATTTGGTCGAATTTTTATCCTATTTTTTTTAGATATGTAACTAACGTGCTATTTTTTAATCCCAGTTAGTCACGCTTTCGAAATATCAATTCTTTTTTGACTGGGTGGACTGGTTCTAGCATATTACGTTTACGCTAACTGGTTTTTAGTAAGAAAAAGTAGAAGAAGGATTGATCATGAGCTATTAAATAAACTGCTTTTAGATTGAATGAAACTGTTTGATAAAAAACACCGGATCAGCAGAAATAGCTTGAATGAATCTGAATGAAAAGTGGCTATATAATCAGGCAGCTGGTTAAAGGAGCTAAATAAATATGTTTTTCGCATCCACTCCAGTGAACCACTGTTCCCTTTAAACTGCAGCTCCAGTGTAAAAAGTGTCTGGCCTGGCTATTCTCATCTTCAGCTCTCAATCGACCTGACTAAAGCATTTTTTAAAAACAGCTGACGAACAACATGCGTCATTGCTAAGACTGTTAGTTACAAAACTATCATTTTGCTTATATAGCCAATGTCTTAATTTGATGAGATTTTTGAAGCAAATTTTATTTGAACAACTACGTTCGAAACTGAAAGAAGCCTAAATTTGCATTCCATATCTCAAAGATGTGAAATGAAGGAGTAGCCATCCCTTTTAAATGGAACTTAGTTTTAAAACATTAACGTTGAAGATGTCTCAAATATTAAGTTTAATTATCTACATTAGAAACATATATTTTACCTCCAATAAAATGCGCAAAACTCGAAGTAGCCGGAGTAAAAGATTTTAATTGGATTAACATTTCTACGCCAGTTTAAAGTGATGTTTGTCTTTTTCCGGCATACTGAAGATAAGACCCGGGAAGGGGGTACTCCCTATGATGGGCTATATACGGGGATGTGTATATGAAAGGGTGGGGATTTCACGAAGAATAGGAAAGGGTAGCGAAAACACGAGTTGAAGCATAAAAAGGTAGTGAAAACTGCCACTGAAGTATTATAAAAAGGGCCTTTCAAAATATATCAAACAGACGCACGTAAAGGCTATATGAAAGGGGTACCATTTTTAATGAAAGGTATATGAAAGGGGTACCTTCATTCTGTCAAAAACGGTATATGAAAGGGTAAGGGTTTGGACCTTGGAGCGGAGTATCCCCGTAAAACACTCTGTTGAATACTCCCCCCCCCTCCCTTCCCCGGGAGATAAAATCGTTTGAGCGTACGAGGATCGCGTTTTTTTAATTTCGGTTACTTTGCTTAGGCAGTGATTCATCTGTGGCTACATCAGAAAATCTCATAACATTCGACAAATAATTAACTGTCCAACATCCGATATCGGGAAGAAAAAAGCCTTACTCGCGATGATTAATTGACTACTTATCTCGGTAATAGATGGCGATTGCTGCTAGGAACCGATCGCGAACTGCGGATATGAAATTAAATAATTAAAGAATTATCATCGCATTTATGATGGCAATTTATTCAAGTGTTTCGTGATATCAGTTTGATTACTGTAGCCTATAAACTCATAAATTCATTAAAGATATTAAAATCGCTTCCGCTATATTACTTTTTTTTTTTCAAATTGCTTTCTAAAGTGCGGATGCTAATTACCGACAAATTGTACATCCATCCTTCTAGAGTACCTTTTGGGTGTTTGGGTGACAAAATGCTGGGGCGGCAACCTTGCTGTGATGGACTAGCATCCATCCATGTAGTACCGTGTGAGTCACGTGTGACTAGGGTGCTGCTTTATCTAGCTTTTATCTAGTTACTGTATCCCTGTATAGAATTTTATCTGTTCCTCTAATGAAAGCACAAATTATTTTAGTTATTCACCTAATCTCGCAGTCATTCTTTTTCGATTCAGCTCGGTAAGTTTCGCATTATTCTATATCAGTAACAAACTGTTTTTTGTATTCCAACAGGTCTAACCATGATCCAGTTTTACCTGTTTGCAATCCTATGCGCCGTAGGAAGCGTGATCTCAGAAGGACCAGAAGGTGAGGACAAATTATTTGCTGTACAGTCAGTTCTTACGTATAACTCGAGTAGTTTCCATCAATTCAAGTCATAGTGAAACCCTTGATATTATTACGTATTACTCGAGACGTTTTTATCAATTCAAGTCAGAACGTAGCCTTTGATATTATTATGAAGTTGCAGTTTGTAGGCGTATTGGCCATTTTGAGGTTGCGCATGAGACTGGGTCGGTTTCGTTTCGAATTGCACTATGGGGCTGTTTTGACGCAATTAGTGCAATTCAAGCATGGCGTCTGCTCAGGATGTAAACTTGTCAAAAATGGGATGATAGTCCAGGGAAATATTGGAGGAAGTTCATTTCCATTCATCCTCACTCCTCTTGGAAAATGTGCTCCACAAATCCTTGTGCTCGTTGCGTCCTTCTTCAAGGTTGCTTTTCGTATCAGTCGTACGTACGCCTTTTTTACTTTCGGATCACTTGGTAAAGTGTGAACGTTCATATTTGGTGAATTTCTTCAGTTGTTGCTGCATCCAGGTACGCAACAGCTAAACTCTTCCATTTTTGACAAGATCACAGCTTCAGTTTATATCCTGAGCAGACGCCATGATGTTTGAATTGCGCCCCAAAACTGCCCTATAGTGCAATTCGAAACGAAACCGATCCAGTCTCATGCGCAACCTAAAAATGGCCAATTGCGTACACTCTTCATGCATCTCTGTTCGTTGACTATAACCTTGGCCACAGTTCGTACGCAATACATTGTTCTTAGCCGGGAAAAAACGCGTTCGGCAGTGTCTGATCAAGTTCAGTAACCCAGGGAATGAGAACTTCCTTCCTCCCACTATGGTCAGAAAGGACAATCTGTTTTTTTTTTTCATCCTGAACCATGTGCACTCCGACCCAACCCTTTCAATTCGCCCCGTCACCCCTTCCCCGCGCGCGCATGCTCCGTTTTGAATGTGCTCCTTATTCAATAACTTGCTTTATTCTAATTCTATTTAGGTTTCTGTTAAATAGTTTTATAGTTACTTAGTTTTCATCTTCTCTTTGCTTTTAGAATTCAAAAAGTGCAATTTATTGACTCAGTGGAAAAAAGTTGGTTGTTTTAAAGATTTAGTCAAGTGGGAGAGAGCTCTTCCCGAGCAGTTGGTCAATGTCCGGGACACCAAAAGCAAAGTATTTGAGCCACCCAAGTTGGTTTGGCAACGTATATCAGATTCCTGGGAGAGGTAGGCTCAGTTTAGTACGCATGTCTCCAGATTTTGTTGTGTAACGCAATCTTAGATGTTTCTAGAATGTTCTATATAAGTGTTTCAAGTGTTTGTACTTATGAGATATAGCGTAACAAGATCAGTTGATTAAAAGCTACTTGGACAGAGTACGTCTTGTTTATTGGGGACTACTAAAAAGTACCGTTCGGCAACATAACGTGGTGTCAGAATCGTTTTAACCTAGCCTAAGTAGTTCCATGCAACTACTTCTCTTCGTGGCAGTTTTCGTGATAGTCCTCCTTCCGACCGTTTTCCACAGAATGCCAACAGAAAGAGAGAGCGCCAGCGATGTTTTAGGAGCGGCAGCTGTTCAGCCGTTGTTACCAGTGAAACCACCGAAATCATTCGACTTTTCGAAATATGAAGAATGGCCTCGATGGGTAAAAAGGTTCGACCGTTATCGAGTTGTTTCAGGTCTGCAAAGCCAAGATGAAAAATTGCAAGTAAACGCCCTTCTTTACGCCATGGGTGGCGACGCCGAAGATATCATGGCAAGTTTTACCTTTACGGAGGAGGCTGACAACAAAAAGTACGACGAAGGCAAAATTCGACAGTCATTTCGTCGCGAAGAAGAATGTTATCTACGAACGAGCTAAATTTAATCAACGCGTGCAGGGTCAAGATGAATCCGTGGAGAATTTTATCACTGCTCTCCATTGTTTAGCCGAATTCTGTGAGTACGGAACATTAAAAGAAGAGATGATCCGTGACCGCTTAGTTGTCGGACTTAGGAACGAGAAACTCAGCGAAAAACTGCAGATTGATGCCAGTCTAACGCTAGATAAAGCCGTTCTGCAAGCCAGACAAAGCGAGTCCGTGAAAAAACAACAGGGAGTACTACGATCCACCCACAATCCGAGCAACGTTGAAAGTCTGGAAGAAAAAGAAGGCAAATCTGGAAGGCCGCGACCGTCTGTTAAACCGAAATCGAAGCAACCCAATAAATCAAGCGGAGATGCAAATAAAAATAAGTCAAGAAGATGAACCTCTGGATGCGAAAGATGCGGTTATCATTTAAACCACAATAGGCAGTTTTGCCCAGCAAAAGATGTCAAGTGCCACAAGTGTTCGAAACAAGGTCACTTCGCAAAATGGTGCCACGCGCGAATTCCAACGAAAAATGTCAATGAAATGGAAGCAGCGGATAGCTCTGGTTCAGATTCGGAAGTCTTTCTTGGCGAAGTCACGTCAAAGGAACAGAAACCGTGGACAGCCGACGTTACTATTAACAGTCATAGCGTGACATTTAAATTAGACTGCGGCGCAGATGTCACAGTGCTTCCCAGCAAGATTTTCACCGAGATAACCGACCGACCGGTCCTGTTAAAAACGTCCAAGAAGTTGTATGGCCCATGCCGGTACGAGCTCAAATGTAAAGGAGAATTTGAAGCCTCTCTGAAGTACGAAAACAGGTCCTGCAAGGAAACGATTTACGTTCTGGATGATTTGGATCGGCCACTTCTGGGTCGCACAACCTGTCACAAGCTTGGAATTATCAAGAAAATTGATGAAATAATTTTACCCGAGAAAACACACCCAAAGCTCTTCAAGGGACTTGGTTGTATTCCTGGTGAATACGAGATTAAGCTTGACGACAGCGCCAAACCGTTTAACCTTACTACGCCCCGCAGAATCCCAATACCACTGTTACCCCAAGTGAAGTCCGAGTTAAAGCGTATGGAAGACATGGACGTCATTGAGAGGGTGGACCAGCCCACAGAATGGTGTTCTCCCGTGGTGGTCGTTCCCAAGAAGAATGAAAAAGTTAGGATCTGCGGAGACTTCATTCAGCTTAATAAAGCAGTTCAACGAGAGAATCATCCGATGCCCACCACAGAGCAAACACTCGCCAAACTCGCAGGTGCCAAGGTTGTCACAAAGCTGGATGCCAACTCTGGATTTTGGCAGAGAAAACTAAGCTCCAAGTCTAAGCTGCTCACCACCTTCATAACGCCCTGGGGACGGTACTGCTACAAACGACTCCCGTTTGGAATCTCATCAGCCCCAGAACACTTCCAGAAAACCATGCAGCAGATCCTGGCTGGACTGGAAGGAGTGGAGTGTCAAATGGATGACATTCTAGTGTTCGGAGACTCTTATGAGCAGCACGATGAGCGTTTAGAAGCAGTTTTAAAACGTCTGGAAGAGAATGGAGTAACCCTTAACATTGAAAAATGTGAATTTGCCAAGGAAAAAGTCGAGTTTCTGGGTCACGTGATCGGTAAAGACGGGATTGAAGCCGACCCTTCAAAGATTGAAGCAATTAAGCAGATGAAGGTTCCGTCTGATGTCCCTGAATTAAGAAGATTTCTGGGAATGGTCAACCAAATGGGCAAGTACCTACCCAACTTAGCTCAGACCAGCAAGCCCCTAAGAGATCTGCTGACCAAAGACAGCGCTTGGATATGGGACACCCGTACAGAAGAAAGCATTCGAAGATATCAAGAGACAGCTAATTTCAACTCCAGTTCTAGCGATCTACGACCCCCAGTTGGAGACGAAGGTTTCAGCAGACGCCTCGTCGTATGGAATTGGAGCTGTATTGGTCCAAAAACAGACAAAGGGTGACTGGAAACCAGTGGCGTTTATCTCAAGAGCCTTGACGAGCACTGAGCAAAGATACGCCCAAATCGAGAAAGAGGCACTAGCTACTACATGGGCATGTGAAAGATTAGCCGATTACCTGGTTGGCAAAACGTTTCACGTCGAAACAGACCACAAACCTCTGGTTCCGCTATTAGGTTCAAAGAACCTCGACGAAATGCCACCGAGAATCCAAAGATTGAGAATGCGACTCCTTCGATTCCACTTTACGATCTCCCATGTTCCTGGTAAAAACCTGGTAACTGCCGATACATTGTCACGAGCTCCTTTACAGTCAACGTCCTGTCGTGAGAAAGAAGAAGAGATCGACCTCTACGTTGACAGTGTTCTGCTTCAACTACCCGCCTCTGACAAGCGTCTTGAAGAGATCGCCGCTAGACAACAAGAAGACCCGGTGTGTAGGAAGCTTACTGAATACTGCGAAGAAGGATGGCCCGACATCCACAAACTGCCAAGTTCATTGAGCCCGTATTGGAGCTCAAGAGGCGAGATTTCCCAAGTACGAGGACTACTCCTCAAAGGCTCTAGACTCGTCATTCCTTCGAGTATGAGACTGGAGATCCTAGAGCGAATTCATGAAGGACACCAAGGAATTGCTAAGTGCAGACGACGAGTCAAGGACTCAGTCTGGTGGCCTGGGCTGAGCAAACAAGTTGAAGATATGGTCACCAGCTGTCGCAAATGCATCGAGTATAGGAAGCCAAACCGAGAGCCGATGATACCGACAGCCGTTCCTGAGAGACCATGGCAGATTCTGGGTACGGACCTGTTCAGCCTTAAAGGGCGAACATACCTGCTAGTGGTTGACTACTTCTCGCGCTACGTAGAAGTCTCACTGCTGACAGCCCAGAAGTCTAGTGATACAACACGTGCACTGAAGTCCATCTTTGCAAGACATGGAGTCCCTGAGATCCTAAGATCTGATAATGGACCGCAGTTCGCTTCAACTGAGTTTGACCAGTTTTCAAAGGATTACTTTTTCACGCACATCACCTCAAGCCCAAAGTTGCCTCAGGCAAATGGTGAAGCTGAACGTGCAGTGCAAACAGTGAAGAATGCACTCAAGAAGGAGAAAGACCCAGCCAAAGCTCTGATGTCGTATCGAGCAACACCGTTGGAGAACGGGTATAGCCCAGCAGAAATGCTCTTCGGCAGAAAGATCCGAACAACTGTTCCTGTGTTTCCCGACCAACTCAAACCATCATGGCTTGGCCTAAACAAAGTTCGGGAGCATGAACAAGAAAGCAAACTAACCCAAACAAACCGGTACAATTCAAGTCATCGATGCACTGAACTTCCAAAGTTGAGCACTGGAGACCGTGTGTGGGTTGTTGACCAGAAAACACCAGCAGTGGTCACAGAGAAAGCCCCAACACCAAGGTCCTATCTGGTTGAAACTGAAGCTGGCAGTCCTATCCGACGTAATCGGCGACATCTTGTTGCCATGCCAGAAAGTACCATCAAGGGCACTTCCCTGAAACAAGCGGAAAGTTCACCAACCAAACCTTTGGATGTGAGCCCACCAAAGAAGACCTTACTGGATGTTAAAACATCAAGATTCGGGCGAGTCATTAAACCTCCAGTCAGACTTGACCTATAAACTATTTACATGGACATGACCGAACTTTAAAAGAATAGGACTTGAACTAATCGCGTTTTTATTCAATAGATTTTTTTGGTTGATTTAAAGTTCCAACTTTAGTTTTCATGTTATTTTATACTCGAAAGGGGAGATGTTGTGTAACGCAATCTTAGATGTTTCTAGAATGTTCTATATAAGTGTTTCAAGTGTTTGTACTTATGAGATATAGCGTAACAAGATCAGTTTATTAAAAGCTACTTGGACAGAGTACGTCCTGTTTATTGGGGACTACTAAAAAGTACCGTTCGGCAACATAACAGATTTCGGTTGTGGTTATTCTCGTAATGCTCGCGGTGGGGTGGGAGGGACTCCCATATAAAAATGACGGGGGTGCTCGTCGGTTATTTTCGAACAACACCCTAAAAGGTACCAGAATCTCGTTTAATGGGCGTGGCTCAAAATAATTTTTACCCCTAAGAGGTAGTACCAATTCTAAAACAACTCATGTCATATTCTGTCATATTTTTTCGGCTCAATACCCTAAAAGATACCGCGATAATTCTAACGGTAGTCATTTTAGATTTTAGCACCCTAAGCGGTACCAATCTACAAATTTTGATCCCTAAAAGGTACGACGAGCAGCCTCGTCATTTTTATATGGGAGTCCCCCGGGGTAATGTCCCCCGGGGTAATGCCCACGGGGGTAATGCCTCTCCCCCGGGGGTAAAGCTCCCCTCCGGGGAATGCCCCCGGGGTAATGCTATCTTGTTTTGTTCCTGATCCACGCCACTTATTTCTATGTTGTTAAATTAAAGGGACACGATCTCGTGTTAACTCAATTTTCATGTTATATCGCCAAAAACCACCAAATATCAAACTAAATTGGATAAAAAAAATTCTATAGAGCAAACAGAAGCATTAATTTGGAGAAAACGTGCAGGATTACAAGGATGAAAGTGGATTACAGTTCATCAATTTTGATTTCGTTTTTCGCAGCCTCGCCTGTCTATGTGCAAATGCAACGCTCAAGAAAGGCTACAAAGTGTTTGGTCTACAGTTTTACGGCGAATGCTGGAGCGGAAGCGACGGTTTGGAGACTTACAACCGATTCGACAGCGCAAACGACGAAAAGTGCGTCATGGCCCCTAATTGGAAGAATTGCGACATTGCCTCAGATGAACTATGTGTTGGGAAAGCAGAGACAAATTATGTCTACATTCTTAAGGAAGGTATGACTGTGTCAAAATCTCTCTACTCATGCAGATATGATATGTTCAGATAAGATACGGAATAGACAATATTCGTATTCTCGGTATTGAACTGGAACTACAATCATCGACAAAAGTCTTTGGGACACTTCAAAAAAGCGCCCTCTTAAATATTTCTTCAAGAATTATAAAACATTTCGGCCACAGGGTTAGTAGAAACGATCCCCTCCCCCCCTCGGACAATGTTGTTTGGCGGAAACTTGTTTTAAGCGCCGAAATCAACCTTGTGATGGGGGAGGGAGGGGGGATTTAGTAAGAATTTCTTTTGACGGTTAAGAAAAGGTAAGAGTGTCCCAAAAATATTGTCGAAGATTGTAGCTTGCAATGGAGGCTCATGCGGGGGAATATCATTAAAAATATTTGCATGTGAAAAGAATCCCCCGCATGAGCCTCGACTGCAAGCTAGTTCCAGTTCAATAATCGTCTATTAACGGGAGATATAAAAGATAATACATGTAAAATTTCTCAGCCGAGTGTCCGACTTCAGCTCGATTTAATTAAATACAGCAAACGAGTAAGATATCAAATTGTTGTTCGTTTATATCGAGTGTACACTGTAGATGAAACGTTCCAGATTCCATCCGTTTTACTCTGGGACCCGTTTCTCGAAAGTCCCGATAACTTTTCGAGCCCAGAGGTATTAATATTTTAAAATCAGAATCTTTTCAATAGCGGTGTAGTTTTTAGGTTGCAAGCCAGCCCGACTTGTTTCATCAACCTATATGCTGTGTTTACATCAGCAACAAAACATGTTTAGAGTAAACATGTTTAGAGTAAACATGTTTCAATGAAACACACTTTCCGTGAACATGTCTGCAATTTCATTGTTCACATTAGTTGTTAATTTCAAAACAGTTTCTGAGCATGATTGAAACTACGTGGTTCATTCATTTGACTAAAACTTTCCGGCCTGCATTGCCGAGCGTGATGGAGTTTCGTGTTACATTGTTCCATTATTGTGATTGTAGTTTTTTTGTTTTTTGGTTTCGAATAACTCGGGATCACCATTGATCAACTTCTGCTTGATTTCTTTTCGTTGTTGCATTTTAATACATGGCCTTCTTCTAGAGCCCAAAGCACCGGTTAATGGAGAATGGAGTGAGTGGGGAGACTGGACCGAGTGTGACAAGACGTGTGGCACTGGGAAACATTCTGGAAAACAGGTCAGGGAGCGAACCTGCACAAATCCACCCCCAGATCCCCAGGGTATGGACTGCGAAGGACTTGGAGAGGAGACTCGAAACTGCAACGTGAAGAACTGCCGTAAGTAATTGACATGATAATAGGGAGCTTAAGCAACGACAACGGCAGCGCCAAGGAAAACGTCACCTGAAAAAAGGATTCGCGCTTTTTTAAACTACTTTGTAGTCGTTCCAATTTGTTTAGTTTATCTAATGTGACCGGATTGTCCAGGAGCTGAATTTAAAGGAATGGCTTTCCAGTTCAAATGGAGAAAGGAAAATTAACCGTCGTGTCTTCGCGTTCTCTACAAAACCTATAATTTGAATATTTGACGTTGTTGTTTTGCAGGGAACGGCAAAGAAATGTACCAAAATGTAAAACGCATATGCAGAGACATTGTTTTCGCTCATTAAACCTATTGTTTTGTGCCGTTCTCGCTGCCGTTGCCGACAAGGTTGCTTAAACTCCCTAATGTGTGATTGGATGACGCAGGGAGCGGAAGTTCAGAACACTGTCTTCTCTTCCCACTTAAAACTAAGAAGGCATTTCTGCTCGCGTTTCTAGCGGTTTTACCGTCGATCGATCTCTCGTCTACTTCCGGCGCCATATAAAATTTGAAGAAATCATAGGCTCCTATTAGTCAACTCGTGAGTACGAAACGTTGGTATCTTCCTCTTCTAGGCCTTTTACTACTCCACCGATACCCACCCCCTGAGTCCAACTCCTCACGCTGCCCTCCCTCCAACGCCGTCCCCATGGGTAAGGCAGATGACCATTACATTTCGCGGGCTCAATGTTTACAGCCAACCGACAAATGGAAGAAGTGAAAATTTGCATGTATTCTTCGTGTGGTATAACTCGTTCAACGAGTTAAAAAGAGACTGTTCGCAGTCTGTGATAGATTGTAATTAAGGAGGCTCGAAAGGGTTTCTTACAGCTTATGTACATGTCAGAACAATACACATTAAAATTTTATGGTTTTAGTCTCTAAAATAAATTATATATAAGCTTATGACAGGGTTGTTAAAGTTTCCTTCAAGACCATTTATGACGTCATATCTGTTGTCATGGTAACTATAACCCTCCAAAGAGATACCCCTCAAAAGTCAGTTTTTTAAATCTATCTTTAAAACTAACTCGGTGACCTATGTTTTTATAAGCGTTTTTAAAAGTTTGCAATATTCCTCACCTCCTGTGTAAATTTGAAAAAAATTTGTACTGTGGAAATCGAGATAAATCGAAAAAGGCCTTTTAAAGATTTAAAAAATTCCACTGTACAGTTTTTTTCCAAAATGTCTCAAATGTTAGATAAAGTTGAATGCTACTTGCATGAAAAATTTCAACATAGGTCACCGAGCAAAGTTTTGAGATAAAGAGGAATATTTTATGCACGATTTATTTCCTGTTCGCGCGATTTTACGCAGTATATTTATTTCCGGTGAGCTGCGCGCGCTACTTTTTGATAGGAAAATCAGCTGACGTATGCGTCAAAGCATGACGAGTGCACGTCGCGCGCGCACGCAGCTGAAAACCCTTTCGAGCCTTCTTAACTCGTTTGTAAATCATTAAAGACCTGCTCTACCTCTATGTTTTGCTAATATAAGTAACGTGATAAAGTCATCAATTCACTGACTGCTTTCATCATTAAGCTATTGACGGTCGCTTCACTCCCTGGATGCCTGTCCCAGAATGCACCAAAAGTTGCGGTGGTGGAACACAGAAGCTTGTTCGAACCTGCAGCAAGCCCCCGCCTCAGTACGGAGGAAAAGACTGCGTTGGACTAACAGAGAAAATTGAGCGGTGTAACGAGTTCTCTTGTGAGTAGAACCTCATTTAAAAAGAAGTATCTAAGTCAATAGAGAATAGAGACAATTAGGAGTTTGAAGTTGTATTTGACAATCACAGGGTCCAGAGGAGTTCAGTTCTATAATACCAAGAGAAAATGATCAGAGATTATTTTCTATTAATAATACGAAACACCCCTTAAACGTCTACCTTGTAAAATCGAACCTTGTTGCCTTGCACAATATAACAACCAAAGTTACTCTGTGCGGTAATCAGAAAAAAAAATAAGCGAAACACACGTGACCAGTTTTGTTCATCAGCGTCTTTGTTCCGGCCTATTTTAAATCGCGCATAGTTTGTGGTATTTGTTCAAGCTTTTAATCAGCGACAACGAAATTCTGTAATTATTTCATAACTCCGTGCTTGTATATATTTTGCAAAGTTGGATAAACAAAAATAATATATTTTTGCAAGCTGATATTTCTGGTTGATGAATATGCAAATTAATAAATATTTTACACATGCGTATGAAATTTGTTAAAACACATGTGTTTGTTAACTCGTGTTTCATCAAAGGCTATGGGGAAAGAGCATTTCGACTAAATGAAGTTTAATTTATCTGAAATAAACTTAAATTACTCACATTTCAGTAGTCCTCTGTAGCTCCTCCATTCGTTAAGTCTTGATAACCAAGCGTTTTTTTTAATCCAAGGCACGGGCGCTAAGCATTCGCTAAGCATTCGTGCGAAGCGCGTAAGACGCATCTGTGCCCATCTCCATATATGGAAGCAAAAGGTGGCCAGTCCTGGAGGTCTAAATTGGAACTAAATGAGAACTAAGTTGGCGCGAGAAACCTGGACGCGAAGTTGTTCGGGGGTTTTCTGTTCTGAGCGAAGTGACGGTTTTGATTTTCAAGCAACGATGACGGCGGCGCCAAGGAAAAAGTCACTTCCAAAAAGAATTCTCGTTATTTTAAACTGCGCTCCAATGAATTATTCCAATTTGTTTTGTTTGTCTAATGTTATGTGACTGGATTGTACAGGAGCTGAATTTGTACGGATGGCTTAAAAAAAGCATTTAACTTAAAATAGAGGAAGGAAATTCGATAAAAAAACGCTTGGTTACCAAGACTTTGCGAATGCTGGCACTATTTCTGAATCAAATTTAATGCACTGTTTTTAAAGCTTTCTCAACGTAATATATGTAGAGAAACGACCAAAAACGACACAGGACTTGAGCAAAGCAAGTTTTTTTTAGATAAATAAAACCTTTTTTAGTCGAAAGGCACTTTTCCTATAGCCCATGGTTTATTTAGTCAAAATGCACTTTTCCTATAGCCCATGGTTTCATTAGGTTTCTAAACTCATCCACCTGACGAGATTGAGGCGTTCTTGTTCAGCTAATAATAACATGGATAATTAATAGTTTGAAAACAACAATTGACGAACACACTATCATTTCAGGCCCCACTCCATGCACCCGCGCCGTAGATCTCGGAGTGATCCTGGACGCAACCAACAGTGTTGGAGAAGTCAATTTTTACTATGCCAAGGATTTCGTAACGGCCCTTGCGAATACCATGAAGATCTCTCCCGAAGGAAGTCACCTGGGACTCATAGTGTTCAACATTCAGGCCAGAATCGTTGTGCGCTTTAATGAAACAGCCAAACAGAATCCCGCTGCCATCAAAGATATCTTGGTAAAGGAGACAAAGCTGAAAGGACAAACCTTTACTGACAGAGCTCTCATAAAGGCTAATGCCATGTTTACACCTGAGGGTGGAAATAGAGCAGACAAACCGAACGTACTCTTAGTGCTGACAGACGGGAAAACCAACAGTGAAAGTATAAAATACGAAGAACTGTATAATAGAGCCGGTTTCCTGGTAAGTACTTTTTTGTTTGGAATCTGCCTGATCTCCCCAATATCATTAGACCATTATTCTTCCTAATCAGATGACTAATGACTTTTTTTTAACTTTGACTTCTTATTCAGAAAGACAATGACTGAACCAAAATAACTTCTATAATAGACGGACCAAAACAAACCAAAGTATGTTTTTGAATGTTCATAACCAATGCGAACCTTTTAAACAAAGAGAATGTTGACGTTCCGGACGGCACTAGCAGTAACCGGTAGTCGAATATAATGTTGCTTTTTACAACACGCATTTCTTTCACACCAAGTGTATTCGACTTGTATTGTAGCCACGTAATGAGCACAAACAGTTTTCATATTAATTTCCTGGTGGAATATACATTCCTTAACTTCTTCTTTTCTACTGACCAATAACTGCGTTTATACATATGACAAGCTGGTAATTTAGCTCTATTTATGTTAGTAAACATTAAAAGCTCGTTCCTACTAACAAAGGAAGCGACAGAAGTGGGTTCGGAAGCTGAATCGGAATCGCAAGAAAGTTACGATCTACAACAACAACAACAACAAAAATCTTTATTAGTTAGTTATTATAGAGTTTATAATACTGGCCTGCAGGTAGCAAAAGCAAATCTAGGCAGGCCAGTGAAACTAATTACATGATTAGAAATCGCTACACACACTAATTTGTTAAAATAAAAAGAAAGGATCAAACAATAGAAAAAAAAGAAGAAACAAAAAAGGAAAAACAAGTGATCAAAATAAAAGAAAGAGAATTGTGAAAACTTACGCTTCTGAGTCATCGCCAGTGGAAACCAGCCCAACGCATGCGCAGCAAGGCACAAGCTGAGTAACCACACGAACAGACAATGTGGTCAGACGGAGGCCAGAGAAAACCTTAGGGAAAAAATGACAAAAAAAAACGAATAGGAACCAAGGCTCATGCTTCAAACAACCTATCCTACGAGGCTCTAAATCCAAAGTAAATAAATAAAAATACTGACAAAGCTAGTGAAAGCGGTGTCAGTCTAGAATGACTCACCACGTGCTACAGCTATTTCAATTTAGGTTGTCGGATGATAGCTTCAAGGGTACGCAACGAGACCGCAAGGTACTTTGGGATTTTTATGAATACGATAAGTTGACGAAAGCAAATTAAAATGCCTCGTCCATACAGCGAAGGCAAACATTTATGGTGCTAACATCCACCTCATTCATCGCACTATCAAACGTAAAAACCGTGAACTTAAGCTAAGACCAATTTACAACTACCCATAGTAACTTGCGGTCTCGTTGCGTACGCTTGAAGCTATCATCCGACAACCTAAATTGAAATGGTAAAGTCTAGATTCCATAGCTCAGAAGGAGGTCGGACACCTTATTGAGACTTATATAACGGAGTAACTGGTTAGCTTTCAGTTGAGGTTGGGTCAGCAGTTTATATAGTTAAATTTAAGACTAAGCAACCAGAGAAGCTAGGTGGTACAGTGGTACGGTAGGCTATGTAAGTTTAAGCCTAGCTGAGGTCACAGGTTCAATCCTCAGTGGGGATTTTAGATTTTCTTTTTTACACTTAAAAATTGATTGAAAATAAAATTCTAAGTGTAGACATTACGTTATATAATTCTCAATAAGTGTCCGACCTCCTTCTGAGCTATAGAAGGTAGACTCTACCAATAGGCCATTTGCACGATGGCGTCATTTGACTACAACTACCAGAATTTATTTCGTTTTTCCTTTCTTATTAAAATTTTGTAATCCCAGTGCGGTTTAAATAACAATAGCCCTAATTTGCACTACAAAACAAAAAACTGAAGGATTCTGGTAGTTGTAGTCATATGACGTCATCGTGCAAATGGCCTATTGAAATAGCTGTATAGAGCGTTTTCACTTGACGTCATAGCCTTCATATTGGTGTTCCCGTACAAAAGAATTTTAATTAACTTCTTTTGTTAGGAACACCAACATGGCTGCCATGGCCTTTGTCATTTGAGTCCCACGGGACTGAAGGTCACGTGAGTGAAAACGCTCTATACAAAGCTTATATACCCTTCAGCACTACCCATGATGCTCCGTCAGCTAATAGGACCCAGGCTCTTTCGCTTTAGTGACGCAGAAATATTAAATTTCGCCATAAATTCCATTTAGTCCAGCTTGCTCGAGTTTAACGAGAACGATTTGCATACTTCATTTCCGGATTTCCCTATTAAACAGTATTGACATGATTAATGAATTTCCATTCCCACTAAGGGATGTTATTTTTTTATAATTTAAACGGTAAGTTTGACTGAGCTTAGCTTCATAATTGCTTTTTTGTTTAATAAAAATACAAATTTTGCCCTTCATACACATATAGAATAAGTGTGCAAACATTTTAGCTAAGTAAACAACCATTTAAATTTTTTGCGTGATCTTAAAGTATCTTTGTAACAAACCGAAGATTCGTTGTATTCCATTGCTCTTTATGAGTGAAGAGCCGTCTGATGGATCTTTGAAAACCATGATTATTAAATTATTTTTATATATTATTATTATAATTATTATTATTCGATTTAAAAATTAAGTTTAACCTCGAAACGCCGTTCAATATTTTCGCTATTTTTATTCGTATTTTTTTGTTCAAATTTTTTGTTTAGATTAGAAATATTGTCAATTCTTTTTGATAAAGCGTTCTTATTTTCTATGCAGCAAGGTGTCAAGGTGATTGCCGTCGGAGTTGGCAAAAACATCTTGAGAAACGAGTTGACAAGAATCGCCAGGAATCATTCAGAGAATGTTTTTATGGCGGCGGACTTTAAAACTGACCTGAAAATAAAGCTACAGGCTATTAAAGACTCGTCCTGTCAGTGTAAGTATATAAACCAGTCCTTCATAGAGCGGTTCTTTGACAAGGTTCTTCAATTTATTAACCCTATTAAAACATCAAAATTCAAGAAAAATCGCAAATTTCATATTGTACAATTTTAAATAACAAATGATACCATGCAAAAGTACTGCCGAAGAGGTTTCATTTGAATGGTCACACAATGGGATTTTGTCCACAGATGCAAAAGTTAGAACTTCCTTACATGTCTCCATTATTGACTCTGGGAGAAAAAGAGTTGATAGACCTTAAGGCCCGGCCAAACGAACGCAACATTTCAACGCAACATCTTGCAACATTGTTGGATTGTGTTGTGAAGGAGCTGGCCAAACGCGCGCAACAGCAACATCTTGCAACATTTCACGGGTTTGTCGATGTTTATGTGCCCCAGGCTTTTGGCACGCTCGGACGTAAACGTCATATTGGAGGACTTTGAGTGGTATCGTTATCAGCGTCGTCGAATTTTAGCTTTTTCACTGGCGCTACTTCTAGCGGATGATAACGAAAGAGTAGGCAAAAGAGGTAAAACTCATTCTTCTCTTTAGATTGTTCGATAAGGCATTATTGTCCGCCATGTTTAAAGACGAAAACCCATAATACTTCTGGCGCTTTATCCAAAAATGTTGCAACAAAAATTTGACCATTTTCAAACTTGATCCAACACCATCCAACATGTTGCAACATATTGCAAAAGGGTGGCCAAACGTGTGTAACACGTTGCGCGCAACAATGTTGCAAGATGTTGCGTTGAAATGTTGCGTTCGTTTGGCCGGGCCTTATTCATGATTGTATTTGTAAAAAAAAATATTACTTAAAGGGGGAAGCAAGTAGTTGTATAATAAACGAGTATTGATTTGACGTCATCTTATTAACATTTTGTAAATTCAAACCTCTATAATTCACTAACGCAACGTTAAAAACAAGAAATATTTAACTATTCAACTTTTCAACGTACATAGAGTTGATTAAGCCAAAAAACAATTTTGGGGTTAGGTGTAGACTGCAAAACAGTCGGGTTTTTTTTCGCTGCCTCGCTCACAAAGGCGCGAAGCGCCGAAAGCATCTGAAGCGTGGATACCCGCGCGCGAAGCGCGCACTCTCCATATTCACACTCGCTCCAGACCTTTCGTTCAAAGACCGCGCCAATCGTATGACCAGGTTAGGTGCACTTTAAGTTTTTGGAGAGAAATCGGTTACAGCACTTACCTCGTGCTTTCTTTCTTTTCCTGAATTCGTGCGTTCACGTATAAATATTATATATATATATATATATATATATATACATTTTCTCTTGCTTAATTAGTCCTTAGCGTTCATTCGAAGATATTCGATACGTTTAAACGTAGTCCGATCCTTTATCAATTGTTGGACGAGGTTGAGCAAAATATCGTGATTTGTCAATGGCGAGCAAGTAGTATATAGCCATTAGATTTAAGCCTTGTTACGGCATTCCCCTGCACTCCCCTGCATTCCCCTCATTAGCTATGCTTAATCATGACGTCACAATATGCCTTCACGCATACTAATTTGGATTTCCTGCATACTCATTTGGATAGGTAAGTAATTATTTACCTATACCTATACCAACAACAACGCCATAACAAGGCTTAACTCTGACCCTAGACTACTACTAGAGCACATCAGTTATACGGCTTTAGCAAATAATTGATCTGCGAAACAATGACAAATCACGATATTTTGCGATAGCCGAGTTCGATTTGTTTTATCATTCGATTACCGAGTTTGTTTTTCAATTTAATATTTATTCATAACTGCTAAAACAGAGCAGAAATCGAGCTGCCATTGTAGAGGACGGGAGCAGAACAATTATTCGCAGCAAAACAATTCAACTTTGCACCGTTGTGCGCACGAGCAGAACTATCCGTAGGCAGTTATTTGCAGGTAACGTGGTGGGCTCTCGGTCAATGGAAAAGAAGAAACAAATGCATCGAATGATAACATGCGTTTATTCGACAAAAATCGATACATGTACCTTGGCATTGATTGAGTTTAATAAAATAACCATTTCAAGTTTGCTACGCAATTAATGGCTGAAATATTATCCGATGTATCGAACTATTTTGAAAACTTTTGATTAACTTTGTAAATTTTGAATTTATCTTTTGTTTAGGAGCATCAGCCATGTCAAAGAAACTTCAGCACAGTTTGAAAACTGTTGTGAAGAGAGCAAGTGTCTTCACTAAGGACCACTAAGTAGAGCAGTAGTTAACTTCATATATAGAATAAAGGGGAAATAAAAATGCATGGAAAAACTGGAGCCTCTTTGTTCTTTTGTTTTACGTTTTAAGTATTTATATTTTTTATAAGTGAGTATAGACTGCTACAGCTGTCCCTTGTCCCTTTTCAGTCAATCGAGCGGGCGAGCTGATCACGAAAACAAGCTCGGCGAGACTGGAGCGGGCGAACGAGCCGAGGGGGAACTGGCTTTTCCGCTTCTTCCCCAGAGCCCCCTCGGTTCGAATTACTTTCGCTCGCTCGCCGCTCGCGTATTTGCTCTCCCGCTCGACTATCCAAAGAGGGACTGCCAGCAATCTAAAGTGAGTACTTTAAAGATGGACTATTTTATTTTTGAACTGGCCAAAACCTTAAAAATAAGGTTCGCGAAAACTGAAACCCGCGAAAATCAATCCACAGAAGGCGAAAACTTGCTTGCAATAAAATAAATCTAGGTCAGTTACTGGGACACGTATACCTACCCGACTTTTGGTCACATATTTAAATATTTTTATTCTCCATGAACAGCAAGATTTGTAAAGAACATTAGAGACACCTTTTTAAAAGCGTCAAGAATTAAGCCGATAGAGTCAGAGGAAAGTATGTTATCACGATTGATGACTTCCTTAATAATATCCTGCTTCTTTGCAGCTTTTTTGGGCGACTCATGAGTTTTTGACTTGACTCATCGAATACTCTAAGGATTTTGCTTTGTGATACTCTCGCTTCAACTTTGCTCCAGTTAAAATTAGACACTAAATAACAACGAAAAACATAAAGAACTGGGATGTTTTATTTCATATAGAGCTCGTATATTGTTTATCCTAAATGAGGTACAAACTCTTGAAGTAAACTAGCTTGCGAATACAGCCCCCTCTGGCCGAGAACGATGAGAACCGCCTGTATTCGCTGGAAGTAAAACTATCAACTGGAAATGCTAACAGTAGATGATGTTTGAAACAAGGAATTATAACTTGATTACAAGAAGCGTACTTTTAAAATGATTTTTACATAACACATGTTAGAAGCCAGGTCAAGCTTTTGGATGTTTGGCAGATAATTCAGGTCTTAAAAATAATAAAAAAAGCCATTCAATATAAAAATAACAGTAAGAAATAAATCTTTGGAAGTCGCAGAGAATGTGGATGCTCATTAAAACTGGCAGGCTTTATTGTCGTGTAAACAGACATCCAGACTATACGTGTGTAACAAATTGGTTTATATTGCTAAATACATCCCCTGAAAACAATGAAGCTTAGCTTTCCTCTCATGACTATTTCACGTTCAAGTTTTAAATTCGCATTTGAAAAAGAAAGACAACAATTGTAAACATAATAGCCTGACCTGGCCCTTTTAAAAATGTAAAAGTTCTCAAGGAAAATATATTTTCTGTTCAGAAACTACTTTTGTTTAATCACTTAAAATCTAGTCTAAAAATCTCGAACTATACAAAAAGTTAAAATACTTCTAAATAACCTATTACATTTTAAACAGTGTATTTTTTTTATCTAGAAAAATACAATTCAATGCTCGAAGTTCGGATATGCGTTATTCAATATAAAAAGGAACAGCAGACTCGTCCTACAGTGTATCTAAAATTACAGACTTGGTGCAGTGCAACCCCGGTATAACGAACTTTGATATAGAGGAGGTTTTGTAAAAAATAAATAGCCAATCAAATCAAACGTCTTAACACAATGAACCAATCAGAGCTCGACACAAAAACATGCAACCGCTTCCAAGCGCGGGAAAAAAGTGCACCTACGTCCCGCTCAGACCAAGCGCGGGAAAACAAAGCGTATTTGTGCGGTTGTTTGTGCACATTGCATAAGTTTTAACCTTTGAGTAGGTGCCTGCTATGCTTGACTGAAAGCAGTGTTTCTAGAACTCTGGGTCATTTTCTAAAGAAAATATAAAACAACTTATTTGTGTTTCGAACTCGAAACAGTAGCAGACGGTAAAACAAACGCCTAGGGTCTAAGGAATCAAGGAATTGTCACCATTTTTCAAATAGAACATAGCAAACATCAAACCAAACCAAACATATAATTGCTCTCGAACTGCCTCGCCCCAATCCCTCAAACGAATTTGGCATGGGGTAGTCTAAAACATATATCGGGGGTGGGGGGGGGGGGGGGGGGGGGGGGGGGATAAAATCAATACGTAACACAACTTTTGTCCTTGAACAAGTTGATTACAACGGGGCTGCACTGCTTTATCCAGTCAATGTGAAGTACTGCTTTATAGCTGTCCAGTATTATTAGATAAGAGAGAGTCGTACTATTAAACGGAGCACTCCTGCATTCAAATTTATCCTGCAAAGAACAGAAATCATAAGATCAGTATAACTCTTGAAAGCTAAACGGTGAATACATTTATGCCACAACTGTCATTCATTCAGTTTGCTAGGAGCGTACGGGAAAAGGAAACTTCCAAACCTTTTTTTGTTTTGTTTTGTTTTGTTTGAGAGTTTGCCATTCATGTTAGGCAACTCTGGTTAAATTACTACTGATGAATTGACATTGTAGTGTGCTAAAGACCACAAATGCCTTTACAATAATTACAACAATGTTGCTGATAAAAACAGACTCAGTCAATTCTTGGGCTTAGGCCGTCTGAAATACAGTGTAGGCAGTCATATATAGAGCTTGTTTCATCTCCCTTTTCAGATTTCTTTCAGTGCAAGTAGGATAAAAAAATGAACAAATAAATAATTCCTCGCGAAGCGAGGTTAATAAATTTGTCGTGCCTCGGGAACTAAGCCGCGAATTCGAGCAAAAAATATATAAAGATGAAGGTGTCGTGCAGTTGCCTGGCAACAGCGCAACATAGCTAAAATTACGTCAGACAAACGAAAGAGGATGATGGGAATGCCTGTGGTAAGTACTACCTCATGTAAGCCTGTATAGAAGCATGGTAAACAAAGATGGTGGACGGTAAACGGTACGCGAACCATCGAAAGGACCTTTTACCAACATTTTTGGTTTCAAAGAAGACGAAGTAGAATGGCGAAAAGCCTCATACACAAATTGAGATGCTGCCAAAGTTACGACCCGCAGTGCATGCTCCCCCGAGCTTCGTGAGGTTCTGCGAGACACGTATTTCTAGTATTATTATGTTACTCAAGCGTTATAATGCCAAAATCACTAGGTGTGACAAGAGTAAACTAAACCTATTTGAAACATTAAATTTGGTATCAACTGAGTCAATAAAGTAAATTGCCCAGAAAGAGAGCTTTAAAAAAATGGCTGATGTTTGAAGCGTTAGCACATGTTAGCAATCTGACAAAGGCTTAATGCTCAAAATGCCAGCTTTCAAATCTCTTTACCGTAGGTTGGCCCGGGGGGGGGGGGGGGGGGGGGGGGGGTACTCGGGTATATTTTGGGTGGGTATGAGCCGCCCTGGTCTCCAAATTTGGACCCCGTTTTAGAAAGAATTTGCACTCAAAATGATACCCCGTTCTAGAAAAAAAAGGCTGCTGATAATCTGAAGCTTTCGTGCGTTCGAAATATTATACCCCATTCTAGGAAACGTCTCTAAAATGGATACCCCGTTCTAGATCAGGAGTCCCCAAATCACGACCCCGTTGGGCGGCACATACCCGTATAGGTATTTTGGGGAAGTACCCCCCCCCCCCCCCCCCTCCCTGGGAGGTTGGCCAATTTTATACAATATAAACTCAGTTGATAACAATAAAATTTTTAAAATGTTTCATGTACACAGCACAAACTACATTAACTTATAGGTAGATCCGCATCCAAACTTTCCTGTGCAACCAATTTTGCAACCAACTTGGGATATTTCGGAAGGCGGAACTATAAGTTCTCAAACACAGTGGTTTAAAATAGAAGTACACCATAATGAAAGGAGTACACCATAATGAAAGTGTTAACTATGAAGTCCAGTGTACGAAGTAAACATAACTTACAGATTACATTACGGCTGATGGTGACACTTTATTGTCCTCCTGGTTGATCGGATGGCACAGGAACATTCCCAGGGGGCCCTTGTGGTCCCACTGTCCCTTGCTCTCCCTGGGGGCCTTGTTCACCTGGGGGTCCTTGTTCTCCCTGGGGGCCTCGTTGGCCTTCAGCTCCTAAAGGACAATTCCATATAAAGCTCAGTTTAAACAGTTATCGCTAACTGAAATTTAGCTGTATATAAATTTGCATTTGTTTCAGATGGGTGGGATTGCACTTTCATATTCTGTTACAGCCATGCTCCGTCACGCGTGACCAGTAATCACAAGACTGAAATGAACATTTGAATATTTCTTTCTAACGTCCGAGATTTGAATAAAAGCTTGAAGATCTTTCTGGAAAACACTTTCAAAATCACGAGTTAGAGGAAAAATAACTTCGCTACGCGTATAAAAAAACAAATATTGTTCGGATATGTAACATTTCAAATAAAATGATATTTTGTTGCTCTTTGTTTCCGAAAATGCAATAAAATTCTTACGGGAATTCCGAATCTCGGAATGAATTTACAAAACCGACGTGTAAACTTGAAAAATCCATTCAAATTTTCAAAAATACTGGTCACGCGTGACGGAGCATGGCTGTAAAAACTGTATTAAGATCACTGAAAATCCAGATGTAAAAGTAGTCTTACTTTTTATACATCATTGCAGCCTTCCCAAGATCTACCACTAGCATCATTCATTGACCTTGTCTTTCAGCAGTGAAATTTTTGAATACAGCAAAACAGAATCAGACAAAGGTTGACTCATATTACAGAAGGTAGTTAGAGGTTTGCTCAAGATATAGTGTAACTGCTGTGTTTAAGTGCCTCAAGAAAGTTGTTACAAATTAAAGCTACTTGTTACCATTTTCTCCTCTTGCTCCATCCTGTCCTCTCTCTCCTTGAGGTCCTGTAATAGAAAAAGATAAAAATAGGGAAGAAATCTTCAAAGAAATCATAATTATGATCAGTAATTTTAAAAGTTTATAACAAGAATGTGTCACAATTTAACCACTTCAGTCCTAGAGAAGGATCATGTTTTACAAGTCATGTAACATTTTAGTGGATGGTGAAATCATTAATTAAGTCTGACCATGCAAAGCAGCTGAGCAGCTCTTTCTGATAGTGGGGTTCAGGGGTATAGCTAAGAAAAAACTTAGCACACTCAATTACAAGTCCAGCCAGTTTTTCTGGCTTGTGCACCTTCAAAATCACCCCTAGTCTTTGTTTTTTAGTGAAATTTTAGCAGTGATAAGTTCTCTTTCAGCTGGTGAAATTAGCCTGTAGCCGGCTCTTACATGTAGCTACATCCCTGGTGGGGTTTCTTTTTTGATATTTCAGACTTTCTTCCAGTTTGAACTTTTCCATTGTTAGGAGTAAAAGGGTTTTAATTTTCTGGCACAAGGTTGCTTTGTTTCTGTATCAATAGTGTTTTCATTCATTAAATTACTAGCAATGTGATCATACACACCTTGGGGTCCCTGTGGACCTTGTGGACCTTCTGAGCCAGTGTCACCTGGTAAAAGGAATATTATGGGCTATTGATGATGATATAGACAAAAAGTTGAAAAGTACATTAAATTAAATTACACGATTGTTTGTTCTTCAAAATAAAAAATGACGTTTGAAAACGGTCAAACCTGTCATGTTACCAGTCAACTCTCCACAACAGCCGAATCTATCACCAGTTTCTTGGAGCTGTTGTTGTTGCGATCATTCACACTAGGACACAACAGGTATCCAACAATTTCCGCAACAGCAAGGAAGACCCAAATTTATGTATCAGGTCGGTCAAAAAACAAAAAAAATACTGCTTTCTCTGATTTGTAGGTTTGAATTAAATCATGCAGGAAAACCAAATATGTGAAGACAATTTGTTTAGTTAGCTACATGTATTCAGTAAGCAATACTTGTACTTACCCTTCCCTCCCTGGGGGCCTGGTGGACCTTCTGGGCCTGTTGAGAATTTAAAAGCATTTACAAACTCTCTCTAAGCCAGACACCAGGTTGGAACCAGCTCTGGCTGGCTACCTTATAGAGGTGTCTGCCTTACGGAGAATATAACATGTAGTTACAGACAAACTGGGACCAGCCAATCACTGATCACTGCTCACTGCCTTAGAAGCTGTCTACTTTGCAAAAGTTACGTATGTGTATCACAGAACACATATTAACAACTGATACAAGTTTGGATTGTACTGGGGTGAGTAATACAATAAAATATAATCAACAAGTGAAATAGCCCAAGTTACAAAAGGGACGGAAAGAAAATGATATTAATATTTGCAAAATACAAGACAGTGCTAATTCACTTGTTATCGGCATTGACCATAAGAAGAGAGGAAAAATGGGACCTTTTAGGTAAAGATATTTATTACATATAAAATTATAGAATTATTCTAAAATTTATATTACAATGTTAGCTTTAATTAAATTTTAAAAGGAAAAAAATAACACATTTAGAGGAGACAGATTTCTCATCCACCAAGAGTAAATGTGAAGGGAAAGTTTTGATTATAAATGTAAGCATTACTGGTTACAGGTATTTGTTTTTTGTATGTAAAATTAATTCAGATTCCAGCCAAAACATGTATAACAGGATGTGTTGTTGGATACTATACTGGTATATTTTTTAACTCAAAATATTATCTAGGATTTTTAATTATAATATTATTATGCAAAAATTATATACATGTATTTGTTTTCAGTTTTTAAAAAATTCAAAGGTTAGCTTTTTTAAAAGCTAATTATTACATGTACATTAAAATGATAATTACTTGTTAACTTTTACATTTAATATTAAGTAACATTTTATTAATATATATTTCATTATATCTAGGGTTCCTATATTGGATTTTTGGACAAATTGTTTTAGTTCACATACATGTAAGCTATCCTTCTATTAAAAAAATCTAATAACTTATTTTAAGCAAATGTGGTGATTTACATGTGAATTTTATTGTATTTATCAAATGTAAATAAATGAAGCTTATGATTATCAGACCTGTCCCACCCTCATCCCCTTTGGGTCCTTTTTCTCCCTCCGGTCCTTGTTGTCCAGGAGCTCCCGTGTCTCCTTTTCCTCCTGAGAGCCCTTGTGGACCCCTCTCACCATTTAAGCCCGGTGCACCTACAATAAAAACCCAAGATGTCCCATAAAACAGTTATAATTAGCAGGAATAATACTTAAATGTGTGCATCTTAATACTACATGTAGCTACTGTTATCAAGTACTGTATATCAGCTATACGTATATTGTATGTCTCAGATATTTGTCAATATACATGTACAAGAGGAGAAATTTCATTTAACAGATTTTGAACTATTTCTGCTTTCACCTGTAGTTATGAAATCAAATTCAATTGATGTTATTTCTAGAATGTTATTTTACTTCATTTTTTTTTAAAATTACAATATATTTTTATAGCATCAATAAAATTAATAAAAGTTCACAGATATAATTCATGATGAATCTTATGCACAATATTCAAGTGTTTTGTTTATTAATAAATTTTACTGGTTAAAAATCATTATTTGTTTATGTTTGTTATTTGTTTACCTTGGGCCCCTTGATCCCCTTTATTACCCTTTGGACCTTGTTTTCCTGGGTTCCCTGTATCACCCTTCACTCCAGGGACCCCAGGAGCACCCTTTTCACCATTTTTTCCGGGTGTACCTAAGGAATGGGTTAAATTCACACAATCAACAGATCTGAAGTCAAGTGGGCCTCTCATAAGTAAGGAAAGTATATGTAAGGCAATGGACTCTATAAAACAATTTCCCTTGGTTCAAACTTTCTCCTATCTCACCCGACTAATATCTGGGGACACAGGTTCAATTCCTGCTTGGGGTGACAAACATTTTTTTTTTCTTTTATGAAAGTGATGTTTATACAGTTTACTGTGGGTTTATGTTGTGGTAGGACTCTCTGGGCTTCATAAAAAAATTATTTCCATGCGAGAGTGAATAAAGGTATTGTTTTACTGAGTATAATAGGCCTTTATCACGCACCACCATTTTGTATAAAAACAAATTAAAGATTTACACCGCCCAGCCCCACAGTGAAAAAGTTGAAAACGAGGTTGGGTGGGCAAAAACAAAGCATTTTATTCAACATGGCCACCGCATGATAAAGGCCTATAAGAGCATAATTATGTCCAATTATGTCCAAGCAGAATTATGAGCATAATTTATCCAAGCCTACATGTACTAAAATGTAACATTTTATGGTTAAGAAATTTACTCCGTAAAAAAGAAAAGCATATCAATAATTATCTTAAACACTAGTAAGAATAACATAACATAACATACAGTGTAAGATATAACAGAATTCTACCTGATATTTTTTCTGGAAATTGTGTGTGTGTGTGTTGCAAGCAGGTATATCCAATCCAATAAACTACAAAGTGACTGTAATCACTTACATGTATGGTAATTATATTTTTCAAGGGGGTCACCTATACCCCTTTGCAAAATTCATTCACGCAAACACCCAAGGGCTCCCAGCAAGAATGTCCTAAGTATGTTTTTTAAAAGCACATTTTTGTCAAATTAATGATTTATTATTGTTAAGGTACTTAAAACAGATCCAAAATGGGGAAGAAAATCCACATCTTTGAGAAAATGTTTTGGGCCCCTATGACACCCTATGTACCCTATGGCCCCCTGGACACCCCATATGTATCTTTTAAAAAAATAATAATATTCTTGAAGATAGAAGATTTGTTGACGTGGTTTAAATCCTTTCAGTCATATTTACATTCAATGCAGTCATAATTTTGGCAAGTGAGTCCCTTTTGAGGCCAAAAATCCAAGATTTTAGCGAAAATTTTCAAAAAAAGTTCTTAGGACGTTCTTGCCGGGAGCCCTTCATTTATTACAAATAAAGTTCTTTCACATATTTTTCACACAAAAATCGAGGTAATTTTAATTAATATTCTCCTGATCACACCGTTGTCTCTTTTAATTTTAGATGAAACGAGTGAAGTGATGTAAAAAAAGACGCACATTTATCAGAACACTAAAGAACACCTAGAAATGAACTCAAGCCAACAAAATGATTTACAAATTATGTTTAATTCAGCACTTGGTTGACAGGTCAGGTTAAAGGGAAAAATCGCATTTACAATCACATGAAGAGAGTTTTGAGATTAAAAATCATGAATCATGAATAATGCCCCATTCACACCAACGGTTAAACATGTTTAAATGTTGTTTAGTTTAACTACGTTTTTAGCCTCTATCTTGGATGTTTTGAAATGTATATGACTCAAACAACCTGGAATGGTAATAAAGTCAATAAAGCTTCTTTTAGTAAGGATTTCACTCCAAATATTACGCGAGGTTAGGAGGTATTAATTTTTTCTAAACCTGTTTTAAACTAAACAACATTTAAACATGTTTAAGCGTTGGTGTGAATGGGGTATAAGTCTCAATGACATTTCACAGGAAATGAAATACATTTTAGCCCTAATTCACGCCACATAAAAAGTATAGAGTGTTTGCATGTGATGTCACGGCAGCCATATTGGAGTCCCAAATTGAAAACAATGAAATGGCAGCCATATTGGTATCCCAAAGAAATCCTATAGGGCTTTAGCTCTATTCTTAATCAAACATTTCCTATTGTTTTAACACTACTATACACCGGTCATGTGGTGAAAACACTCAATAGGGGATGCTCATTCAAGAATAGTGGGGTTTGATCTCCTGACTGATTCTTCAAATGACAATTTAATAAAATAATATTAATATAAAATACAAATTCACTTTATCCATCTGACTTATGTTATCATCTACCTGGCATCCCTTCATTCCCTTGGGGTCCTTTTTCTCCCTGGGGTCCTGGTTCCCCTGGGATCCCATCATCTCCTTTTTGTCCTGGAACACCATCTGCACCTTTTTCACCTACTTTTCCAGGGGGGCCTATATTTTATGTTCAAGTAATTAGCTTTAATGCTCAAGAAACTCATCTATTTTAACTCAGCAGTTTAATATTTAGGCATATATGGTAAAATCTGCCAAATTATGAGGAAAACAAGTCATGTTTTTTTTCATGCAAATTGAAACACTGTATTTCCTGAACTGTTTGCTATTTGCTGCAAGGTTTATTGCATACAGCCTGCGATTTTGCTCTGTAAACTTAAGTAATGATCCGCATAAGAAGGATACTGACTGTAGCGCTGAACGGCAATGCACAATAGAATGTCAACTTTTTTCATTGTTACAACTAGTGATCCCATTGGCCTAGACTCAAAAACCGCTAAAAAGTTAAGGTTCAAGGTGCATTTTGTCTAATTTTTTAAGGTTTCAAGTAATTTGAGAGCCAATCGCACAACATGCAATTTTTAAAAGAAATTGTATGTGGGGAACTTCATCAAAGAAGCAAAATTATTAGCTATTGTCTTCTGCCATTCTGATTGGTTAAGCATGAACATTTCCTAAAATTTATTTGACGCAAATGGATTTTCTTTATTTTTATAATGAAATATAATTATTAACCATCAGCTCCTCCTCTATTCTTGAAATCAAAGATATTCTATGTTGGAAAAAGCCAATGCCGCAGAACAATGAAGTTTGCTATCGTTCTTATGTGGAGCATTACTTAATAGTTTCTTGCGATTAGGAAAGCCTGATCATCAGTTATTAAATGTTATTATTTTTTAATTTATGATATGAGAGTTACATTAGTTCATGTCATTGATGAGTTGTCTTTTTTTAATCAGAAATTTTTCATTCTGAAGATCAAGTTATTGAAAGACTTATAATGAGTTATTTTACTTCATAAAAAGCATAAAAATAAAGTAAAATTGATTTTATTGAAGTTTTTAATCTGAAGATCAAATTACCAGCATAATAATTTATTTTACTTTATAGAGCATACAAATACATGTATAGCAATATAAATTTTAAAAAAATTATTATTAACTTCTGTTTCTACTTGTTAATTTTCTGTTATTAATTTTTTTTACAGTTATGGCCAGCCAAATATCTATTTTAATTTATAGTTTTACTGAGTAAATATTGAAACAGCGATCTTTATTGAACAATTCCTACTCACTTGGTAGTAATACGTTCTAAATTGATTAGTATCCATGGCATTGTTTACTCTCATTATTGCTACACAAAGAGCCTCTCATCCCGCTGAGGTTGGTATGCCACGTCGACCAGTTTTTATTAAAATGCGTGACACGCCAAAAACATAATTATTGCAGTGTTAAACAATAGGTTTTGATCCAATTGATTTAAAAAAAAAAACCACAAGTTTTGAAAAGAAAATCGACAAATGGTTTGGTTCAAACTTTAAAAAAAACTATTTTTATTAACAGAAAGAGAGCGAAGGAAGGAATTCGGGACAACGTGACATGTCAGTCACAGCAGAACATGAAGCAGAAGTACTGCATGATCCGATCCGATCCGATCGATAGCAAATGTATTAAAGTATTTTACCTTTCAAACCAACAAATTCGTCCTAAAATTAAAAGTAGTTTTGCGAATAACTGAAGATCAAATACAAGTTCAGTATTTCATCACATTTGTTTTAAAGCGTCAAAATTTACAACAGAAACTAATTTTCTGCTTGCAAAGAAGGGAGGCATATAACCCTTACCGGATGCACCGACTTCACCTTGAGGTCCTGCGAGACCTGAAATAAAATAAAAAATAAGGATATCCATTACGACAAGATCTAAAACAACACCGGTAGGGAGAATGAAAAAAGCACAGTAGGAAAAAAAACGAAAGTAGTTGCAGTGTTTTTATGATTTGTTCTCGATTTAAGACTTAAGCTTAAGACTTTAAAATATATTTTATATCAAAGTGCATGTTCAAATCAACACGATCACAAACTGTGCTTACCTCTTTCGCCTGTTTTTCCAGGGGGACCCTCGCATCCTGCAAAATATAAACAGTACTTTTAACCAAGTAGTGTCTACATAACACGTATTCTAAGGATAGAAAAGTTTTTAAAGCAGCATTTTGGCCTTGCCTGGCCTGGTAAATCTTAAATTAAAGCTTTTAGTTAAGCATAATTATATATCGCATTGAACTGTTTAGGTTGACTGTAAAATAAGTTGGAATTTTCTTAAATGGTCAAGAAAGTTCTTCAACTTTTAGAATAACCAAAATCACATAAACAGCAATTCATAAATTTACCTTTGATTGGAATATATCCGTAGAGCATCGCAAGATTCATCGACATTGAAGAAGTAGCGATTAAAAATATGAGCAACTGAAACACAGAGAAACCTCCTGCATTCGTCTGATTCGTGCTCGATGTTCGGACATCGGTAGCTCCTTTTTTAGTAGGCATAATATTGTTTTACAATCAGGTGATATTAGGTTTAAAAGATAATCCAAAAGAGGACAATACAGATCTATCGGATCTATTAAGGAAGTGAATTAGCAGACTCGCAGCCAGCTGAGAGTGAAGCTAGAGAGTAAAAATTTCGAACCGAGTCACTACGAGATCTGGGACCAAATATAAAATAAAACTTGTCCTTATTCTCCCATGGACAAGCGGTTCTGGCCTGGAACGCCTGCTGGGAATTTGCTGCTGATGAGTCAAAACAAGTTTACAAAAGTTATTTCGACATAGCAACTACTCAAATAGGAATCTGCGATCATTTACTCCACTAACTTGTCGAGATGAAAAAGCTTTTATCAAGGAAGAAAATGTTAAAAAATGCTACTACAGAAAATGTTCTCCAGAAACATGCAAACCAACCGACTATTGCTTGGAACCTCCTTGAAGATTCACAGGTTGTAAAGAAACTCAAACTAATGGACAACAACAGTCCAAAGCCAGCCGATCACACAAGATTCGTTTGTATTTCCGACACACACAACAGAACGGACAGGTTGGATTATCCTATCCCCGATGGTGATGTCTTAATTCACGCTGGAGACTTCACAAACTGTGGAACGCGTGATCAAGTCATTCATTTCAACAAATTTTTGAGTACTTTAAATCATCCTTACAAAGTTGTGATCGCCGGAAATCACGACATTTCATTTGACCTTGAGAATTACGACTCCTTGTGGTCTTACTTTTCAAGGAATAAGGATGAAGCTGAGGAGATTCGGCAACTTCTCACAAACTGCATTTATTTAGAAGATGAGGAAGTTAATGTACTTGGATTTCGTATTTTTGGTTCTCCCTGGTAAGAGACCAAAATTCCAAAATAACCAGTAATTGTGTTACATGACACTGGATACTTGTGTAACATGTCACTTGTTACATATAGCTTGGAGATGGTTGTACCATATCCATTTTGTGTATCTTTGTGATTTAATTTTTTGTTTTGGTTGAAAGTTTCAAACCAGTTTTATTTTCCTGTCCCAGATTATGGTGCTGTAATGAATCTTAAACACTTAGGAAAATAAAAGTAAAACTGGTCTTCAAAAAAGCACAACATATGCAAGTGGCAAAGCCACAAGTTCTGGGTTGTTAAGCTAAACAAGCCAGCCAGGAAAATGGTGAGAACTGGGATATTGTTGGGAAGGGGAAAGGAGTTCTGAGGGCCAGCATCACATACCAAGCACAAAATAACCCAAGTAAAAATTTCCTGTTCTCCTGAAAAATTAAGGACTTGTGAGGACTGGCCATATTTCCTTTCTAATGTTACCTTGACCAGTTCATATCTTACAGTCAGTGTGCATGGATGTTCCTAAGGGGAACCTCTAGCAATTGGATTGAAGGCCCACGTAGTTTAATGTAGCCTACTCGGAAAAAAAAGATGTCCCTTTTCCACACGAAGCAAAGGAAACAGGAGACATCTGTGTGCAGGATAGGTAGCATGTGGTCTTCAATCTTGTATCAGTACTTCTGTCCTTTAATATCAAGGGCTCTGGGGACTCACGATACTTTTTGCAGTATAGTATTAGAGACAGGGCATCCTTTTACACGGCTCATGTTAGAATAAAACACACTGTACATTACCCAATAATTTTCTAATCAATTCAAATTATTTTTCTTTATTCAGAATACACTGTATAATTCCACTGTACATCCACCCCTTCCCCCATTAGTAAATCTTATATTTATTTTTCATCCTTTTCTCAGGACACCAGAGTTTTGCAACTGGGCTTTCATGAAGGTTCGTGGTGACCCAATACAAGAAGTATGGAACAAAATTCCTGATGGAATCGACATCCTTGTCACTCATGGCCCGCCTCTTGGTAATTTAAAGCACTTACACTGTACACGGGGATCGTATAACCTCAAATCATTGCTTGGAAGTATAAGCTAATTTTTGATGCAAAATTAACTCAAAATAAACTCAAACATTTTGCTAAGGAAACAGGCCGCTTTGAACTGGATGACAAATTCCAAAGAACAAGCAAACAGTGTTGTTAAGTCTTTCATTTAACTATAACGAATGGAATCATGAAATGGCAAATACTTGGTAGTGACTGACCCATTGTTTAGATGCTCTTATAAAGTTGCCAGGAAATGGAAAAGGGGGGCTCCCAAGTGACAAACTAAAGTGATTGTCATACCATTCAATGTTAAAATTTGCAATTAAAAGAAATGGTAGCTTAAGTACTTCAGATGACAGGAAATTGAATTCAACTCATGCCCACAAAATGATATCCTTGGCTAGTACCATTAATTTTAGTACTTCCTTACAGAGGCCATACTGAAAACCGCTATGCTGAGTGGGCTCCCTGCCTAAATATTGTTATTATTAATTATTTTTGGCAATCGTGAGTTTTAATCCTCCCCCTCCCAGAGAATGCAGTGGATCTGTTTTCTAAGTTTGAATATTTAAAACTGATGGCAATTTTTGTAGGTCACGGAGATCGTACAATTTCAAATATGAGAGCTGGATGTCTAAATCTCTTGCACACTGTGCAGTCACGTGTTAAGCCCAAATATCACATTTTTGGACACATTCATGAAGGTTGGCTTTCTGGCTATTATAACTCTAATTGTTCTTTTTTTATTAGCACTTATTTACCAACAGAAAACTCATTTAATAGCCTTGTAAGTGCATGTTTACATCAGACTAGCTAATTTCACCCCAAGCTTCACTTTCTACGTGTAAACCTGTGACAATCAGTAAATCTCATCAATGTAGCATGTTCATTAAGGAGCAAAGTTGGAACAAATACCCACTCAAGAATCAAGAATGTCCTACAGACAATTAGACTTGGAGGTGAATTTTGAGCTGGTGACATCATGCATATAAGGCCTTTTAAAACAAATATATTTCATTTTGATTACATTACATGTATGCCATAATTTTTTCCAACCTTATTGAACACAACTGTAATGGCTCAGTAAATTACTCAAAATATTTATTCCAAGCCCTATCATCCCCTCCTCACTAAGGGATTTGTCACATTTTCACCCCCACAGTGACACATTTATTTTCCAACAAAGGATAGAAAATATTAACCAATGCAACATTGGGTACACTTTTGAACATTTTTTAGATGATCATCAACTTTATCACTTAGTTTCTACTCTTGCATACATGTAAATCTTGCTGAAAACACTTCCTATTGTTGTGGTGTCTATTCTACATATTGCTGTTAACCTAAATAAGTAATACAGTGTAGATAAAATATGAGCAACAGAACTGTATAGACCTCTTTCATAATGGCGGCCGATTTATTTATTCTTTTACATGTATGCTAATTAGCCTCACTGGTCTCATTTTAGAGTAAAAATTCTTTTGAATTTTGCACATGCTAACAAGGCCAATAAGGCTGATTAAAAAAATAAATACAGATCGAATGAATAAATAAAAGAATAAATAAATCGGCCGCCATTATGAAATAGGTCTGTGGATATTCTTATTAACAATTCTGCTGCAAATATTTTATATTATTCAGCTTATTAGCATTTCTATAAGTATTCTGTATCAGTGATAAAGTATAGAGCGTTTTCACTTGACGTCATAGCCGCCATATTGGTGTTCCCGTACAAAAGAATTTTAATTAACTTCTTTTGTTAGGAACACCAACATGGCTGCCATGGCCTTTGTCATTTGAGTCCCACGGGACTGAAGGTCATGTGAGTGAAAACGCTCTATAGCTGTTCTGTATTGGGATAAACATTTTACCTTCATTAAATTTTCATTTCTTTTGTATTTTCCTTATTAATTATTAATGAACTAATTTTATGAGACATATTATTAAAGGGGCTATGTCATGGCGGTTTTTTTTTTTTTTTTTTGTCTCAGACTGTGCTAGAATTAATACTGAGCATCTTATTTCAAACACGAAATGCTCTCGAAACACCAAGAACAAGATATCAAGTGAATTCTTGAAGAAAGAATAAACCATAATCAGTTTTTAGCAAATTTTCCAAAACACATTGAACGAACTTAAAAAAATTGGCCAATTTTTTCAAGTTGCAAATTATCCACTTCCATCCTCCCCATCTGTAGTCAGAGACTACAGATAGTTTCATTGTACTTGTAAAGCAATTTTAAACAAAACTGGACTATTATTTTTGCATTTTCACTGACATAAATATGTCTTTTAGCTTTGTAAAATAACACTAAAAATGGTGACATAGGCCCTTTAAATACACCCTTACAAGTAATTTCACTGGTTATCTTTCTTTTTTTTTTTTAGGATATGGAATTACTACAGATGGAGTTACAACATTTGTTAATGCCTCATCTGTCACGGTCCAATACAGGCCTTCCCATCCACCAATAGTTTTTGATCTTTTAAACAACTCAGCTCTTGAACAAGCTTCAAAGTAGTTTTTCCAATGATGTTTTACTGCAATTAAGTCAAAATGCAAGCTTAGAAGCTCTACCAGAAGAACTCAAATTAATATGATCTATAAAAAAAGGAAAAATAATATCTTTGAAAGATAATATTGTTGAGAAAGGTCATAGTTTGATTGAGTGTACAGTGTATTTATTGTTAGCAAACATGTTTTCATTTATATCTTGCTTAATACTTAATGTGATTGGAATACAGAGAACTGCATCCAAACCACACAAAGAATTTAAAACAAATATATTGTAACAAAATGTGCTATGTGAGAGCTAGAGGAAGACGGTTATTTTAAATAGTTAACCATTTATGTAGTCGTAGTAGGATGTCATTGAGTGGTATGTGTAATGGTGGGATATAAAAAGGGGACAACATGTTGTAACAGCGGCACAACACGGGGACACAACACAGAGCTAGTTGTGCACTTGAAGTAGTTTAAAAATAAAGACTGTTGACTGTTGGTTGTGGTCTTTCTTCTCCCATTAAAAAAACAGATGTTGAAAATTAATCTGGGAACAATAATCCACATGTATGAAGTGTAGACAAAACTTGATGCAACAGATTTGCAAAAATAAAGTACTGTATACTTGAATAAATGCCGCCCCCGAAATAAGTGCCGCACTTTGAAGCAAAAAAAATTAATAAGCGGCCCGCCCCTGAATCATTCTTAGACTTCTTCTGCTCTTGTTATCGTTTTTCAACAAAACAAAGAAACAGAAAGATTACTATTAACAAAAAAGTAGTACTGTGTTTTTTTTCTTCGAAAATGACAAATTTTAAGTGCCGCCCCCAAATAATCACCGCGGTGTTTATTCAAGTAAATACAGTACTTCAATAAGACAAATAAGACTCAGATAAGAGTTCAACAGCTATGTACTAAAATTTTCAGTAGCTATTGAACTCATTTTGCTTATTATTTATTAAAAAGTATTTGAGGATTGTTAAACTTAGCTTACAATGTATGTTCAACAATATATCTTCACTGCTTCATGGCAATGAGATTTTTGAGCATGTCAAAAGTGTTTCCATCTGGTTGTACAGAGAGTGTTTTGCCAGAGTTTGTTTGCACCGACAGGAAACCAAAGTTATCCAATCCAATTATCTTGACTTCCTCCACTGTGTCATTCATGGCCAGCTTCACCTTGCTATTACTGAAAAATGAGAAAAACATTTGTGAAAAACATGTGGAGATGCAGAAGGTTGGTGGAGGAAGTCTTGGGCTCAATTACCAGCTGCTTTTCGAGAAAAGAGCACACGCACACTCCCTGGTGAGGAAAACTGGACCAAAAGAAGTGGTGGACATTGAGCCCATACTGGTCTTTCCATTGTGTTATTTTATAACTGGACAAGAAATAGTGCTCCAAATTGTCTCTCTCTCTCCATGCAGGTGTATAAATAAGTCGTTTCAAAAAAACTAAAGCATGATAGGTATTTCAGACAAATGTGGGAATTAAAAGGTTTATGACAGTGATAGTAAAATTAAACTTTGGTCCATGCTTTTGGTATTTTGGTACTTTTGATTTCAGGATGAACAGGGCCCTATGGATACCAGCTGTCAAGCTGACTGAGTTATCCTGTATAAATGAATTTGTTTCTTCCCAGGAAAACTAAAGATATGTTTTTAAAGTTTTATGATTTATTTCATATATATCATTTCAAAGTTTAACTGGAAATTTTTTTTCAAGACACCAGTCAATGGGGAATATTAAAATATATATATATATATGTTTATTGCGTCGACGAAGGAGACGCTTCCTAATCTTGTCGGCTAAGCGGAACGAATCGAGAAATGTGTCGGTACCAAATCTGCGCCATTTTGAAACGCCACAATAGTATCCAGCATTCTTAGCGCGTCGTCTAGGCTAAGCGGAACGAATCGAGAAAAGTGTCGGTACCAAATCTGTGCCATTTTGAAACGTCACAATAATCGCGTGGAAATCAGGCATCATCCTGGGGAGCTGGGGTTCCGAAATGTCACATGTGAATAATCTATTTGTCTTGATTTAGTTTCGGATATTTTCCCGATTTTGGAATCGTACGGCTCAATATTTCAATGCCTAGTAAAAGTACGCAGTGGAAAAATTGGACGAAGGTTCTTCTCCGGACCAAGTAAGTTGTTGGGTCTCTTTGGAATCAAGCAAGAAGTTACAGATTTTCCTCGCTGCCGTTCTGGTATGTTTTGAATGTTCTATCTTGATTTTGCTGTGGTTCTCTGCCTGATTTGGGAAGCTTTCACCTAAATACCGACGTCGTTCTTCGCGATGTTCTACGGTACGGTGCAATTCGCTTATGTCTTGTAGCAATAATTCACTGACCGGCCGCGCCAGGCGAACGCAGATAATTTAACTTTACAGTGTTTGAAATTGCGCCTGTATTGGGCGCATTTGCGACTAACGATTTCGCAGTTTTGTGACTAAAATTTGTCTAGCTAATAAAGGAATTATATTCAACAGTCTTGTGTCTTACTTGCAATTGAAGGGCCGAGAGCATGTCCAGCCTATATGACTTTTTAGGCCTTTTTCTATTTTTTCTCGCTCAGAATAGCTCAGAATAGCCTCATTTTATCGTACAACGAATAATATCACAAGCCCTTGTCGAATTTGCACTAACCCTAAGGAATTTGACCAATTTACCTGAAAAAAGCAGAGTTCTGGCCCTCCAGTGCTTTGACGGTACATTCAGAGCGTAATTTCGAAGCCATTTGAAAGCAGTTTGGCCGTGAGAATACGCGACTGCAATACTTCTGACCAGTGCCAACAACTAAACGAAAATACCGTTATTTACGCACGCCTGGCTCGCTTATCTATCGTGAGCTCACTGCGGCAACACATCGCCTCTGTAGCGTGTGTGTAAGCCAACGTGTATGAGGCCCGTCCGGTGATTGAAAGACATCATTAAGTCCGGAAATCCTTGAGTCTCTAGCACTTCTCAAAGAAACGAGTCGTGTTTCTTGTCCTTCCTTGTGTCTGAAGCGCCATTTAGCGCTCGAGGTGAAAAACGGACCTTGGTCGGGAAGACGAGCCGGCGGGAAAGTCTGGAATCACTTCGGATCAGAAAAGGGGCAGCGTTGAGAGTTGTGGGCCATTTCCCATCCCGTGCCGTGGTCGAAATGCCCGATATCCGAAGTGCTTTGAGACTTATAGTATTTTGCAATAACTTTCGGGTGGGAACTCCATTTCGGTTTTGTTGTAGGATTTCCCGACATGCTTTGCGACAGTGGTAGATGGGTCCGCTGTGCGTGGTCGGGCACTTGAAATACAGCTTTGAGCAGCTCGAAGTGAGTTGTTGCTGGCCGGCGGGAAGACGTTTCGCATTTGGAGTCTTTAATGCAACATTAAATTCGATCTAAAAGGATTTTGAAATCGAGATGCGCGTTTTGATGCGTATCAACCTTTTAATAATAAAACTTAGGCTGAAGTGAGCATGTGTTCGTCTGTGGTCTAGTGGTTTGGTCGGGGATTTGCGCTCGGACGGCTCCGGGTTCGAATCACGCTCGGCCTCATTTTTTTTTTTTTTTTTTTTTTTCTTTCTTTCTTCGAACTGGACATTATGAAAGTGATTTACTTTTTTTGCGTTCGTCAAAATTTCTAACGTTTAATTTTACAAAAATATCGAACCGTGTCAGTGCGAAAACAGAAGCTTACCGCAATATTGCGTTACAATAGGAGCCTTTGATTGATTGATTTTTTTTTTTTGAATACGGTATTTCTCGAAAACGACGGAAAAAACAACGGAAAAAAATTCGGAACAATGTTTTGCAACTAATTTCTAGTTCACATGCCAAAATTGGACAAATCTGAGCAAGAAAAAATAAAAAAGGCCTAAAAAGTCATATAGGCTGGACATGCTCTCGGCCCTTCAATTGGTAGTTGTAATTTTATCCGAAAAATCTTGAGAAATTTCACGTTGAATGTTGCGTGACTTAAACGTCGAAATTTCTCATTTCCGGTTCTGGTATTGGTACATGTACTGAGTATGATTTCAGAATCGGAGAAATAACTGAAATGAAATCAAGACAAATATACTATTAATATGTCGGAAAAATCTGAGACCTTTCGGAGTACACAGCACGGCAGGATTTTGCCCGATTCCACGGCGATAGCATGAATTTGTTTGATGACGACCCGACGTTTTTGCCTGCGTGACATATCTCGCGACATAGCCCTTTTCAACAGTGGCTGAATTAATTCATGAAACTGAGGTACTAGATCAAGACGAGGTGCCACGGGATAAGGAGACGCACTATAATCTACGATTACTACTAGTTATAAGCCATACAAGGTCTCTAATTTTAATTGGTTAATCAGGCCCAAAAAAGATGTACATATGTACAATGAAAACAGATCTATAAATGAAAACAGACAAATGATTTGCAGCCCTCATAAATTTCAAAACTGAAACTTTTGAATTCTCCCAACAAAATGATGAAGGCAAAATGCATGTGCTGTACATGTAACAGTGACTAAATGAACTTCATTACTCTTTGAGTTTACAAATACAGAAATTTAACCTAAATACATGTAAGTCAAACTACACAAACCAAATAAGAATAAGTTTTACAAATTCATATGAACAACCAAAGCAACAAACCTGTGTAGCCAACGCTTATAGTATTTTATTAGAAATGAGTTTGGACCATTGTTTTGAAAGTCATCAATAAGGGCCTCAATGTTGTTAACTGTTTTTGCTAGTGTCTCCTCTAAAACTAGTGGCTGTAAACTGCTGTTATGGTCCTTGTTGTGTTGTGAAATGATCTCATTGATGCTGATGGTGGGTTTACTGTTGGTTAGGTTGACGCCCATTCCTGATATAAGTGAATGAGTTGCAAAACAAATTAAAAACAATCAACCCATTTATTAATGTCAAAGTGTGGGGGGGGGGGGGGAAACCCTTGTATAAAAGGGGCGGGGATGCTCGTCAGAAATTTTGAATTAAACCCCTAAAGGAGACCAATCTGGGCGTGGTCCAAGCTTTTTTTTACCCCTAATAGAGACCATTTTAAAACACAGACAAATAAAAAATACAGTGACTTTTCCGTGCAACCCTAAACGAGACCTTGACGGCTAAATATAATGGCGTTTTGCCCAGAACACTCTAAGTGAGACCAAAATCTGAAATTTACACCCCTAAGCGAGACAATGAGCATCCCCGCCCCTTTCATATGGGAGTCCCCCGCCCCCAGGCAGGTTACCCTCCATATCCAAGCCAGAGGTAGGGTTAGGGTTGACTACAAAAAAACATGTGAAAGCCACATCACCTGCAGTGTACATGCAGGACCTCTAATCAGTGGTTTTATTAGAAGGTGGAACCCACCAGAGCTATCATGTCTGTTTAACAAGTAGCCACCTACTTTGTCCAGATCATCAGTCAAACTGAATGCTGAGATAGTTGGCTATTTTGTTGAACTGTGGCACACAATCCCTACTACAGTGCTACTGTACATGTGGGACATGTAATAGTGTACAAGCATTTAAAACTAGGGTCTTAGTGTCTGGAATTGTAAAAAATGAAAAGAAATGAGTCTGAACACAAAACTCACCCTAGCTTATTTTAAAATCATACAGAATCTACAAAATGTTGGTTAGTCTTAGAGAAATAATTAAAAATCCGGCTTTCAGTAGTCTGGGGTCAAAATATTCGGGCAATCAGTCTTAGACTTGGATTGAGCATCTGACTCAGTATAAAAATCCCAGGTTCAGATTTTAAAACAAGGGTCTCGGCAAGTCTTAGATAAATTCTATAACCCTCATGGATACATGTACACTAGTACTGTACCAGTGATGGATTAGCCATTACACAAATAATGTAAAAAAAAGGATGTACATGTATGTGGAGAAAATGTGGCAAAGTACTTGCCTATGACTGCACAGAGGGTACCACTTGTAGCCGATGATGTTACAATAACACCTCCTATCTTGACCTTGTGGCCAAAATAAATATCATTTGGCCACTTTAGGCACACATTGATATCCTAAAACAAACAAGTAGAAATTAGAATTAAATTTATTAAATGTAGTACATGTATTTCAATAAGTGCATGGTTATTTTACCATCTTTGCAGGATGAAGGTTGAAATCTTCTTTCCCCAGCCACTTGCCATGGTGGGGGGATAGGAGTGGAATTCCTGTGCCCATATGAGCAGAGCACTACACTATCTTACAGAATGGGTATAACAATCCATGTAAGTCACTTTATAGATGGATAAAATGGCATACATCCAGCGTATGTACACACATTTAGCCCCACAGTATATTTGATTGCTTTTAAAACTCAGGCAAACATGCTTTGGCAAAATTATGGTCCTCACAAAATTTTAACAGAATTTCATGGGTTATGCAGTCTCAGTTCTCCAATGCTTGGAGTCCTGATCTTTTTCTTGAAGCCTTTGATTCTCAGTCTCTCTATTCTCACCCTCTTGCCAGGTCTTGGATTTAACATTTACCACCACTATAAATTGTTTTTTCTCTTTCTCAATTCTTGGTCTTTCATTTTAAAATTGTATTTCTCATTCTCTGACAGGCTGTGATCTCAAAGCACAAAAAATTTCACTCTTACTAGAAAAATGTAATGTTATTTTATGAGTGCTACTATGTGTAAAAAAGAAAAACGTTTTGCAATATTGGGAGCTCCGCTTAGTCAGTGCTGTTCTAGGCAAGTCTATACATGTATATGTTGAGGTTCAAATTTTTCTCTGGTTTAAAAATTTTGAAAAACCAGTTTTATTTTTGTTTGCCATTTGTCTCTTATTAATAATTATGGAAAAATAAAAATTGAACTGGTTTGAAAATTTTCAAACCAAATAAAAATTTGAACCACAACATGTATATTAGTTTTATAACATGTTATCTTACATACCTCGTATCCTGGCTGGGATCTGATTGCCTCCACTATAGCAAGAGAGGCAATATGCTGCAAGTACGGTGGCCTTTGACCAAGATTGGAAGCAAATGGAATCCGTACATTTACGGAAAACATCATGCAGCCAGGTGGGGACAGCCAAACATTACCACCTCGACCTACAGTTCAATTTGAACAAGACATGATCAATAATTGATAACTCAATACTACTGTCTTACAGTACATTTATATTCGATAAATGGAGGATGAATTTATGATCTCTGATTTCTGTTTTCTTGGAGATAGTCTAGCTAGCAAAACACGCGCAAACAAATAAAATTGCCTGGCACGAGAAGACACAACAGATGGGCAGGAAGAAAAAGAAAACAGTCTTCTCCATGGCAGCATGCTGTGTCTCCTCTTTACAGCGGAAATTTTTGCATGCATGTTTTGATCACTTGCCCAACTATCCTGGTCGGAGAAAAAAAATGGGAGACTAATCATATTCTAAATTGATACGAAGAATTATCAGAGTACCGTGTTGATATTTATCATTAGTGAATTGTAGGATCTCTCCTTGACTGCAGCTCACCTTGACCTTTTACTTGTTGCCCAGCAGTAACTACAATGCCAACATCTTCAGGGATGTTTTGGACAAATTTGTAATTCCTGAATAGAGATTAACATAAGTTATAGCTGTAACTCAAATAAGTTTATAATACTATGATAAGTAAAAATATAATATTTGTGTTTGTACATGTAAAGTTCATATTTTTTATTATGCTAATTTAGCTGATTTAATAATTATAATTATTGTTAGATTATTTTCATGCAGATAACATCTCAATACAATGTACATGCAGTAACTTACCCATCAAACACTGCTTGAGTTGATGTAATTACATCAGTGTAAAACACCATCTGACCCAAGACTTTGGTCTGTAAGTGTTCCTGGTATTTCTTCCAGTCAAATGAGATGGACTGATAATTTTCATATCCACTGATAACAGGCAATATTGTCTCTGTAGTTTTGGGAATAGGTTTTCCATTTGGCACAAAATGTAAAGAGAGATCCTTTCCTTTGCAAACATTGTCCTCAAGTCTTGGCCTCAAAGAGTAAAATAGCTTCTGCTCATCCTTGAGAGCAAATTAAAGATAATCATTATAATAATTATAACATTGTGTTTTTACAGGAAATATCCATCTCCCCCCCCCCCATCACACACATAGAAGGAAATTTGGGATGGAAATGAATGGACAGATATGCGCATAGTCTCGGTGCAAAATCAAACAAATGAGATAACTAGGCCCATATCAACTGTGCTGAGAGCTGAACACTTTGTTCAGACCTCCTGCAGTTATAATGTAATTACCTTCAGGACAACAACAACAACAACAACAAAAAAAACAACTGAATGTCATGAAATACCAAGTCCATAAATAGTGGGAGTTTTTTTTTCAGTGAATCTTATTTGCCAGGACTTCCCCCAATCAGTTCTTCACTCAGACTTGTTGTAATGTAATAACATCATGTACTGTTCATTATAGAAAGAAAAGTTAGCCTATACAAAGTCATGTGTTTTAAGCTGATTTCATGATTGAGCCAAAAAGGGGTAGCAGTAGCCCAGGAGGGGGGGACCTCACATATAGAAATGATGGGGGTGCTCGTCAGAAATTTTCGAAAAACACCCTAAAAGGTACCAGAATCTCGTTTGATAGGCGTGGCTCAAAAGAATTTTACCCCTAAGAGGTACCAATTCTAAAACAACATGTCATATTCCGTCATATTCTTTCGGCTCAATACCCTAAAAGGTACCGCAATAATTCTAACGGTGGTCATTTTAGTACCCTAAGTGGTACCAATTTACAAATTTTGACCCCTAAAAGGTACAACAAGCATCCCCATCATTTTTATATCCGAGTACTCCCCGCCCCCCCCCCCCCCCCACCCCTCCAGGAGTAGCAGTTGTTCATTTAGTGACATAGCTACATTTTTGATGGAGTAGATATTTTGTGCTAAGCAGTAAAATATACCTTTATTATAATCGCTTACTAGATAAATGCTATTTTAAAGGTTTTTGATTGCATGTAACAGTAATTGCATATACTTACTAATTGTCTGGCCAGGAGAAAAATTGGAGTCAATTCTGGCACATTTTGTGGTTGACAGTTCATTCCTAGAAGTTGTAGAATCTGAGATAACAATCTTTTTCTGGCATCCCTGGACTGCATCAAAAGATTTAAACATTGAGTGTCTTGTTTCTGCATCATTTGATCATCTGTAAGTAAATCCAAATGAATAAGACTGAACACAGCACTACCAACTCCTTCAGTAACTTGGATTAGTACCGGTTTCTTTGATTTTACTTCCTGTGCAATAACAGTTTGATCTCCTGAAAAAAATAATAATGACAAACATAAGTTTTTTTGCAGCACCACATGTTGCTCTTGTGATAGGGCATCTGGCAAATGACTGTCTTTGAAGAGATTAAAGTTTGGACTGCAAACAATGGGCCTGTTCTCCCAATTGATTAAAATTGTTGAATACCAATTTTATGCATTTTTTTTAAGGCTTACATGTAAATCAAATGACAACACTGAACCTGACTCATCAGAAATCTACCTGGCTTACCAAGAGTCATGTCAAACTGAACCCAGAGCATCTACCTGGCTTACCAAGAGTCATGTCAAACTGAACCCAGAGCAAAAGACCACCTTGATGTCTCCTGTTTCTTGCTATAAAACACTATAAAGTACTTACTTATAAACATAGTGGTACGGTAGCCAGTGCATTGACAGTAACGCTCACCTTCAAAATAAAATGGCTCACAAACTGCTGAGAAGTTTAGTGGCTCTCCTTGAAAAAGTCCTGGGTGGTTAACTTCAAAAGAAGCAGTGAAAGGCTGATATTTGTCATCCCAAGGAAGCTTTATGACTTGACATGTAAACGGACTGCACAAGCTTAAGATCTTTCCTCCACATGCGAGGTATGTCATGAAATCTTTTTGTACTGATGCTGAGACTGAGTCATTATTTCCAAGAACTAACAAAGCAGTATTATCCATCCATGGATGTGTATTAACATGTTGCTCATGAAGTTTGTAGATTGCATAGTTATGGAGATTAAGAACTTGTAACAGTGTCTGCTTTAGACTGTTGAATGTCTTGTCGTCAGTGTCATTGCTGCCGCTGTATATCAGAACATTAGGAGGCTTTGAAGAGACATTGTCCATTGCTTTTTTAACATCACCACTTTGATCGTTTCCCACTACATTGTAGGAGAGCATGAAACAAACAGATTTCATAGTTGAAAGATATCAAGTGCAAGGAACAACTTTATATATGTTTTATCTATATGTACTGAAGAACACCACAATGTATCATGGCTCAAAACAATTTAATCATGAGCAAATCCCCAAGGTCATAAACATTAATTATGGGGGAGACTGAAAAAAAAATGTCTGGGGCATGCCACAGGTGAGCTATATAGGAAAGGGTAGGGAAAACACCGGTTGAAGTATAAAAAAGGTAGGGAGAACTGCCATTTAAGTATTATTAAAAAATATATCAAACAGACGCACGTAAAGGCTATATGAAAGGGGTGCCATTTTCAATGAAAGGTATATGAAAGGGGTACAATTTTCAATGAAAAGTATATGAAAGGGGTACCTTTTCTGTCAAAAACGGTATATGAAAGGGTAAGGGTTTGGACCTTGGGGCAGAGCATTCCCGTACAAAACTTTGTTGGGTACCCCCCCCCCCCCCCCCCGGGCATCATCATCATCATCATCTTAAACAATAACCACATCATCTCATCAAGTTGTATAAAAGTTATATAACTAGAAATCATTTCATCACTGTGACTTTTTTAAATTGGTGACTTAATCATGAAACAACTGACTGTATCACGGTTTAGCTTGGTTAAAACTTATCGTTTTCTTGTTTTTAACTCAAAAGTTTAACTCACATCTCGCCTCACTTGATGTTGATCCCGAAGTTGCGCGAAAAAGTCTCTTTGCAGCCAAAGGACTGCCACATTTCAGCCTCCTTGAAAATCCAATAATGGTTGTGACAGCATAACCAGATAACCAACCAGCGCCCAATAAAGGCATTTAGATAGCCAGATTTTGATCAAGTAAGGAATCAAGGATTCGCAAGCGAAGGGGAGAATCACCAATCAACGCGGGCGCATCTTCACGCGGTCACCTATCACGTCATGTAACAGTCGCCAACTATCAAATCAGTTCAAGTCCAGTCAGGCCGCTCAGGAGATCTCGTGTGACAAAATAGGCGTATTTTTCCCCTTTTATTACAAAAAAATACAAGGCTAAATATTCTGAATATTACAGAAGTGATAGAAGTAAAGTGACGGGTTAAAATGGTTGAAGGGCGGTGTTGTAACATAAATTGGAAGCTACATCAAAAACTGCAACATTTGTGTCCCTGAGATGTGACGGCTTTGATGTAACTGAGATAGGAGTCCCTTAAGACCTGGGAAGCGATTTAACTGGAAAACTCTTCGTAATGAAAATGTGTGAAGGTTTTTTGTTTACTATTATATCGCTTGTTTCTTTCTGCTTTTATAGCTTATACTGCCCAACACAACTAAAAAAAGTGTTGATTTACAGTGAAAAAGCCATTAACTCAACATACTGAACAATCTTTCTAATCAGGAGGCAGGCTCCCCCCACCCCCCACCCCGCCCTCTCTCTTTCTAGGCGCCTTTGTTATCTTTTAAGTTCTATACTCTTTTCTTTTTAGCGTATTAGCCATTGTGGAAGACGCCGTCATCAAACGTAACATGTAATTCATGACTATTTTCTCCTCCTCTGCTTTGTCTTCTTCTTGCCGGTTTGTTGTCGTGGTTCTCAGCTCTGACTTGCAGTTTGAACAAAGTGGTTCATCGTATTCATATCTGTGGAAAGTAAAAAAAAACACAAACAACTTTATCTTAATGGTAGTGGTAACTACTAGTCTACATGGCTCAGTAGCTTTTTATCATCACAATCGCCGTGATTAATCGTCGGCCATCAAGGAATGTGAAAATAGTGTCTCCCAATCCTAAGTTAATACAAACCATAAATTTTCTATGGTTTGATAATTTCGTATACATGTATACAGAGCATGCCGAACCCAATGCTAGAAAAACATTGACAATAATGACTTAAAGCCAACTTAAAGAGACTGCGAGACCCTTGTTTAAAAATTCGAGACCGAGACTTTAGCGTTTCTATCAAATCCGAGCCCGAGACTTTACCTCTAAAAAATCCGAGCCCGAGACTCCAATTGCTGGAAAATGTCGGGCCGATAGTACTAAAACAGCTGAAAACGTGACTAAAAACTCCAACGGAAGCTGAGATTTACGAGAAAAATTTGCGAGACACCGAGATCCAAATTATCAAAATTCGAGACTTCGAAAATTATAGCGAGCCCGAGATTCCGAGACTCCAATTTCAAATGCCGAGAATTCAAGACTCGGTGAATATTTTCCGGGACGCATCATTTCCGATAGACCATTTTATACCCCAACTTAAGTTTTTTTTTTTTTTATTGAAATCAACAATACTTACGACTCCACAACTACTTACACTATTTACAATATGTTCGATTTTTACGATACAAAAAACTACGATACTAACTAGGGATTAGTATTAACTTACAAAAATAGTTTTAAAATGTATGACAACATAGTACAAGCTAAACGAGCTAAAATAAGCCAAAAAGGACATGTCACAAACAACAACAACAACAAAAAAATTGCATAAAAAGCTCAAAATTTAACTTCCAATTTACATTTATGTTTTTCCATATCCAGATGATTTTTCATAAAGGTGAAAAAAGCTTCCCAGATATATTCTTCTTCTCTCCTTGAAGCGTTGTAAATATAATATTTGGCTAAAATTATGCAGAGGTTTAAACCAAGACGAAGAGGGAGATTATTGGTGATATCGTAAATGATATTTGTCTCCGAAAGAGTCAACACTTCTTGATTTTTTTCATTCCACCAATCGGTGAAACGTGTCCAAAAGGACATCACGTGGGAACAAGTTACAAAAAGATGTTTTAGAGTTTGTTTCTCAGTGCAAAGATGGCATTGTTCGCTTAAAATAATTAAATCCCTGAATAATGTAGCGTTTGTAGGCAGAATGTGATGGATGATTTAAATTGGAAAATAGCAAGTCAAGTATCTTTTGTCACTTTAAAAGTGATACTGTAGATATGATGTATTGTTTCTTCGTTAAGGCCAGCATTTTTCATTCTTTTTTCAGCTGTAGGTGTTTCGAATTCCATCTTCACATACATTTGGCCAGCTGACTTGCAAGAAATTTTATCTATTGACATTCCGCTATGATCGTTTGCTTGTAAAACCTGTAAAACCACTGGCGCATGTACGTTATGCGCCTTTAATTTTTTAATCCATTTTTTAGGAATTGCATGGCACAGGCCATGATATCTTAAGAAGTTCGTCTTTATAGGAAACTTAGAAGAAAAATCATAAAAAGTTAAGAAAGAGCCATCTTGGAAGATATGATTAATTTTAGTAATGCCTGCCTCATGCCACTGCCTATAATAGACAGAGCAACCTTCAATTCTAATGAACCTGTTGTTCCATATTATTTCATCTAGGATTTGCTCTTTCGTTTCAGGATTAGTACAGTTGATTTTTTGCCACTTAAGATTACTGTAAACCTTCGAGGGTGCCTTCCCGAAAATCTTTGGAACGCGCGCCATTTTTAACGAAACCCCAGAAAACTATATATCACTGTAAAGCTAATAAATTGTAGATTCCGAAAATAACAATTATTTTTCCTTTTTTCCCTTTAGTCAAGCGTGCGCGAGCCTTAAACGCAAAACCGACGGTGTTTGCTTCTCTGAATTACCAGTCTCCGTGTTAGCGCGAAAATCAAAACAAACTGGTCCGTTTCACTCAAGAGTTAATAGCCTAAGGGGCCATCGACATATTCACAAGTTCCCCGCTTAACGTCCACTGGACGGTTAGGGGGGGGGGGGGGGGGGGGGGGTTAGGGAGAGTCGAGATTTGGACGTTAGCGCGGGGCATTTGGAGCTACGAAATTGTTAGTTTTTAATCCTAGAAGTGCCACACATGTCAACGTTCTCATGTTCGCTTTAATCACAAAGTAACATGTCACCAATAATGTTTGTTGTTTCACACATCGGTAGTCTCGCAAACTGTATTCACCCGACTATTAAAAAACATCGCTCCAGGCGACGTCGGGTCGGTGAAAATTCTAAGTGGACGTTAAGGAGGAGGGGGTGGGGGTCTGACCTTAACGTCCAGTGGACGTTAAGCGGGGAACTTGTGAATATGTCGACGACCCCTAACAAAGAGTGTGAGGCTTTTTGGATATTTTCATTGGTTCCCGAGTAAATCAACTTTGAAGTTGGACAATACAAAATTGTTCTATGCGCGTCACACTTTGGGGCGCCACGAGAAAAGTATTTGAATTTCGTAAAAGCCCCACACACTTTGGTGCATTAATATCCAGCAAACATCAGTACTGGCCAAGTTTCGTGAAAATCTGACAAATCTACATACCCTATTAATTCATTTGAACAGACGCCATTCTCGCAAAAACAAACCTCGAGATTTTAGCCTCGAAAGATTTTCACTGTTTTCACACCTCATTAAAGCGGCTGCCATCGTGGTCGTGCCGCCAACCAATGAAATGAAACATAGAACCCCCTGAAGAGTATCGTCACACAACAGTGTTACAAACACTTACTGTCTGATCATTGTTGCTTCACAGTCTGAGGTATCTTCCATTAAAAGTTGGCAGTCGTCTATTACAGGATAAAAATTTGATGTTAATACTGAACGATGATGATAAATATTATATCAAGCTTGTTGATATAACCAGCGACCGCTGGCCGCTCCATTGCCGGATTAGCCTCGCTATTGGCAATTATTCTCAATTAAAGATTAAAGATAATGGTCTAAAATCATATTTATTGAAATCTATATTTATCTATCAGGGCGCGAAATCCTTTTCCATGCGATGTGCAAAATAGCTCTTGACAAAATTTTTATTGAAATGAAAAAAGGAGAGAAATTCATGCCGGCAATAGTGGTTAATAAGGATACCAACCTGAACTTGTGTCGTCACAATAGTTACTCTGAGGAACAACATGGGATGATGCCTGTAACGACATAAATGATTCTGTGAGAAAAACACTTAAAGAAAAGCTTACATGTGTTGCCTCTCGAATCTCCGCGATCAGTAGCTTTGTGGTTGGCGCATTTGAGCGGTTTGCGGAAAGTTACGGTTTCTCCTCTCGTCTGGACCCACTAGTGGTCTTATTCTCTTGACAAGCTAAATACAGTTAACCTACCATTTAGATGTCAGAGCGGTTTTCTGTTGAGTGTCATGAAACCAACACCAAAGTTATCACCGACAATCCAATGAACCAATCTGAACTCGAAGCATATACATGTAGTTGGCGCCAAGCGAGGGAAAGCGCGCGCGAGCAAGTCACAAAATAGTTTTAGTACTGATTGGTTGATAGAACACTTGAGTGTTGTAAAACCAAAGCCAAATTAATCACTCTGGCCAATCAAAACAGAGGCAGACAATCCGTTGAACCAATTAGAACTCAAGCCGGCGCCAAGCGCGGGAAAACGCGTGCGAGTAAGGCCCCGACCACACTTATGCGTTTTCATTTGAAAACGCATATGTTTTGATGCGTTTTCGCCTATTGTCCACACTAAAACGCCCAAAAACGCTGATGAAAACGGAGACGTTCGAAAACGATTTCAAAAGTGGAGACTTTTGAAAACGCATCGTTTTGGAAACGCTTCGTTTCTAGTGTGGACAGGTGAAAACGGTGACGTAAAAAGCGTCACATGCCTCAAGTGTGGATGGGTGAAAACGGAGACTTTTGAAAACGATGACGTAAACAGCGTCACATGCCATCTGTACCAGGCCAAATCGGAGCATCTATCACCTTTAACACATGCGCAATCCCCGGTCCCAGTCGTTTTCATCGTTTTCGACCGTTTTAGTGTGGACAGGTGAAAACGATGCGAAAACGCTAGTGTGGGCGAAAATATTTTGCTTCGTTTTCTTCGAGATGAAAACAGAGACTTTTGAAAATGCAATAGTGTGGTCGGGGCCTAAGTCACGATTGGTTTTGGTCTTACTTCTGATTGGTTGAGAAAGTGGCGCGAGAATTTTTAGCCAATGTACTCAATAAAAGCAATCGAGTCATTACTTTGGACAATCAATTGAAAACCGCTGTAAAGTGGCGCGAGGATGTTTTAGCCAATCACAAAGCGTAGCAATACAAAACCAAAGCAATTACTAAAGTACTTTCGACACTCAATTAAATCCGCTCTATCATATGTGAGGTTTGCGCATTGTTGTGGTGCAAATGTAACGTACCTCCGAGGAAGAATATTCATCTTGAAGCCCAAATGCCTGAGCAAACTCTTGTTGTTGGTCGGAAAGTATTCTATGAACACTGCTCTTCAGTTGTTCGATTTCTCCATCTATTCTTTGCCGTATGAGATTATCTGACAAAAAATAAGTTTTATCTAAGTCTTCTTTGGTACTTTTAGACTAATTGGAAAGAAATTCTAAACAGCAGTACGATCCCTTTTTATGAGTATTGGAAAAAAAGCTTTTTTCATTTTCGAAATTGGTCGGCGACCGAGCCAGCTCGACCTAAAGAACCGAAGGGGGTGGGTCTGGAGACAGGACTCTTCCAGCATGTTCCAGACTCCACATACGGTAGACTCTTCTGCCCCGAACCTTATAGTGTGGAAGTGGAGCAAGTCAGTGGTGTGTCTGTGCTTAGTCAATGGTGTGACTGTGTTATGACAGTGATGTGACTGCGGTAAACGGCGTAAGAAATCAAATTTCGCAGAATTCGTTAATTTTGGGGCACACCAAAAAGTAGTCATATCATGCGACACTGTAGCAACTCAGGTTGACCATTTGTTATTTGGTACGGAGTTTAAACCGATAGTAATTCCAGTGAGGTCGTATAAAAGTTTAATCGTTTTGGAACGACAAATGAGAGGCACCGTGCCTTGAAAGCGAATCTATGGGAAACCAAGTGTCAGGCTTATAGATGTTATTGAGCTAGCGTGAGCTCCGTATTGGGTTGGTCGATTTCTTAAGACCAATATTCCCCAATATGGACTGAACAAGCTAGTTCAATGAAGTTCTCATTAAAATGGCTTTCTGCAAACTTCGGACCGCTCCGGGAACCAATCAAAATGCTCCTTTTCATCATGGGCTAGTTTGCCATATAATAGGGTGAATTATGGTATGGCTAAGGAATTATATCTTTTTTATGCTCATTTTCCTGACTGGGTTATTTGTGTTATTACCTAGGTGCCGGAATACTGCTGAGGCGGCGACAGAATCATCTGTAGAGCTGCCAATTGACATGTCCTCTTCTGGAATCTGCCCCACATTAGAAACGCCACCATTCTCGATTCCATTAGCTATATCCGGGTAATTGCTACCAAATGAACAAGCAAAATACAGGCAACAATCTTTATCTCGACCAAATCTTCAGGCTTTATCAGTATATTGTTAGTTCAAAAACTCTATTTTGTGTTACATACGTATTGATACAATATGTGACAAAAGGAATAAGTTGTTGTCCTCAATTGTTCAATTACCTCCGGTACAAAGCGTCCCAGTTTGCTGGTATTGTTCAACATCTGTCAGTGTTTGAAGTTTTGTTTCAATGTTAAAAATGAGTGTTTTAAAATACTGATTCGAATGTGGTACAAAAGTTAGCCTTTTAAGGACGTTCGCGCTAATTGTTTATGCGCATCCTTTCTGCGCACGCAATTCATGTCGCAACGCCATGCTACGTCATGCACGAGCGCGCGCGCAGGAGAAGAAATCTAAGCACATAAAGGGTTGATAGCGGTTGCGTTAACTTTGCTTAGATTTAACTCGCTTGGATGGTCGGTGACCCCCAATTTTTTTTTCATAGATAATTTTCTTTGCCTATTCTCTACAGATTGTGAAAAAATGAACAAAAAATCAATGTAGGAAGTTTAATTTTTTTCCATTTCTCTACCCCCGCGCCATCGAATCCTGCCAACTTGCGGCTGTCAGAGTTTGCAATTGCTGTCGTTTAAAGATGAAGTTTACTTCAAGGAACGTCACCAGTTGAATGAATTTACTGATCAGACCTACTAGCATAAGATTTGGGAAAGAAAGTTGCATTTTAGAGATTCATTTGCAATATTTTTAGACTAACAGACATTGGGGTCACATCCCGTAAGGAAGACCAATTTTTCAAAATTAGGGTCGCCTTTCAGATAGCTTATCTCAGAAACGAAGTCGGTGACCCCCTCATTTTTTTGCATTTCTGACACGAGTAACTCATAACCTAGCTGTAGCAAAAGTTTTATAAAAAAATCAATGTTAGAAGATTTTCGCGCGAACGTCCTTAATTTACTTGACAGATTAACAGAGTAAAATTGAATAGCCGTTGTAAACATGTAAAGTCTATAGAATTTATAGGGGTTTTAAGGCGGATTAACTGGGTTACCGGCTTGATATCAACATTTTTAAAATTATGATTTGCCGAAAACGAAAAAAAAAGCATAGAAAATATAACATCATTGTTAAAGGTCTCATCAATAGCTACTTTAATACCAGTGCTTGTCAGCTTCTCTATATCCCGTACAATAGCTTTGCATCATTCCAGGATCGCCTTCATATATATCCGTCAGGTGGCTTGGATCCGCCGCCATAGAATTGGGACATAAGCTTACCAAAAATACCGAGATCCTTTCAATCTATACGATAAAGCTGCTGATCTGTAAATCAACGAGATATTAAAGTTCTGTGAATTAACTTCTCCGAGAAGTCATCATGTGTAAAAATTATAGCCTATTTTTTGCCACACTGCTCACACACAACTCAATCGAAAATATATCACATTGCAGTTTAGCTGAAAACGAATTATTTTTTATTTGTCTGTTGTTTGTTGTTTTGTTAATAGGATGTAAGAATTTCGTTTCTGTGAGCTCTATGTTTTATAAGCAAGTTTGATTTTTTTGTGACTTGATATAAGCTTAAGCTTAAGCTTACCGTAGTTACTGCCAGAAAACTAGACTCAAAACAAATATCATTATAAAATGGAAATAAAGCTCCAATCGATTCTTGAGTAAATTAAGCTTAAGCGTAAGCTTATATTAAGCTTAAATAAGTCTTAATCTTAAGTTTGAAGATAAACGAATTTGGAATATTTTCGTACGTTTCGGACTTACCTTTCCAATCGATCGATGATTAAACCATTTCCTTCCACTTCTTAAAGAAAACGACATGCACTTATAAACCATAGAATCCTTTTCAGCAAACTATCTAAAGCTTTTTTCTTGTTTTTGAACAAACGAAAATCCTGTAAACAAAAGTGACAGCGAAGAAATCTGCAACGACAAACCTTTTTGTCTGACTTTCGCGCCAAAACTGGTAGCCGCCGTCGCTGTTTGCCACTTTTCCCGCCATTTCCTTTTCATGCCGCGGCCGCGCGCAGCCATTCCAAAACAACAAAACCTGTACGTTTTAAAATCAAAACAAAGTCACTTGAAGTTTTCTTCATTGTTTCGAATTGTCAGTTGGTTGTTGTCTTCTGTACAGCCTAATTTGACAGTCACCTTGTTCTAAGGGTGCTAAATTCGCGAGAATAGAATTTTTTGTGATATTACAACATGGTCCGCGATATCGTAGAAGACATCGGAAGCGCTTCAACTTTGTTACAAGGTAAGCCTATAAACTTGAGACCTTCTTCACTTGTCTAGGAGAAAATAAGGTTACCTGATTTAGACTAAGAAAAGGACGCAGTAAATTAAGTCGTAATTAAGCAAGAGACTAAGGGTAGTACCAGTTAACATCTCGTTAAATACCATCGGCTATGCATAAAAAAAGTCGCCGCGATGATAGCTAGTCTGTTCTGCTCGTCAGCCTGTGTACTGATGAACTAAGCTTTTATTATTTTCTGAATATGCTATTTCCAACCTTTCAAACGATTGTGGTTTTCTTTTATTTGTCACGATAGGGTAAACTAAACCGCAAACAGTGATTTTTTTCACCCGCGAAACACAGTAAAATTCGGAATAAAAGATACCCGAAAAATCACAGGGTATCCAAGTTTGCAAAGTGTACACATGCAACAAATAGTAAATTAAAAACTCGCCTAAACAGCTTTGCAAAGTTTCCAGGACAGTCAGGACACATCACCAACAACAAATTAGAAAAAGTAAACAATGTTTTATTGAGACATTTACAGTCTTTACAGTACTTTCCCTTTGCGCAGCTATTCATTGCAAACGTTGAATAAAGCGGCAAATATTCCGGCTTACGGCTTTTTTTAACGTTTTTTTTTAACGTTTTTTTAAAGTTATTTCAACGATTATAAAATATTGAAAATTTACGGTATGAAACTAAGTTTTTGTTTGTAATTACAGCTCTTATTAAAGACTTACGTCAAAACCAGAGCAATGAAGAGAGAGTTACAGAACTGGCAGATCGAATAACCAACCTGGTAAACAGAATGCATAAGTTGACATTTGAAAGAGCTGGAAATAACACAGCGTTAATTCAGATTCATAGTTATGCTGTTACACTATGGAATATTGCTGTGGCAATGAAAACTGGTGGGCAAACTGGAGCAATTTACAATGCAAAATGTAAGAAACTGTTTTATGTACTTCCACAATTGCTAATATAAGTGACTGATATTTACGTAACCAATTAGTGTCACATAGAGCAGTTTTCAATTGAGTGTCGTAAAACCAAAACCAAAGTAATTACTCTGACCAATCACAGCAGTCGTAAACAATCCAATGAACCAATCAGAGCTCGAAGCAATTACATGTCGCGGGCGCCAAGCGCGGGAAAACGCGTGCGAGCAAGTCACGATTGGTTTTGGTTTTACTTCTGATTGGTCGAGAAAGTGGCGCGAGATTTTTTAGCCAATCACAAAGCGTAGCAATGCAAAACCAAAGCAATTGTGTAATTACTTTCGACAGTCAATTGAAAACTGCTCTATAGCAAAGTCCTTACTAGTGATTGGATGAACAAGAAACATCGCAAAATTTGCACTGGCCGGGACCCACTTAGTCCATTCACCCTTATCGATCACGGTTTTTCTAGTAGTCGTTAACTTTTCTTGTCTGTCGGATTTGAGGTCATATTAAGAGCGTAGAAGATCATATCATATCGCGAATTTGGACAATCATACGGACATTTGACACTTTGCCCGTCGTTCATACAAATATCTGTAAAAATTCGTGAATTTAGCGACTTGTACCTTTGTTCCCGTACATGGAATAACTTTCAAATTTGGGCAGTAGACCAGCTTTGAATTGACTGAGGTGTTCTAACAGTAGTACGAGCGCGACTTTGCAGGGCCATGAAAATGACTTCTAATTAAAAACCAGTGTCAATAGCAAAAGGGACAATGGCAAAAGATCTATAGAGGACGTTCGGTAATCGCTTATATAGCAGTCAGCAGCTAGAACTCCCAATTAGCCGGGTCAGAATATGTGGTCCCATCAAATATTATAACTTACAGCTTGTTTAATTATGGAATTGATATTAAAGAATAACTCGAAGATTATCCGTATGAACGTTCAAGGTATCTCCTTGCTCTAGTACTAAGCGTTGTATAAGTAATAAGTATTTCTTTGATTTAAATAAACATTTGAATTGTAGGTAGCAATGGAATATGTATACTTAATTGTATATTTGTATTTCAGTGCGGCATGCAGCTTGTAACCTCTCATTTTTGGCTAATGCTACTGAAACAAGTGAGGTCACTTACAGGAAACAGTTGGTGGTAAAAAAGGAGACGTTCATTTACTTGTAACTTGTAACTTTATTACTTCCATCACTTGTTTACAATATTGTGTAATATTAAACAAATTAAACACAAGAAGTGATGAAGAGTCTAAAGAAAAGCAGAAATGCTTGAAGTAATAGACCCCCATATTAACGGCCATTACATGTTGTATGGTTGAATGCTATTATTACTGATCTTCATTCTTTTTTTTTGTCTTGGTACATTAGCAATGTACCTGCTAGGGGCCTTAACAGTCCCACCAACCCGAGAGTTAATTAAAGTTCATTATCAGCATTTTATTACTGTTAATCTTTTTCATTAAATATATATTGGTATAATTCTACTGTAAAAAATAAATGTCTTTTATATCTAGATGACAACTAAAACAGGGAAAGCTTGGTTGGGTAAGTATGTCCATTAAAATTCATGTAAAAACAGCATGTTCTAATCTCAATCATACTTACTTCTCTTATTCAGTCTACGTAAATCTATTTCCCACATCGATAAGCTACCAGCGATGTTACTAGTCCCCTTTTGATCCTCTATTTATATTTTTCAGACTGCCAGAACCCAACCATGGCAGAGGAATGCCTTGCTCTATCGTCTGAGGCAAGTTTTAAATCTCTAAAAATTTCTTTTCATGACTTGAACAGAATAGAAAAACTGATGACAAATTCAACTATCGACTATTGACTAACAATCGACGGATAGGAAAATTAACTCATAACAGTAGATAAATCAAACCTGACCTAAACAGGCCAATTATTGCTTGAAGTCTTAACAGCCAACTACATTACGGCTACACTAGCGAATAAAAAATGCAGTCAAATGATGATACACCTCGATACACCGTGTGCGCGGCTTTGACAATGAATTTCCCTAGTGTAATTAGCGAAACGTCAATCAGTTACACTAATTTTCGACAGTCCTTTTTAGGTCAGTATACTCTTACCCGGACGATCAAACTAGACAGACTAAGACCCGGCAATTTTTGCATTTTTCCTTCTTTGGGTGGGTTGACAGCTGTAACGTTTCAATCTAAAGACAACCCTCATTTTTTTTATTTTACAGTGCTGGGATGGATTGCAAAAGCTATGGTCATTAAGTGACCAAGATTCATCTACAGCAGAACAAACCAAACAAGTTGTAGAAATTGAGCGCTACATGTTCAGAGTCTTCTGTTACAGAGCCGAAGCTGTGAGTATTTTGTTCAACTCTTACACAGCAGTAACCCATAAAAAAACATACCATGAGATCATGTGCTTAAAGTGCATATGAAGTAAAAAAGAATTTCCATGGTTTGATAGTGCTTTACTTTCTTTATCTAAATTTGTGGGATTCATCGAAAAGATCTTTCCCATTGTGAAATTATTCGGCTTGAAAGTTTTGAATTTTCCGCTAGAAAGTGTCTCTATCGAGCGCGCGGCCAAAGCTGTGACGTAGAAAATACTTCAACTCACGAGTATCATGGTGACAAAGGCGGAAGTCTTCGACCTCAGCGACTTTCTGTCTGTCTGACAGAGACTCTGTAGAAGACATAATTTCACCACAGTCTGATATTCTTTTGAAGAAATGGAACGAAACACACTGTGAGCATACAAAAGAACGAATCTCAAGTATTTTCTACGTCATCAACACAATGGATATCGACAACTCATTCCCAGTCTCCGGGACACTGATTTATGCAAATTGTGCTACTTTGGACGGCAAAAAAGAGGAATTAACTTTTTTTCTGACAAATTTCTTTTATCGTTTCGAAATAAAGACATAATAGCCTCCAAAAAAAGACAAAATAAAAAATTACTTCATATGCACTTTAAAGATCTGAAGTCATTCCTTGGCAACTAGAAATAGCATGCAACAAGTTAAACATTCCGCTTTTCAGGTCAGCTTCCGGTCAGAGGACCTTCCATTACAGGGCTACAGCACTATGGAATGCCATGTCCGACGATATGAAGGACTGTGAATTAGAAACCTTTAAAAAATAAACTGAAGCACTTGCTCTGGGAGGATTTTTAATTTTAAATTGTATTTATTGTAGTTACATAGAATATTTTATACTTCGTTCAAATGATCATTTACACAATTTTATATTTTTATTTATAGTATTTGTATTATTATCTTATTGTAATTAGATACTGAAAAGCCCCAAGGGGAGTATATAATAAAATTTATTTATATTTATTTATTTATATATTGTAACGTGACAATCCTGTGTAGCGTGTCAAAGATAATCTGCCTTTTTACATCATACATCTACAGACACGGAGAGATTGTAGCTTACGTAACAACGTTCTTTGACTTACAGAGGAAGGGTCAGGCCAAATCATACCATCCAGAAGGACGTCGGATACCTTATAGAGTACCGAAGTGTGACGTCACACTTGTGAAATTATGGGATTTGATTAGATATTCGTAAAGGGCACGACGAAAAATGCCCGCTTGCCAAAAATCAGCATCTTATTGCAATTTTGGGGTGAGATATTGGCACCGTTATGCTCTGATGACTCCATACAAACCTTTCTAATTTTTGCCTTGGTTCATTACGTAATGAACCAAGGCAAAAATTAGAAAGGTTTGTATGCAGTCATCAGAGCATAACGGTGCCAATATCTCACCCCCAAATTGCAATGAGATGCTGATTTTTGGCAAGCGGGCATTTTTCGTCGTGCCCTTTCCGAATATCTAATCAAATCCCATAATTTCACAAATTTAGTTTTTGTGACGTCATCACTTCGGTACTCTATTGAGACTTGTATAACGGAGTAACTGGTTAGCTTTCAGTTTAGGTTGGGGGTAGCAGTTTATATAGTTAAATTTAGGACTAAGCAACCCGAGAAGCGGTGGTACAGTGGTACGGTAGGCTATGTAAGCCTAAGCCTAGCTGAGGTCACAGGTTCAATTCTGAGCGGGGATTTTAGATTTTCTTTTTTACACTTAAAAATGTATTGAAAATAAAATTCTAAGTGTCGACAATACGTTATATAAGTCTCAATAAGGTGTCCGACGTCCTTCTGGACGGTATGATTTAGGCACAACCCAGAGGAAGGGGTTGCATTTCTTTAATTGACTTATTTGATTATACCCACAGGGCTTCTCACTGAATAACAATGATGCCGCACATCTCTATGTAAACAAAGCTAAAGAATTCTTGGCCAGACTACCTTTAAAAGAGGTAAAGGTTTCAGTTTATTAGTAGGTTTTTAAATAATCTTGTGCTCTTTTACCGTGCAATGTTTACGCGTATTTAGTCTAATTAACAATTGGTTCATGCTTTAGCGTGCACTATCGAGTTATGGAGCACGTGGGAAGTTTGGAGAGCACGAAAGAAGCGTAAGAGTTGCCCGAGGCGATAGCCGAGGTCAACTCGACTAGCTTCTTGAGTGCTCTCCAAACTTTCCACGTGCTCCATAACTCGATAGTGCACAGCTAAAAGCATGAACCAATTGTTTTATAACATAGCCGGTGGAATTGTGCATCAAATCCGACGCGAATTCTGGCGAAGCGATTTGCCCACGCTATCAGCGTGCACTATCGGGATTTTGAGCACGCTCACGTATACTGAATTTGATTGCGCGGCTCAGCTAGCTATGTTATAATATAAGATAATTTGTTACTAAAAGGATCCTTTTATCCTCTGTGTTTTTTTTTTCTACTGGTTTTGTTGATTTTCCAGTGTTTTTGTTTATACATTTAATTGTTTATTTATTTATTTTGTTTATTGTTAATATCTATTTCTTTATTTATTAAGTTAGGGATCTCAAATGAAAAATATAATTAAACAGCAAATAAACTCTGAACGCTAAACGTTTTAAATCAATCGGGCAAAATATTAAATTCGCGGTAGGAGTTGAAGAGTCATTTCTATTCTTTTTTTTCCTTATAGAGAGATAGCAGTATTAGTAAGAATAGAAACGTAACAAGAAAATTGATTTTTACGTTGTAAAAGGCAATTGAAATCCTGAAATTCGTGTTAGCAAACGAAAGCGCACAAAGAAATTTTAACACTTTCTATCAGCACCATAAGTCTTTTGAATTAAAAGATGATTAAATTCAAATTCACTTTTTTTAAGTATTGGCATCTATATCGTTTTGTATTTCTAAGAGTATTACCCTGGCCGAACTGTGCTACAACTTTGGTGTTGATACATACTACAAAGAAGAATATGAAAACTGCATTGGCTGGCTCAGGTTAGCATTATTCCAGGAAATATTAATATATATTTTTTTTACAATGTATATAATTTTATATTAGGTCTTAGAGCGGCTTTTACAATTCCAAGAACTTGATACGGTAATCATAGGATATATAGAGAGTATGGCCAAGTGGGCCTAATGTTTTTAAAATTTTATTTCCTGTAGAGAAAGTTACGATCTAAGAAAAGGAAGCAATCCTTTTGGGGCCAAGAAACAAGTAAGTGTTTTTATTATTGAAAATTTAAATTACACTATTAGCCTATGGGTCAATTTATAAATAGCTTAAGGTTACAGTGTACCTTCGGGGGTGTCTCCAGTATAACAGCTCTAGCGTCTTAAGATTACACTTAATATACCTAAACCCAGATATGAAATTAAAGCTTATAGAGCTAGCTATCTAAATATGGAAACCATTTGGTAATAAAATGAATTGTCGAATTTTTTACGACGTCTAAATTCGAACGTCCAAATCAGCTTTAAAACGCTATAACTCAAAGCGATTATTGTATTTTGCTAATTTGATTTGTTCTCGGATTTTCGGACACGAAGCGCTAAAAAAACGTGTCGGCGATTTCCCATATTCAATTGCAGTGAAAAGTTACAGAATATTTTCGAAAAAGGGAGAAAAAAAATTGAAGTGATCGCACGGAAATGGCTCTTGACGAAAAAGTTTTCGGAAATAAGAAATTCGCCGACACTTTTTGTTGATTATATGTTAGCCTAGCTTCTGTCCAAATTTGAGGAAAATCGAACGAATTCCTTTTGAGTTGTAGCTCTTTAAAGTGTCCCCTACAAGCGAAAAATTAACTTTGAGAAAACAGCGCTTAGAAAAACATATCGCTATATAAACAAACTCCGCCCACAAAAGTTATACCGTCATTTCGCCGTCAATTTTCACTATTTTTCGATAATTTTTTTTTGGACGAAAGTTCATTCTGTAAACTTTATTTTGACGCCGAAAAAAAATTCAATAAATTTTCGATCTGAAGGTACACGGTAACCTTAAGGTTACCTTACGGTAACCTTAAGAACAACATTTGAATCTATCCATTGCTTCACGGTGTGTCATAAGTGACACTTTAAGGATTTTGTGTTCTTGAGCCATATTACTGAGGATTAATACAACGACGACTACAACGACACAAACGTGGATTTTATTAAATGGTGGTTTATTAAATGTACCAACAAATTTGCTCTTTTCCTCGCAGCAGGCAACAACGCTGCGTCTCATGGCGAATGCTTACCTTGATTGGGACTCTAAACAAAACTGGCAGTTGGCTCTCAATGCAACTGGTAACTATTTTAATATTTTTTCTTCATTATTTAAATTATGTTTACAGAAGACGAAAAATACAAAATAGATGGGGTAATAATGCAACTTTTCTGTTGAAGAAACAAATTAAACAAAAGTTTGGATTAAAAAAAAGACAATTAATTTGGCACAAGAGTAAAAATTATTGGACAGGTCCAATTATAATCTCTTGTTTGGCACTATTACGCTGTGGACTTTTACGCTGTTTCGGTCTGTAGTATTTAAACTAGTATCACACAAATTCAGCACTGTTTTGTTCAACTTACTGCATGTAAAATAATACAGTACAACTTAATTTAGAATCAGAAAATTCAGGGCTATTTTTTCAGGACCCCACTGAAAAACGCCTTGGTGATGTGGGTACCCTGGATAAATATTGTTATTATAACATTAAAATGAATGACTTGTATGGCGCACATAAATTATCATACATGCGTCTCGTGGCACTTTCAGAATGAGATGATCGGACGTCAGTTGCTAGCGCTCCATTGTTATGTAAGACTGGGACTTAAATTAAATAAAGTATATTAATTGATCGATTGATTGATTGATTGATATTTGCCAGAATGAATTTCATTTTTGTTTCGATTTATTTGCAGACCTTGCAAACTCTGTAAGTATTTATATACGTCTTCTATAAATTTTGATGTTAAATCGTATTTAGAGTTAATGTCTGGTTGACTGATGTAGGATATGATATTTCTTGTAGGAATATAGCCATCCAGCTGGTCTTTACCTTAAATCCAAATTACTTATAATGGGTAATGGAGAGGAAACGTTTCCATTTTCCAGATTGCAGTCAGGTATCAAACATTGTATTGGTTAGGTATACAAACAAAACAATTTCTTTTATTTCCATACGGACTCTGCGTATGACCTTTTGTCTTGTCTTTTAACTGGTTTTAAAGCCTGACAAATTGTTAAGCGAAACATATTTTGTGTACTCTGATTAAGTACAACAAAACAGATATGAAACTACCGTAAAAAGATTCAAATAGCTGACGTTTATGAAACTAGTTTTGTAAATAAGAATTTTTAAAATTGCTCCAGATCTTGAAAAAAATCAAGAGCATTTTAACACAAACATAACATCACCTATGATGCAATATTCCTTAAGCCTTTGCGTACAGAACGTTGGTTTTGATGGGTGGTTTTTTACCGAGAAAGGAGAAGACTTATCGATTGTACACACACATGTCCAGAAATGCAGGTAACTCGGACCTTGGGTACTTCATATTACACACAATTATTTGTCATTTGCATATGACTTCATGTTTGACAGAATTGCTTGCGTGTGGGTGAGAATTAGGGTTAGGGGACACTTCATGATGTCTATCATAAAGAGCATGAATCTCATTAGCCTGCATTTCTGGACATATCTGATTGTAGGGTGCAGTTGTTGGGGTGCAATTTGCAGAGCAAATAGAATTATCTTGTTTGTTTATATAGCCTTTGAGGAAACTCTTCAGCACCCTGATTTAAAGGTGGACCTTGGGTTGTGTGCTGTAAATCTGGCAATACAATACAAGAGGTGAGTTAATTAATTAACAACATAAACAAAAACGTTTTCTCAACTCAAGAGAATACATGTTCTCATTGATCTGTAACCTCCCAAAATGGATATGTTTTGTAAATGGCCGGCCATCCCCGATATAGTTGGCATGCATCATAATTCATAAAGTGTATTTATTAATGAAAATGGATAATTGTTTGTTTTAACCTGCAGGACAGAATTAGCTTTTGAATGCTTGAAAAGTTTGACATCGCGATTCAAAAACTCTCCTGACCTTTATAAGATTCAACTGGAGCACTTGGTAAGTTCTTGCATATTTAATAGTATAAATAACTGTTTCCAAGCGCTGACTAATAAGATGTGAAAATCGTGGTTGGTGGTAGCCTGTGAACAGGCTTCTTTTTGGGGAATTGGGTTAGGTTAAAATCGGCGAGCGGAGCGAGGACTGGGAAAGAGGGAATGGGCGGCGAAGCCTGTGGACTCGCCTTTGATGCCGCCGTTCCGCCCCCTAGTAATTATCCTGTTATTATATTGGCAACAAATTAATTAAAATGTCAACAAGTTGTCGTGTTTTTATTCTGTTGAATGCATTGGTAGCTGTATAAAAATGGACAGGCTAAACACGACTCCCACTCTTCGCAAAAAAGTATTTAAAAAACCTAAAGTATAAAGCTTTTCCAGTAAGACTTCAGAGAGAATTGCCCGTTTAGATCACACTTATGAATTTGTTTTCTTCGATGATATTGACCTTTTGATCTCGGCGAATTATAGTGTTTCCGGCCACACGGTAATAGGCATCTTTCCGAGTCTCAAAAAGCCGTTGTCTATAATTCCACTTCATTGAAATCATGAATTATTGCAATAATTTTTAGCTCCTTAGTATTAAAGTTCTGTAGTTGAGTAGTGTGTCCCAGTGGAGCTAGGATAAACCCCCGTTGTTTTGTAATAGTGTTTGATTTGGTATCCAACAGATAATCTGTAGCATGGTTGCTGTTTTGTAAATCCAGTCGGCAAAATTCCAAAAACATCTTGCTTTTTTGCCACAGACTTTAGACACAGCTTTTGCTCTTCTTTAAGCCTCGGTATAAGCGAAAAATTTCGCAACGAATCTCTTAAAGCTTTCTCAAAATCGAGATCTGAAAATTGCATGTGACGAGTCGTCATGTTTGTTTATCATTTGAGCCAGCGAATGGAATATTTATGCAAATTTAAGGCGCAAGGTATTTGAGATGTCAACATGTGTCGTCTGTCACCGCATACCTGTCAACACCAAGTGATCTGACCAATCAGCTCATGATATCAGACTCTGGTATCATGGAACGGCGGCATCAAAGGCGAGTCCACAGGCTTCACCGCCCTTTCCCTCTTCCCCAGTCCGCGCTCGGCTCGCTTCACTCGCCGATTTTAACCTAACCCAATTCCCCAAATAAGAAGCCTGTTCACAGGCTAGGTTGGTGGTTAATTTCACTTCCATAAAGGATTCACTCGTTTGGTAAGTCCAGTTTTATCCATCCACAAAAAGGTTAGAAATCGAACCTCACCAATATGTTCCAAAGTCTGAAAAGATGCTCTTTTCAATTAATGTGTAACAATATGGATGCAAAATCTTGTTATCCTCAAAAGTAATCCTAAAAATTGTTTCTCTATTTCTGAAGGAACTGCTGCTAAAAAACAAACAGGATGAAGCTGCAAAAGAACTTATTGAAAAATGCATTGTAGGTATGTAATATTACCTTAGTTAGAGTTAGTTTCTACCTTGTATAAAACGATTTGTAAATTAAGTATTTAGAGGTTTTCAATTGAGTGTCGTAAAACCAAAACCAAAGTAATTAATCTGACCAATCATAGAACTCACAGACAATCCGATGAACCAATCAGAACTCGAAGCAAATACATGCAGCCGGCACCAAGCGCGGGAAAACGCGTGCGAGCAAATCACGATTGGTTTTGGTTTTACTTCTGATTGGTCGAGAGAATGGTGCGAGATTTTTTAGCCAATCAAAAAGCATACCAATGCAAAACCAAAGCAATTACGAAATTACTTTCAACACTCAATTGAAAACTGCTCTATAATCCACCATTTGCAATGTCATTATAATAAGATTTAAACTCTTCTGGAGAATAAAATGCGTTCAAGACTTAATTTCCAGTGTTCAAGGGTTAGCAGATAAATTTTCATGTTAGAGCGTGCTCAGTTTATACCGCGATGAACAATTTAGATGGCTTTCAGTATTCATTCACTATTTCATCTGTCTCTATTTAGGAAAAAGGTGAGAATTTCGATGTTTCGATGAGGGGTCATAAAAAAAGACGTTTACATATGAGTCGAGTTTGATAAATATAGACTAACAGTTTGAATTGTTCTTTAGGTCAAATTGGTAACTCGCTTGAGTCGGAGATGTTTCAAAGGTTCCATATTCTTTTATGGGAAAAAGCTGCTGCTGCCTATGAGGTTTTGGACTGATATTTGCTATTTTGCTATTAATTAATGTTAATATTGATCCTTTTCTTTCTCAACTGAACATAATGGTCCAACAAATATTATATATCAAATCCTAACATTTCCAAAAATTCATTTGTGTAACGTCATATCTTGAAAACTCTCTACTAGCCCTTTACAGTCAGACAGACAAAAATAATACATAGAGTTGTTGGACAGGGAATATTGTTCCGATGTACAACTAGATTATTAGAACTTAGTCTAACATTCTTAGAGAAAGTGAGTAATTCGGTTAGAAGAATTTAAAACAAGATACGATATATATATTCTCTCCTCTGTCAGGAAAAAGACTTCAGAGAAGCGTTAAACTGGTATAATTACTCCCTAAGCCTGTTCTCATCAAAGGAGACAAACGGCAAAAGTATTGGGAAACTGCAGGTTGGTTTGAAATATTACTTGAACCAAAATGGACTATTATCACACTTATGTCAGTCTTCCCCTAGCACACCTTCCTTTTTAATTGGAATCAACTTTTTGTGTGCTCCTAAAGAAAAATCACCTAAGCTTTATGGATAGTTATTCTACACCTTTTCGGTGGCGCGGAAGCCTTTTCTACTCGCTTGGACAGTAGCCAGCGGAATGTGTCCCGACCCAATCCTATGACAGGCTTTCCATCCTACCACAGGTGTACCATACTACCACAGGATTACCATCCTTCGTTTGAGTGTTGTTCTGTTACATCACATTTCAATGGTTCCATCGGTTATCAAACTACGGCTTACTAAACTGTTTAAAATGAAAAATAAAAGCTCTCAAAATTACTACCATGATGTTTCCATCGTTTTTCTGTGTTTATTTTAATTATTTGAGTCTAACGAAAGTAGTTTCATTCAGAAATCGTCTTCGAGTGAATCAAACCGTAAGGTTAAACACTTCAGTAGTGTTTTTAGAAATTTGGCTGCAAATTGCCGAGATGACGGTCAGAAAATGGTATCGGTTTTGCATTAAAATTCCGGTTTTAGATAAAAATTTAGTGCGCTGAAATGGGTAAAACGGATGTAAAACAACCAAGGAGAAGTTGACAATGGCAGTTGAATGGTGTAAAATCTTATCATATAAATTACAATATAAAAAAAAAAAACAAATATCCTAAACTAGTTCCTTTCCTTGCAGCGGAATAAATGCTGTTGTTACATGAATCTTCAAGATTATCAGAAGGTTTGCCAATTTAAACAAACCATGATTAATATATGTTAGGATATGAATGGCAACTTGACAAGATAAATTTCTGGTATGTTTGTATCGGTTGTTTCTGTTTATTGCGTTTTCTTTTCTTGTTTGTTTGTTGCTTTTTAGGCCAAAGAATCCATAGAAGAAGCGGAGGAAAGTGATCCCGAAAGTCCTGTTGTTTACTTCTATAAGTTTAAGATTGCTCTCATGGAGGGAGATGATTATCTTGGTTAGTAAAGTGGTAGTCTAAGGACTCTTTAAAATTCCTAATACATGTAAAGTTTTTATGATGAATGGCGCGCATATGAGAATGAAATCAGAAGAAAGCTTATAAAGGCGACCAGGTTACAGCACTATATTGTTGAACTTATCTCATCTACCCAACCAATGGACAAATTTTAATTATGACATAATATGTCAGTGCTTTACGAAAACAAAGATTTTCAAATTTGTCACAGCTAAATAAGCTCTGGAATCACGTATGAGTAAGACTTCGTATGTTTCCCTCTCCTCAGCTGTTAATGCAATGACTAAGATGAGTGAGGTTAGCTCTAGGCAAGGTCAGAACGTCACAGAAACGGACGCTCATTTGCTGATATGTCTGGCTGCTCAATTAGCTCTAGAGGTACACTGATAAGGGTTTCAGACTTTGTTGAATATATCTTTAGCCCTAGTCTCTTAACTGCCACGAGAATTCAACCTTTATTTATTTACTCTGGTTAATTCTCAAAGGTTTGAGTCTGTGCACAGTTCAATTCATAAAAGCTACTGAGCAGTGCTTTGTTATGGTGCTGTTTGTTTGACAATAATTTGCAAAATGCAAAATAATTGGGTTAACAATCATTTATATTTTTGCGCCAAATAAAATATTTGCGAATTCGAATGCTGTCTTTAAGAACTGACTGAGCCTGACCACTTTATAATTGAGTGAACGACCATTTGCCAAAACGGGACTTATATTCTGACGGTCACGTAGGCCTCAAGGATATTCCTGTGACTTGAAAGACGATTTACTGATCAAGAATCATACATGTCGTGGAACCTCTCGTAAGCGTGTCTGAGATACAGAGATGAGATCAGGTCTGAACGGTCCGCTTACGAGAGGTGTCTAGCGCCTACGGGAAGTTTATATTAGTAAAGGCACCGGGGCCGTAGCCAGACGAAAATTCTTACCGAGGCAATATTAGAAAAAAAAAAACACTTCTTTCATTTGTTCTATGCATAGTCTCTTGCAAGAGAGATCCAGTGCTTGTAGTAGTATTCAAAAATTTTTACCGTGACAAGTGACTCGGTTCGCCTCATGCGCTACAGTCCTGGGCTCGGAATGCAACAACACACTAGAATGATTATTTCTGAAAAATAGGCGTATATTTTCTACTACAAGAAGGACAATGTGCTTTAACCCTTAATTCTGTAATCTAATTTGTTTAATCAGCAGGTACAAAGCGATGTAATGACTGTATTCTCTCTTTTAGCAAAAGAACCATAAAGTAGCTGTCAGTGCCCTGGAAAAAGTTATAGCAACTAGTACTGATAATCAACAGGTTTTGACGTCACTTAGGTAAGCCAGTATTGCATACTCTTATACTTTTTCCATGAAAACTGCTGTTTATTTTGGTCAAGAGAAAATAATTGGACAAAGAGGATAAATAATGGTTCATTGTTGGTATGTAAAACGGTAGTCGATTTCAGGGGACTTCCGCAAACATTCAGTGTCACGTCACCGGAACGGAGTGTGCCAACGCATTGTATTATGGCGGCTGTTGAATATTCAGTATGGCTTTCCCAAGTGGGATTTACAGGCGTTTTGCGGACGTCTCAGGCGTCTCGGGAAAAAGATTTCCGTTTCCATCACTTCTAAAAATAACGTACGCGAAATTTATGTCCCCAATGGCTAGACTGGGCGTCTCTCCCTCTCTGTCGCCTTTTTTTCTCGTGTTACAGTATTCCAGATGAGAGAGGGGTCTCAGGTCAAAAACCCAACAAAGCTGGCTTCCTGACCTGGCAAATCAAACGGTTAAATTAAAAAGATTTAGAGAGACCCACGACCAGTTGACCCCTTAAAATTATTCATCGACTTCCTGCATTTGAAAGTTACCTGGAACACTGATTTTATATGGCCATTGACAGAGGTATAAGGCCTAGACAAACGGTGCAACTTTTCAAATTTTTATTTTTGGAGGGGGGGGGGGGGGGGGATGGGGGGATGCGGGGGGGAGGGTCGTCACACGATGCAATTTGTTGTGCGCAACGTCGCAAAAGTGGAACTCGATTCTATTTCTGCAGCTGTTAAGCTGCGCGCAACACTTTTTTTTTTGGGGGGGGGCGGGGGGAGGGGTGTCAAACGATGCAATTTGTTGCGCGCAACGTCGCAAAAGTAGAACTCGATTCTATTTCTGCAGCTGTTGCGCGCAACGTTGCAAGAAAATTTGTACCGTGTGTCCGGGCCTTTATATGATAACATTTATTAGTGACATAAGTAAGAGAGTAGTTATTTCCAAAAAACACGCAATGGATGGGTGGTGCAAAAAACAATGAACTTATATTCTTCCACTGATGGTGAATATTTGTTAATTAGGTGTTTGTCAAGACTAAAGCTTACACAATTGGCAGATTCAGGAACAAGGTAAATTCAACCTGCATGTATTCTGTTTTCGAGATCTTAATTAAAGACGTCTTGTTAATTCATTTGAATACTGAAACATCTAACAAACAAAGCACTTCTTTTGCCATATGAACTGGCTCTGAATGATTACCTTGGTTCATACTTTACGACAGCCGCTGAAGTGACGCTTAGTAACTTCTTCTACTTCTACTTATTTAATCCACAAAGACAAAGGCCATAACGTGAATTTACATTGCTTTAATAGAATATCACAACTGACCAAGTTCCCATCTGGCCTCGTAGCATAACTGTGATAATCTCTTTCTCTTTAATGCTTTGTTCATTGTTCACCAGGCAAGAATTAGTCGAACGATCTTTTTTTTAATCTTATCTACACAGGAAAGATGTTAGCACATTCCTTCGCTATCTACAAATCGGTAAGTAGATGTAAGAAAAATCAGAGATACGTATTTCTAGTTATGAGGCCCTGTTAGGGTAAATTCCGACAGGCGACATGGCCTTGAAACAGCGACATCAGGCAAATGAAATGGCGACGAGCGACAAGACCACTGCTGCGATCGTGCGATAGCGACAGGACAAAGGAAGAAAACGACAGCGAATTTCATGCTTTAAGAATTCGACAGCGACTTAGGACAACATAGTATAATATTTTTGTCTTAACTTACAATAAAAACGACTGCCTCCCTGCGGTCTTTTAAATGTCTCCGTGATTTAAATGCAATTGTATTATGATTCAGTCACACCACTCTTGTCACTCTTTTAACCAAGCGTTACATTTCACTCCTTTGACGTGTCACGCTTTGAAGGTCACGCTCTCATGTGACATCTGATCTCGCTCTAATGCCATGTGCTTTGCTGTCGTGACCCCTGTTCCGCCTGCTATCGTGTCTATCGTGCTAGTGTTTGAACGTTTTTCGATCTATTCCATCGGTCTTCAATCGACCCGCGACCACCTTCTGTCATGCCAAAGCACAAGAAAGACCGTAAAGAGAAGAAGAAGAAAAAACATCGAGAGAAGACAGACAAAGCAGGTAGGTTCAGGTTAGATAATGTCAATAATCAGTCGAGGAAACCTACTGACTACTGAGTGATCATAGGTCATCATATGTTCGCGTACAATCAATTTCCCAGTTCAAAGGATCATTTAGCTGAGTTCCAGAACGTTGGTCAGCGTTGGTGTTTGCCAATGTAATCAGTGTCCGCATTGTGATTTTAAAAGTTATGAGAGAATCGACAATTTTTTTAGTACAACATGGTCAACATGCAACGGTGGAATCCGGAATGAATGGCCTTTCATGAAACAACACCGGAAATCTGTCAATGACATATATGCGTTCACAGGATACTCTATAAATTGAGTCTATAATGACATGGATGCGTTTTCTAGCGTTCTCGATTTGACTAAGAGCTGATCAGACTGAGCTACATCTGACCACATCTCTCATCTCTGACATAGCTTGCCTCTTACGTTTTAGAGAAAGTATTGTTGAGGCCCGAAGATCGTTTACTTTATCTCTTTGTCTCTCCTGGCGTTGGTTCCGCCTGTCCCGCCCGAGCTAATAAAACAAAACACATAAATGACAGAAATTGTAGATTGCATTTTCGTCCGTTTCTCTTCAGACTATTCATGTGACTCCAGCAAAAGCAAAAAAAGGAAACACGTCCACCATTCAGAACGCTGGTCCAAAAAAAGAAAGAGAGAGTCGAGAGAAGCATCTGAGAAGCATCTCTTACTTGCACAGGTGAAAGAAAGCGGGGTAGTCCCACTGATTGAACAGCCAAATCTCTGTATTATTCCGGTTAGTTTGGCTACCGACGGAATAAGCATCAAACCTGGTCTACAATTTGACACTCGGCTTAAAGATTTGGTAGGGCTTCTTTTCCCAGTCAAATTGGACTATGTCAAGACAAACCCATCACCTGACCCAGCCACTCTGAAGGCCTCGTTTGTTACCGAGGTGAATTGCGAAATAATTACTTCATTGGATAACAATTTGTCCCTTCCAGTTGGTATAGAGTACACTGGAAAAAGCGTTTCCGGTGAAGATACGGCAGAACGCATCCAAAAGCGCGTAACACAACTGCAAATTTGTTTGCGATGTCTTATGCAAAGCACACCAACGGACATGAATGTTATTGTCGGTTCAGGGGAGTGCTGCTCAAGCCGTTGTGAAGGTATGTTAACGTAAGTTAACTGCATTATTTTGACTAATATTGACCAAACTGTATTATTGTAGCTTTCAAATCATGTATAGCTAAAGGTCTTTCTTTTTCACGTAAGCACCTTGAATGAGAATGAAATGCAGGCTTAATTACAGAAAATGAAACCCATCAGTGAGCTTAATGATTGATCCGCAGTTACGCGGATAAAGGAGTCAAGTCAGTCATGTCAGTCATGAGCTCCTAGCTGGAATAAAAGGTGTATTCATGTTAAGCGATGGTGTCATCGCCTCATTGTTAACGCTTAAAAAGTAGTTAAACAAGTTTGTTACCATTCTTAATGAAGTATTCATTTCAAGCATGCTTAACACTATTATCTAAGATAACTGATGATCGAAGTGAACAGACTCTTCAGTGTAAGAGTAAAGATATAATTATATTTACTTTACTTTTCCATATAGCCTGTCTACAAAGTGCAACAGTTTGCCAAGCCTGCAGTGAAAAGGGGCAGACGTCTATAGATGGTCCATTGCGCGCCTGTGAGCCGTGTTTGGATTCGGGGTGCAAGTGTGTGAAGTTGATAGTACTTGCGTGGACAGCGGACTGCGAAGAGAGTAACAAGCAGGCCATGGAACAGATAATAAAACTTTCCGCAAATGGGGAGATTGCTGAACATCTGAAGTACCTACGGCCGTTTCCTGAAGCAGTTCACCTTGCAAAGTGCTTTAAATCAGCCTTTGCAAACTGGTTTTTATACTACAATAGTGAACGATTTAATCTGTCGAATCTTCGTGTGCTGTATAATGATGGAGATGAAGGCATCAAACGACAAATGCGACAAGAAGTCACCCTCAGCGCAATACGAAATCGTGATAGAATGTCAGTGGAAGCCATGCTTCTCATAGCAAAACCATCCGTAAGAGGCATCATACGTAAAATACTACGACTGGTGCAGACCGTTATTCCTGAGCCTTTCCGCTTGTACAAAGGGAACGCCAAAGGGGTTTTGGTAAATCCTACCGGTATCTGTGTTGCTGATCATGGTAGCATTTTTATAACTGACAACAAAAAGTCCTGCTTGTTTCTTGCACGCCTTCACTATCCTGTTGAGATTACAGAGTTGTCCAAGTCCTTAAAAGGCCCGAATGGTGTCATCTATGCAAATGGAGTCGTCTTCGTAGCTGATACGGGCAATGGAAGATTAGCATACAAAGCCGTAGTGCCGTCAGTCTTCACAGACCCGAAGAAGATGAAAGTTGACGAGTTACGCGTTCAACTAGAAAAAAGAAATATCCCAATTGTCGCAGAAGCAAGGAAGAAAGATTTAGTGGGTGCATTAGCAAACTGGATCTCCGATCAAAGAAAGGCAGTTAAATATTCAGCAACCGACCTAAGTACGCTGCCCCTTGACAAAGAAATCAAATGTCCCTTGGCTGTAACTGCTGCTGCAACAGACATGCTTATGGTTACTGACAGTCACTCTCACTGTGTACTCCAAGTGACTATCAACAACAATGGTGCGTGCTTACAAGGAACTGTCAGTGAACTAATGAAGTTACCTGAAACCTCAGAGCCTTATGGGTTGGCCTTTGCAGGAACGGATCTGTACATTTCAGACTCGAGCAATAATGGTGGGATTACAAAGTTCAACCTCCCAACTTCACAGAGTGTTATCCTTGTGAAAAACGGCACACCACTCTGCCAAACTGTCCACGGGGTAGATGTGACCAATGACGGAGACGTTATATTCACTGACCGAGATTCTCGCATGCTTCGAGTGCTATCACAAGATGGCACACATACAGAGATAAAGGTGCTTGCTGGATCCGGTGCGGAGGTCTCGAAAGACGGTTCCTACCTTGCTGCTTCGTTCGCGCAGCCAACAGCCTTATGTGTTGAGGGGAAAACTGTCTTTGTTGCTGACACGGCTGCAGGAGCTGTTAAACTGGTCACACCTACAAGTTCTCTATGCAAATTTCTAGAGATTCTTGGTCTGCTCTGCAAGATGTTTGGAGTTCATCTAAGAGGAGTGCCAGGAGAAATCCATGCCATCGAGGAAGCTGTTTCATCACTTCATGAAATGAGTTCCGTGTTTCAACAATGGGTTGACGAGGTACAAACAAAAATGGGGAGGAAAGTTACCACGCAGGGCCCGCAGGGAACAATATCCTCAAAGAGTCGCCGCAGCTTAGAAATTTTGACAGAGTCACTGTCAGTACTTGGAGGATTTCTGGACCACACAAGTCCAGATTTTCACAGCGTTCTCAAGTTGGCAGCGATCCTGACCCTTGTCGTTGAGAACTTTTTCAGCAAAATGCGCTCAAGAAATGACATGCCAACTGTGTTGGAATTTGCGCACTTGTTTGCTCCCACCATCCGCGAGTCCTTGAAGCAGCTGACAGACACTGGCTTCTTGTACTACACATCGCCTTCAACTTACTATGAAGCGCCGGAAACGATGAAACTCGCCTTTCGGGCTCTGCCGTCAATTCCTTCTCCGCCTTCGGTACAAATGCCAAAAGAAGATCAAACATTGATGAGAAATTGGAGGGACAACTTTGGAAAGCCTGTGCGCCAACTGACGGTGCGAAACCAAAGTACGAAAGATAACGTTGGCACCCTTCCCATATTTGCCTATACCACTCCTGACCCTCCTCTACAACCTTTGAATTTCTCTGCCATGGTCAACCAGAATTTAAGGATAGCCAGAACAGAAAACGTCACTCAGCCTCTTGAGATTCGTGGAACTGTTTTGTTTCAAGCCAATGCTGTCCTTATTGTGAAACACGATCATATTCGAAGAGTGTCAACCACTGGCCCCTTCTTTATAGGATGTGTCGAAACGGATGTCACTGATGATGACCAGGACTCTTATTTTGACCTTAAATTATACGTCCCCACCTTTGAAGACTGTTTGCACTTCACCCACCATGGAAAGGTTAACGTTCATCGTGATGCAGTCATTCGTATCGCCGATGAAAGAGATTTACAGAAACAAGAGAGTTTCATAAAACTCACCGAGGAGTTCTATGGAACATTGTTAAGCGATCTCCATGATGTTGTGGACCTTTTGCCTGAAGGTGAAAGCTGCGAGGAGACCAGCGATCAAGAGTCTGATGAAGAAAGCGCTTCACGCGTGTCTGTTGAAACCAGACCAGTACGGACATTACATGGCAGAACAGTAATTCGGCCAAATCGCTTGGACTTATAACTTTGTCAACTTTGACAACTTTGTGCAGTGCAAATAAGCACACATCAACGAATCTTGTTCCTGATTTTGATATTATTCTTTTAAAAAGAATCACATAGATGTCACTTTATTAGCCCTGTATGGTCCCCGTAGGATAAAATTATTAAGCCAAATTCTGACAGGGACATTCCATTGTTTCAAATCTTCGGTGCGGCAGTGGACGAAATTCCGACAGCGACGTAAGGACCTTCCGAAATTGCGACATGATTAGGTTTGAAATTCAGACGGGGGACATGCATACCCCCCCTAACAGGGCCTCAGTTATAAGAGAATAATTATATGAGATAATTATAAGAGAATTGCCGACTTATGAAAACACGAAATCGTAGACATCCCCGATCATCTGTGATGGTCGGGGACAAATCGGGAAAATCGGGAGCGCTCCTATTTTCCCGACACGTCCAACATTTCTACGATGATCCGCGATTTTCCCGACATATCAGCAAAATCTGGGACGGTCGGGAAACAGGAAAACCACCGATAGTCTGGAATTCTGGACTGGACTCAGGTTTGAGAATTTTTCATAGCATTTGTTCTCGGATTGATATTGATTTTTGGTTTAAAGGTCAAAATACAAAACAACACAGGCGACAAACTACGGTTGTTTACCATTTACACGGGAAAACCGGTTGGTCCACGGTTTGTGTAAATGGTAAGCAGAACTCCAGAAAGGGAAATTCCGTTTGAGATTGGCGTGTACCATTTACCATTTGACACCAGAAACAAGCTGAGTAACCACGCTTACGCATCAAAACTGGCGCAGGGCCTGGAACTGGTAGATAAAAGCAAATGGTACACACATTTTCGTTCGGAAATTCCGGTTGGGGATTTTGGACTACCTTTCAAGAAATCCCGTTTTCCCGTGGAAATTTCCGTTCGGGAAGAAAAAAATAGTCTTCCCATTTACATTCCATCCGAAATTTCCGGATTTTTTGGGTAAATGGTAAACAACCTACGACAGTCTCTACATATCTTCTTCTCAAACTATAATTTAGCTTAGCTTTGCTTGAAAACTCGTTATAACTTTTTTCGTCGTTTCATTAGGTTGCTAAATACTAAACTTAAGCACCGACAGCGGTATTTTGCAAAAAAGCTGAGCTCAGAATTAATAAAAGTTTAAAAATTTTCAAGTGACTGCCTTTAAAAAGATTTTAACCTAACCAGCATAAAGGGGGGCTAGGGCTTGCGTGCTATTGATCTGATTGATCAGTAAAGCTTTCAGAAGTATATCTTGACCAAGGTTTGCTGCAAAATATCCCTGCCATTAAATTATTTCATTACGTACTTTTTGTTAGCGTTAGATCGCTTGAATGAGATGCAAGAAGCTGGTGATTCCAATGTGCATACGGAGGCCTCGTGGTTTATGAAAATTGGTGAGCTAATTAATAACTCATGGAAGCTATATGCTAAAGAGTTAAGTATTTCGCATAGCGGTGAGATATGAACAAAAACAATAAACGAGCTGCTCTTTAGCCTTTTAGTCCTGCCAAGTAAATAAGATTGTGGTCTTCTTCACAAATGTGAATAAATCCATCCAGAACTAAAATGAATAAATAAATAGATAAATAAACAAATAATTAATTAATTATCTTAGAAGAAGAAGACGGGAAAGAAGAAGAAGAAACTACTAATACATGATCCATATCTTTTAGTGAAAAAAATATATGGAAGACCCCAGATGCTGGAAATTTTCACAATCGACCATAGCATACTGTAGCGTACTTTGTTTAAGCATATTACACAAATTCCAAATGAATCCTAGCAAATACAGAATAATGGCTAATATAGTACCGATCACAATGGTAAGGTCGAAATTCAAAACCACTCTTTAAAATGGGTGTTACCCTGCTTTGCGAGTTAAGAAGGGTTTTTATACATTATTTATACACTTATAATGTTTTTCTCCTTTTATATACTTAGCTTGGAATCTTGCTTTGGAAACTACTGATAATAGCTTAGACATGCAAGAGCTTTTTCTTCATTGTTACAAGGTATACTAACACATAAAGCTTATAATTCTCTATTCTGTTTGTCGGTAAAGTACGGCCTTGTTGGTATTAATCCCAGGGGGAGGGGACACCCGAGGGGTTAAAATTCGTGGTTTGATACCACAAAGGGCGTTTCAATCGAAAATTACCTCTGTCAGAGTTATACTGATATATATACCACTCACTCCCTCCCTCACTTACATATATATAGAGAGGATCTGGAGTATTAGCTGAAAGGATTCCGAATTACGGCACTTGTGTCCACGGCTGTAAGCAAAAGTGAGTTGAGATGAAAGCTTTGAACCCCACGAATATTTTCATTTGAAAAAGTTACTCCTCACAAACTGATGCAGATAATGTAAGGCGAAAAAGTATAAACTGAAACGAGTCGCATTATACTGTACTTTCTTACATTGCTCCCTAATACTTATTTTATTATTATTTATTAATTCAGTTTTCTTGCTTGTGTCCCGTGGAGTCATCTAACTTAGTTCGTCAAAAGAATTGTCTCGTGATGGCAGCTGCATCTGCTGTCCAAGCAGCAAGAGAGGAAAGCAGCAATGGACAACAAAAGGTTTGTTTAAATAAATAACTAAATAATAAGTGTAGGAATAATTAGAAGTTTTGGAGAATAGACTTCCATATCGTTTATCCTGGGAAGTTTCTTTTGTTTATGTACATGTTTTGATGTGAAACTGTGAATGCCATTCTTTTGTTAGATCAAAGAGTACTTAGAGTAGATACAACATCATAATCGTTCTCGATATGATTAGTTAAAGTTAATAAACGCAGAGTGATAATGCGCACCCACTTCAGAGTAGCTTTACCAACTTCAAGTCAAGTCAAGTCAAGTCAAGTCAAGTCAAGTCAAGTCAAGACAAGTCATCTTTATTTAAGCAAGGTAGCCCTTTCAGCACTAGGCTGGTATCAATAGGGGCCCTTCATAATAATGACTATTACAAGATAAAAAGTGTATCATAAATATGTAACTTGGAGCCTTGGTTACTTCTTCTTACTGTTGGTGACTTATAACAGTCAAAGCTCCTTAATACGGACACCAAAAAGACGGACACGAGTGTCTGTATCTCAAGGGAGAGTCCTTTTTTCTAGAGGCAGATGTCATATAAATTTGGGCTTTCTTATTAAGGATCAAGTGAACCGTGTCCATATAACAGAGAGATGTCCGTCTTATAGAGGTGTCTGTATGGAGAGGTTCGATCGACTGTAGTAAATCTCAACCAAATATATTTTCGTCAATGTAGCAGAAGCTATTGAGGCAGTGTTTAGAACATGTCGAAGCTTGCCGAGATCTGCGTAAGAAGATAGGTGCTGGAGGTTCAGGTTGTCAGAAAGGTACATGTAGTATGTAATAGTACACTTTTTGCTAATGTTACTATCTTAATGGGTCTGATTTTCTTCGTGAAACGAGTGGTACAAGCAAGATCGTCAAAAGATTAGCCATATGACGCTTACTTTTATTTTTTAATTAGCTTTAATTAGCTATCCCGTTTGAAAAGATTAAAACATATATATCATAATGATATTTAGACAAAAGGCTATACTGAGCCACAAACCCGCACAGTAACTAACGAAGTGATCTTCAAAATAATCTTATTTTAGGGGTTATTTGAAACCCTTATTTAAATACGAATCTGAGGTTACTTTTACTCCACGAATTGAGTTTATTTTTATTAGTTTAGAAGTTATAGTAGTACAAAAGAGTAACTCACTGACTCACTGACTGAAAGAATTAAACTTGATTTCACTATAGAAGATAATGGCTTATTTTTAGAGTTACAACAACTCTCCACATTAGAAGAAAATGACTTCTTTACAAAGCTTTAACCTTAACTCCACTTCAGACAGTAATCTTTAAAAAGTATAGGTTCCCTTTGGGGAGCACTGTACCTACTGTACGCTACTAAATTTTTGGATATACAGTTAATACAACCTTTTTTCTTTTGAAATTATGGGGACTATACCTTATGGTTTTCTAAGTTGAAGCTAACTCTACTAGATCTACTAGGTCGCCAACTCTACTAGGTCACCTGGAGGATAGCAATGATATTCTTAACCCACGCAGCTGTCACGCGCGGCCTTTATTACCCGGAGTGAGGACTCCCATATAAAAATGACGGAGGTGCTCGTCGTACTTTTAGGGTCAAAATTTGTAGATTGGTACCGCTTAGGGTACTAAAATCTAAAATGACGACCGTTAGAATTATCGCGGTACCTTTTAGGGTATAAGCCGAAAAAATATGACGGAATATAACATGTGTTGTTTTAGAATTGGTACCTCTTAGGGGTAAAAATTATTTTGAGCCACACCCATCAAACGAGATTCTGGTACCTTTTAGGGTGTTTTTCGAAAATTTCCGACGAGCACCCCACTCATTTTTATATGGGAGTCCCCCCGGGCGTTATTATCGTTTTGTCTGATCTTTTTTGGTCAATTTTTCATCAATTCCATGTCTTTAAAAAACAATATTTAAAAACAGAAAAAGGTAATTACAAAGGGTTTTTTTTTTCAGATGAATCAGTTGTACTGTTGACACTATATGAGTTCGAAGCCAAGGCACAACTGGGTGATTCAGATCTGTCTGCGTGTCTGCACGCTGCAGAAGCTCTGCCACATACCGAGCCAAGTACTTTTGAAACCCTTGCCGGTAAACTACTTGCAGATAATCAATTTATATTTCTCTATTGAAGCTATCAAGAAGATTACGTGCGTTTCCAAACGGTAAGCCGCGCGTTTATCTCGAGACTAGCTTTAAATGCTCCCATAAAACTCTATTCAGTTGTGTAAATATAGCATCAGATAGTGCAAATGCATGACCTTTCGTAAAAATATTGTATGCATGATTTCCATTATCTCTTGAACCACATCAAATTTTATTCACGTTCACTTCACTAACAAATTTTTTCACACTTTTGGCAACAATTTTTGTCCAGCCCTAGCAGTCGAGTCTCCTGCATACTACAGAGAAATTAGCATGAGAGCTTTGAGATTTGCTATCAAGAAACATCTGGCCATGGACTCGGTGGACTTCACTAAGCTAAGGTACCAAGAACAATTTCTAACGTCTCCACGGCGCGTCATATATGATAAAATATCAAGTAAAACATTTTATTGCGTTAAAACGTCGGAACTGGTAGCTGTTTTTGTAAGGGAGAAAAACTATCTGCGAATTAGGAATCCGTGGTTGTTTTTCTCGTTTTGCCTTTTGGGTCATAAAACATAACTTACGGTGCCTGTCACTTTCCATTTTTATCCATTTTCCCCATTTTTATCCATTTTTTTCACTTACCATCTTTATTGTACTGAAAGTACGATAAAGTCAATCTATAGGATAGGCACCAATTCTAAATGCACTTTACAATTGAGTGATCTAATGTATACTATAGCCTATTTCAAAGCCACGTGACTTAGGCAACTGTTGTAGGTTGAAATTAATTTAAAACCATAAGTTGTCTTTTCATTCAAAATTAATATGAAAATCAGCTTTCCAACAACCGTGAATTGCTTAGTGGCATAGTGACAAAAGGTCTGGAGTAACCTGCAGTCGATTAGTGTTGTGTAGTTTAGTCAAACGCCGCCCCTTTTTTTAATCGACATTATTACACGCCCAAGCAACTCAAGCACGTGCTCCGGATATATACCTAATTCAATAAAGGTTGCTTTGGCAATTGGTCATTGGTAATTGGGCATTGGCATTTGGGCATACGGAACACAATGCAATGCTTTGCTTGAGTGACCGCCAAACAATAGCTTCCCAATGCCCAATTACCAATGACCAAAGCAACCTTTATTGAATTAGGTATATAAAGTGATGCATATTAATTAATCGCAGCATATGAAATCTAGATTACATAATACCTATGGGAGTAATTATCACTTCACTGCAATTAACACCACCACGTCCGGCCCAAGCGAATCGAAGTAGGAAAAACCTATGTATTTTACCTTGGCACGACTGTATCAATATATTTTATACTTGTTCAGCAAAGCTTTCCACAGTCTGGTACATCATGCACTGAACAGCGGCAGCAGTAGTGATGCAGAGAGCAAAGAAGAGGCCTTGGCTATTTACCAGGATATCTGCGAAATCATCGAGAATCAGGCAAAGGTAAAATACCATTTTTGGTGATATGGAACATCGCTTATCCTCACCATTTAAATTAAATATCCGGTTGGAAATTCGAGGTAATTGCACATATTTCAACTTTACCATACGCATATCGAGCTGTTCGAGTTGAATTTATATTGAGTTAAATCGAGTTAAGAACAATTAAGCTTCTTAAATATGGACCTAAGCGTCTGTATTATATAGAGGTGAAGTTAATAAGCATTTTGGACTATTCAGGATCAAAGAACTGTTCGTAATAGAGAGGTGTCAGTAAATACTAAAATCAGTGCTTAAAAAAGCTTTGGGTACTAAATGTTTTCTTAATTTTTTCCTGGAAATCGCCCCGACAAGTGAGCCTCAGTCCTAAACGTATAACCAATCAGAGCCAAGCCTTTAGCGAGCGAAGAGGATATGGCTACCCCTGGTTATTAAAACCGTGAGCTATCACATCTGGAAAGATACTTTTCCAACGACTGACGTGAATATTAAAATTCTATCTAATCAAGGGCTCGTATCCAGAAGTGCAAATTTTGTGGCTTATGACAAAAGCGTGGAATTGCGGGATAAATCTATTCAGGTATGATAATCATAAGTTTAGTAGTGCAAAGACAACTAGTAAAACCTTCAAGATTTTGTGACAACTCAAGATTTAGGACGTACGAGACAACCATTCGCCCCATCCGTAGCTCTTTATTCGGCTTAGTTTGACTTTAATGGTAAAATATGTACAGACCTGTGCTGATCCACTCACACCTGAACACTCCTGCATGAAAGAGTTACCTTGACACGGTAACAATTATAAAGCCTGTATCTCCAGAACAATCGCAAGTTTCAATTGCGAATCCAAGATGGTGGCTTTTCGGAGAACATGACGTCATTTCCACGTACAATTATGTGACCAACTATTAACTAAAGATCTTGGGACATACTCTACATCCCCTTTATTGTCATAGCTTTGATACTCTTAAAGCGTCCACAGATTTGTCGCAGGTTGTAGCTTTTCGCTTCAATGTTCGTTAGCGTTAGGTGTCATGGTGTGCGTTTCTTAAAACAAAAACTTAAAACTCCTGAAGATATTTCGAGCCCAAAAGCAATTTTTTTAAAATTCAGTTTCTAACGAATGGCTTCGAAGTGTTTGTATTGAAAACCAGCCCAGCTTGTAAAGTAAACGTAAGATTTTATTGCCTAGCTTTCAAAATCAACAAAGAGCGAATTTTTGTTGGTAAACATAAATTTTCGGCCCCGAAAAGTCTTCGGGACTTTCTGGAAACGCAGGCCTGGTATGTATGCTGTCGTAAATGCATGATACAGCCTGTGTGTTTATTGTTTACAGTGCTAGTAGACATGAGGCTGGGGAGAAGTGGTGCGCATTGGCCATGAGACTGCTTCACCATTTGTCTACATTTAAGTGTAACTATCAAGAAAAGGTACAATTCTTCATAACGATAAATCTGATTTGGATTTTATCAAACTTGATTAACTTCACGAGGTTTAGCTGAAGACGCGGAATAAAATTCCAGCCCTGTTTGAGGCTCTGAGTAATGGGTATGTACTGGTTTTTGCGCCGACAACTTTTTTTCCTGACAAAGAAAGTTTTTTAAACTCCTTTAACCCAAAGAGAACTAATTGTACACCAAAATCACCGTCCTTGTTTATTTGGCGACTTAAACCTCAAAGGAAACCCACTTAAAAAGCAATGTGCAATATACACAGTAGTGATGATCAATGCAATACGGAGGAATCACCTTGGAATATTTTGGGAGCGTTCCTTTTAGACAATCCAATTTCAGATTAAGGTTATCCATATTGTTTAGATTTTCATGCTAGCTAGAACAAAAATCCGAAACAAGATCGATCCATTCCGTTCATCATCCCAAGGGCCATCTGCAAGGGACCTGTGTCTGTTGACCTGAAATATCTCGCCAAATGGAAGGCGCAATCTGAAACAAGATAATGAGACACCAATCTGAAACCAGATTCAGATACCAATTTGAAACCAGATTGAGATACCAATCTGAAACCAGATTCAGATACCAATCTAAAACCAGATTCAGATACCAATCTGAACGATCCAACTCCGGACGGGAATAGTTCAGATTGTAATCTAAGATTGGTTTGTCGGTAAATGGAATGGAAAATCGAATTTTCAATCACAGAATCCGGATTTACATTGGTTAAAAGGAACGCAACCTTTATATCTTATAATTGTTGTCTTTTTAAATATAGATGACTAAGGTATATGGCGATATCCTGGATCGCATGGAAAAAAACACCCTCAAGCGCCAAGTGGAAGAGTGATGACATGCATACACAGGACGATTCATCACGAATTTATCAAATAAAGCCCTGTCTACAGATAAAATGTTTTTTACATTATTTCTGGAAGTTTGTCGCCTTCAAGAATCAAGTTATAAGTTGATGTTAACCGTTTAAGAAAGTGTCTTAATATTTCATTGGACTCAAACATGTGATGACACCAACTATGCACTTATTGACTGAGTGGGAGGGCCGGACGGTAAAATATTTGGCTCGAGGTCATGGCGTACGGACCAAAGCGCCATGACCGAGAGCCAAATATTTTCCGGCTTTTCCGGACCGGCTCACGTCAACCCGTCCGGCCCCGCTCACGTCACCTTGCGATTCTATTTTCTGTAGGATTGCGTCAGCGGGGCCGTACGGTCATATTATAATAATATATATGTTCAGTCTGTTGATCTAATTCTGCAACATTGATTAGTTATATATAGGCTATATTGTCATCGTTCCATGCGCCAAGTCTTGTGTGATAACAATGGAGCATCTTTAAGGTGGCCCCATATAGTTATTGGCCAGTCTTCCAAATAAAATATACGCGATCTTAATGCTGTCTTTCGAGGGTTTTGTTTCGCGATACTAGGCATAATATACACATACACGTATCTTAGGCTTTATCATTTACGGAGAAGTCTTATTTGGCAGTCTTATCTCATTACCATGGCAACTAATGATTGAGTTGTTGGGCTTCTTGTTCAATGCTTGCAAACCTCTCAACGGATTTTCTCGTTTTTTACATGGTTAATATTCACAATTTTTGGTGAAACAGAAGAAACATTCAGTAAGACTAATCTAACAAAGACATAAAAAAATCGGTACATAATTTTCGGCAAATTACTTACTTTTCGTTTTTCAAGTTTAGTGGGTTGGTGTATGTACAAAAATTGTTGTCTTTTTTGTGATCGAGAACCAACAAAGTTCGGCAAAAATGCTGATCCACCTCTCCATACGCATGCCGTGGAAGAACGGCCGTGCTGTCCCCAGCCAACAGCTACCACATGTGTCGTGTGGAGCTGGCCCTTAAAGGGATGCTTGCATCCGTCTTGGCAGTAAAGTGGCGGGGTCGATGATCTTATGTGAAACCCTGCCTGGCTATGCCATGCTGATGAGTCCTAACTAGGACGAAGCAGCTGTCCATAGACCGTTTCGCAGATACGGCAGCCATATTAATTTTGCCCCCAGGACATCCCATAATGAACATTGAAAACAAAGGAATATATTAATTTAAATGCTCATTATGGGATGCCCTGGGGGCAATATCCCGTATCTGCGAAACGGGCTATGGCTGCCACTGCCTGGGTGATATGGCTGTGCGCATGCGTAAGGTACTGGCCAGGCCGCGGGGTAGGTGTTCGAGTGTGTCACTTGCTTTTTTCGTGTTTTTACCAAATTGCCAATTTTTATAAAACCTTACCGTGTGGAAAGCGCGCAATAAACGTTTTAGTTACTGTAAAAACCTCTTTATTTTCGTGACATTATCAAAATAAACAAACGTACGTCATGACCTCGAACCAAATATTTTCCCATCCGGCCCTCCCACTTTGTCAATAAGTACATAATATTTTTCGGCTCAGTACCCTTAAAGGTACCGCAAAAAATCTAACGGCAGTTATTTTAGATTTTAGCACCATAAACTTAACAATCCACAAATTGTGACCCCTAAAAGATACGACGAGCACCCCCGTCATTTTTATATGTGCCCCACCCCCTTCTCCGGGGAGGACAGTTAGACCTAGACTGCGCGCAGCTTCTTATTTCTATTGTAGTTAGTCGAGCAAGCGCGTGGTCTACGAGTGATGAAGTAGCGAGATATGCGCGATGAACAAGGGCGCAAGCCCGAATAAAAATGAAAATAAGAGCCTGCACTGTTTTCTTACTGAAAACGAACCGCCCAGCACTCTGGCGCTGGAGCATTTTGATTGGTTGGTTAGCACAGTAATGACGATTATGTTTCGTCGAGTTGTCAATTGTCCCCTCGTTCGCTTGGGGGGAGGGATGGCAAGTGTTCCTGGAAGGCTCCGTGGGGTAATTTCGCAAAACGTTGTTTGAGGCCCTCCCTCTATACTACTATGAGAAAGCTGAGATCCCAATGTTGAGAAAGTTGAGATCCCATGTTCGTGTTCAAAATTTTAATGCGGTAGACAACATTTCTCTGCCACCCTGCTACGCCGGAGGCTCGTCTTGAATATCTTTGTCCCCGGTCCATGTCCCATGTCTAGAGTGATAATAATGATAAATCTTTGGATGTCGAACTCGTTCATATTCCATCTCAGAGCTTACAACTCTTTCCATGAAGTCCCAATCTTCTCCTCCCCATTTCACATCAAAAAGCTTCTGATTGAGACCTCCAATTCGATCCCAGTCACTTTTAAAAATACCAGCCAATCCAAATCCATATGGTTCCCATCGTCCTTTTGGCATCTCTGGGGTTTCTCCGCAGCTCAAGCGGATGATAACAGGGGAATACACAGAACTTCCTTCAAAACAATGCTGTAGAGTGCATAAAAATGAAACACATTACACGTATTTATTTACAGACCAATTTCAATTTCTTGAAAATTCTTTTATCAGGCCCCGGTTGTCCAAAAGGTGGATAGCGCTATCCATCGGATAAATCGCTATCCAGTGGATAAGTATTAACAAAATCCATTGTGTTATTCGCTGGATAGTGATTTATCCGGTGGATAGCACTATTCGCCTTTGAACAACCGGGGCCAGTTCGTTAAAACAGCGGCAAAGCCCTATACTTTTGTTGGTAGAAATAAAATAGTACAGTACTTACCCGCTTATAAGAACCTGCAATTTAAGAACCTGTTAGCCTAAAAATATCAATTTAGACCCCATTTACATAAGAACCTATTTAGCCTAAATTTGAAACAGGTTCTTATAGAAAGGTTCTTATAGAAATTAACCTAAAAAAATCTTCATGCAAAAAACATGACTCAAAAGTATAGTGAACTTGAACATGTATACACTTCTAAATTTGGTATAAATAATGTTTGAAAACCTTGTAAATTTTCATTACTTAAGGGATAAGCCCTGTCTTCAGATATATATCATTAAATCAACTTTTAGCCTGATACTGAGAATTAAAATATCTACTAAAATGGGTCATGGTCACATACTGTCTAAAAGCCAGGCCTGTTTTGGCATTAAATTAATATACATGCCACCTTTCTACCATTCATAGGTGTATAATATATTTCTCATTAAATAAGAACCTATTTAAGAACCTGCGTAGCCTAATATTCCACTAAGCACCATTTACATAAGAACCCGTTTAGGCTAAATTTAAAAAAAATGGGTTCTTATAAGCGGGTAAGTACTGTCGTCGGTAGATAGAAAAGGCAATTTTTCGTAAACTTGTAGCCTTAAAAATAGCGTAGTTAAATCACATCCATGGTTAGGTTACCCACAGCACTAGCCCCCAGCATTATGTGGTCTATTGGCCACTCCGAAAAATACCATAATACTCTTTTATGTGCAGGCTGAGCCTCACCGGGTGTAATTATTCAAGAAAGTACATGTGGGAACGCTAGGAGGTAGCATTGTGTGTTCCCATACAAATGTGCACCGTATGCAAATTACCACGAAGTTGAAGCATAGCACGTGCAGTTCGTGCTGAAAACAAAAGAAATCGGAAAAATGAGGTTTACATCAAGCACCACCCTAACCTGCACTTCAAAGAGTATTATGGTATTTTTAATAGTTTCTGGAGTGGGCAATATAGTCCTTTTTACAGTTGTGTGCTTGGTGACCTTGCTTTTGAGTGGAGGCGAGGCTGGAGGTGACCTTTCTTTGATACAGACCTTGGAGTTTTTCAGATGTAAATTTAGCTAGTTAGCATGAGAAAAGCATTATTAACATATGAAAGGCAGAAAGGTTTGTATCAAAGCAAGGTCACCTCCAGCCTAGCTTCCACTCAAAGGTAAGGTCACCAAGCACACAACTGTAAAAAGGACTATTGGAGCAACGTTAAGTTTCTTGTCTAATGAAACAATACAATGTCAGAAACCAGGTCTTAAACCAAAGACCTTTAGGTTGATATTTCAAAGTTATTCGCTTACCTTACGGATGTCATCAAAGAGTGTATTGGGTAGGTCCAAATGAAGGTCCAGAGTAAAAATAATGGTATGTGGATCGCGGATTAGTTGAACTCCTTTGTTTAAAGACCTACTTCGAGAATAGTGCTCCGCTTCAAAATTTAAAACCGTGCAGGGTGGTAAAGTCCTCACAGCGAGTTCTTGTTTCAGATTAATGTCCGTACTGTTGTAATTGAAGATCGCCACTTCAACGTTTTTATCCTTTGTTACAGCGTACATTTCTTCCAAGTTGTTCAAAAAGTGTGCCAACCATCGTCCCTGGTTCTTTACAGAGATCACCAAAGCGATTTTAGCTTGCCTATTCCATTGGAGTCCTCTCGGATAACACAAGCTTTCGGAATCTTTTGGCCAAAAGACATATTCAGAAATCATGACAGGCTCGTCTTGTCCTGAGACTTCCACTAAAATCTCCAGGAGGAAACGACTTCCCAACGGTTTATCGAGTTTTCTTTCCACATTCACAAGTTCGAGAATTTTGAATTTCCTGGGAGAAAAAAAGAATTTTTATACCGCGTGCCTACTGAATGGTTTGGTTATTATGGTATATAGCGCTCTCTCCTTTTTCATTGCAATACTGAATATGTGATAGCTGTCAATTTTAACAATTCGGCGATGTTTCAGGATAAGTGAACATGTTTTCTTCCAAATAATTGTCAACTTTATATACTGTGGCTTATATAGTTTATATACCGTAGGTGGAATAAGTTAGCTTGGTGGATATAAAGAGGGACGACGTGCAAACACGTTGTTAATATTTATTTTAAATCGGATCTTTTGGAATATATAAAAATTTGGTTTTATTATGAGTTGATAAGGTAAATTGGCGGGGGCGACGAGTACGCAGCTCTTACAAGGCCGGCTGATTTGCTCAAGGAAGCAATAGAACAAATAACAACAATGGACCTGAAAACAATAGAGCTGCGTGATACCCAGGTCCAATGAAATTAGAGGTTGTTTTAAAAGTGCTTATTACCCCTAGAAAGTTATTTTCAGAATGAACTCTATGTACATTGAATAGTTGAATAGTAAAATATTTCTTGTTTTGAACGTCGTGTTAGTAAGTTATAGAGAATTGAATTTACAAAATGCTAATTGGATGACGTCAACCCGGGAATCATTTATTATACAACTACTTGTTTTCACCTCCAAGTAATATTTTTTACGAATCAATTGACTATACACAGTTTATTTTTAGTATTTACCAAATCAATTATCCTCAAGCTGTAAACCGCGCATTGTAAATTGGCATAGACATAATGGCAAATTCCCGGGTTGACGTCATCTAATTAGCATTTGTAAATTCAAATCTCTATAACTCACAAACGGGACGTTCAAAACAAGAGATATTTTACCATTCAACTATTCAATGTACATAGAGTTGATTCTGAAAATAACTTTCTAGGGGTGATAGGCACTTTAAGAACGGCGTGGCATCTGAAATTGGCCACCGTAAAGAGATTCAAAACCGAGCTGCCGTTTTGTGCGCGAGCCCTAATCGTCTCTCATTATGGTGGCAATTTACCTTATCAACTCAGTTGATAAAAACAAAAGAATTCCGGACTATTATTTATTGTGCGGTTCTCTACACAAGAACGCCTTCTTTTTTCTCTGATTTTAAAATGACAACAAGCAGCACTAAGGACGTCCGTCAATATCCCAGTAGGCAAGTTGTTCCTACTTGAAGCGACACAAGGATAAAATTTGTAACGCCTTCTTGAGTAAATCTAGCTCGTAGATGGGGTACCACGAGACTGAGCCTTGATACATAAGCATATTTCCATAATGTAATTACATAGCATTTTAACAGGCACATAAATTGGCCTTGACAAGCTAATGTTATATTAGCAGTCGTCCTGGGCAAATAGGCCTTTTTTATTATAATTTTTTTTATGTGATATTATGTATTTAGTTACGGTGCATTGCACATTTTACCGCAGATATTTTTTAATTATCTAGCTAAATATATGCTGTCTATTATTATCTACATTTACCCGGGATATTGGTGATGTAATCCATCCATGAACAGTTTTGCCGCCTTTTGTGCTTGAACAACATCTAGCTCATGACTCGCAAACCCTGGATTAATCACTGTCTTGTATTCCACTGGCGGAAAACTCTTCACGGGTAAATAATGACTAGTCAGAAATTCATAGACATTTTTTGGGCGGTCAACGGGCATATCCATCGTAGTCAGATAGCTTGGTTTGTAGTCGCAGTAAGGAAGAACATCTGCCACAGCCTCGTGTGGAAGATAGACTGGTATGGGTTTTGAATTTTCTCTTTTGTGTTGATGGTGGGGTCTTGATTCACAAGCCGCGCTTGAGATCGTCATGTGGTAATTATGCATGGTCCCACTGTCGTCGTAAAACAAAGAAGTGTAGTTAGTGTGAATTGATTTAAACTTCCCCGCTGCCATACCAGGCACACTCCACTGAACGTTAAAAAAATCATCTCCCCCGAGTTGAACATAAAGAATTTCCATGTAGTATTTTTGGTCCTGTTTAAGCTCTATTTCGCGGGAAACTTGTGAGGCCTCGCGCTGAAATTCGCCCCTACCAACCCACTCATCTACCTTGCAAATTAAAACAGCCTTTACCGGGTCTTTGCTTGCGCTTAGCCATAGTTCTGAAAAGTCATCAGACGCGATGGCAAATCTGTATTTTCCTGTCTTTGGAGGGTGCAAGTATCCGAAAATTCTCTGGACATAGTTATCTTGATTTCTCGTTAAGTATAGTGTCCTGATAACCGTTTTCTCGTTTGCTGCTTTCGGAAACAAAGGGTAGTTACAAAACGCTTGGATCGAAGATGGGCAAACATCGTACCAGATGTGGGCGTTTAGTCCAGATGTTATGACCTCCTGATCTCTGAGAACGTTTAATGAAGCTCTTTCTAATGGTATTTCTGCACGATGAGAAGGAAACGTCAAAACCATGGGCATCCTCGCGGTCCTAATTATAGTAACCGTTTGGTATAAAGCAAACAATCCAATGGCAATGATCAATAATTTTACCAGTCGTTTTTTCCGGAAATATGATATTAAAAGCGGAATCCTCATACTCGATGCCTTTACGCCGAATCGTTTAAAGTGAACGGTACTTGACTGTGTTTAATTTTTGTGATTAAAATTTGATATATTCGATGATGTAAATTATTTTCACCGCGTATTGTTTAAGTAAAAATTTCTTTAAAACACATATGTTACCTGGAAACGACCATAATACATTACATTAACACTTCAATAGAATCATTTTGTGCCTTGCGGAGGAAACTACAGGACGTGGTTAATTTCGGACTTTTTATTTCTAATAATTTTCCGACTCAACAATGTTATTGACCGCTGTGGATAAAATTCAGACAAAATTTTTGACTTGGCTTTTTTTTTAACTAATTAAAATAATATTAAATTATCAATAGTTTTAACAATAATACTACGACGAAAATTTGTTATTTTGTTTTCCCCTTTTTTCACCAGCAAACTATCAAATAGGCTCAAAATAATGAAAACTACGTGAAAACCGTCCGCCATTACTCAGTTGGCAAATGAAAGCCCGCGACTTTTCGGTGAAGCGGTCTTACTTCTGATCACGTGATGTGACGTAAAAGACTCAACAATAGGCCATTTCCGAGTTGCCTTTAGCCTCTCTATTAAAGCGAGGCTAGGTGCGAAACCTTTCATATGAAAATGAGTTTTGATTCACATGCAAATAAAACTTATTTGCATGTGAATCAAAACTCATTTTCATATGAAAGGTTTCGCACCTAGCCTCGCTTTGATAGAGAGGCTAAAGGTAACTCGGAAATGGCCTATTTATTTGCATTTGCCGTCATTTGGCAGAGAAATAACGCGGAATTTGAGGGCAACAATTCGGAAAAGAACTTCGAAGTATTCAAGATGCCGTATCCTTCAGGGCCGGGTTGCTCAACGGACCAGCATCCCATCCAGGGGGTGGGGGGGGGAGTATCAATACTCCTAGTTGCTTCATGCTGCAGAAACCGGGTTAAGCTCCGGCCGTGTGGGCACCCTGTGGCTCGTATGCGGCTTTACCATATCCAATAAGCGCGAGTCGTTTAAGAGCTAGGCTGTCACCATTTTAGTGTTACTTTAAAAAGCAAAAAAATAATATTTACGGTCCAATTTGATTAAAAATTACTCTACTAGAAAAAAATGCACGAGTCAGTCGACTTCATTTTGTTGAATTTGTTGTGAGATTTTTACGTAATGGTAGATTATTTTAGCGTTATTTGGCAATTTTATGTGTTTTCTTGTTGAAACGTTAAGACTATACCAAGAACAGGTTCTAACTGAACATTGCATTCTATGCTATTTGTAGGTTCAAAGACAATTGATAACTTCAAATTTCGCTTCCTTTCTATTTCCTTTGTTTTTTGGTATTACGTGTTAAAAAATCAACCTTGTTATGTAATTCGGCCATTTAGCATGACTAAAAAATAAAACAAAATAACAGCACTTTTATGAGGTCGCCCTGGATAAAATTATTATTGTCATATTATTAAAGCAAGAAAGAAGCAGCTGCCACGGACCAAATTTTTGAAATGCAGATCAACTGTACACTTTTATTACAAGAAATGAGGTAGAATAGATAATGATAGCTTCTATTCTTCGTGGGTGAGGCATGTTGTTTTGTTCAATACTCGCCGGTTCCAGTCGTTTGAATGTGTATACAAATGAAGCGTGCATTTTGCTTTATTATACACTTCAGCAATCATTGAACGACATCAATAGGCCATTTCCGAGTTACGTTATGCCTCGTTGTCAAAGCGAGGCTAGGTGCACAACCTTTCATATGAAAATTAGTTTTTATACAAATGCAAATAAAACTCATTTTCATATGAAAGGTTGTGCACCTAGCCTCGCTTTGACAAAGAGGCATAACGTAACTCGGAAATGGCCTATTGATTGAACCGTTTCCGGACATCAACGGATTCGCGCACAGCACGAGCCACTGAAGAAAACGAGACAAAGTTACAAACACTATCGACCCTTCCTTAGGATTATAATTGTCCAAGAGACACGTGATCAGACCAGGGTCTCTCTCTCTCTCTCTCTCGCTCCAGGGTCTCTCTCTCTCTCTCGCTCCAGGGTCTCTCTCTCTCTCGCTCCAGGGGACGGGAAGAAGAGATACCTTGGGGACGAGGTTGGTGTTAGCCTGCCAGGGTTCTATCTAGGATTTATCGTTTGGGGGAAAAGTCCCGAGTGGGCGAAGGCCATGAGCTTCATAAGGTTTTTTTTTGCAATGAATATGCGCTGAGATGCAATCTGGTGCATTTTGAGGCACAATTTTGAGATAATGTTACAGTGGTATGAATAAGAGCCCTGGAAATTTAAATTTTGCCATCGTCCGAGAACGGACGGCGACAAGTTCAATGTGCCTCTCGAATGAAGCTTGGAGATCGCCTGCTACAATAGTATGTAGCGATAATTCATCCCAGCTAGTTTGGTACAATGCCGTAAATCGAAAGCATTTTCTGCCGAGCGCTAGCTTAGCGGCGTCAAGTAATAAAATTGGACTACATTCTGTAGCACATAGTAGCAAGTTCAAAATTAGCTTTACTGAGGCAAATCTTCAAACACCGTGACAATTACCCAACCGTTAATTTGCAGATCCCAAAGCAACTTCCACTCTCAAAACCGTCAAGAGTGGGATTTCCTCAGAAAAATGTTTGGATCTATTTAACTTTGGGCCTGATTTTAAAAGATGGGTTAATATTTTTTATAACGATATTCAAAGTTGCACTATAAACAACGGCCTGTGCTCGCACTACTTTAAAATAGAATGAGGAGTCAGACGGGGAGACCCTCTTTCCCCCTACCTTTTTGTCATTGCAGTCGAAATTCTTGATTCTCTGGCAATCGCTATTAGAAACCAAGAAGATATTAAAGGGATGAAAATAAATGGTTTGGAAACTAAATTGCTACAGTTTGCTGAGGATACAACTGTTATTTTATCAGACTTAGATTCTGCACGTGCCTTGTTTAAATTACTTGATTGTTTTGAGAAAACCTCTGGGCTGGGTTGTTCAAAGCTAACCAAGGATTAGCGTCAATTTTGAATCCTAGTTAAATAACTCAACAAAGCTTTCTGCTCTTCAGATTCGACTTAAACTTGTCTTATACTAGCTATAAACGACCTTTTGAACGAGAAATGGAATCCTTGGTTAACATTTAATCCGGGATAAGCGTTAATCGGCTTTCGAACAATCGGTCCCAGCTCTGAAGCTGAATGTTGAGAAAACAGAAGCAATGTGGAGGATTGGTTGAACCTCTTGGAGTTAAGTGGCAAAAATGCGTTAAATTTTTAGGAATCTTTATCGGTCCGTGCACGGTTCGTCCACTCAATATTTTTTATTTCTATTCTATATTCAACAACGGAAAAAGCTAATCCACAGTCTTATTTCAGTTTTTTATTTGAAATTCTACCAATACAGAACCCGATTTTACCTAAAACACATCGTTTTATTAAAGTTCAAATTAAAACCACTTACCTGATTTATGTACATAAGAAAAACCTCAAAATCTCCCAAAATTGCTAAAATTTAAGAAATAATCGTCCCTTTACTTGTAAACTAAGATCAAAAAGCAAAACACAAAATCAAAGTCCGTTTTCTCGTTTTTCGTTTTATGTCCAAACTTAAACAAAAAAACGAAAAACGAACATCAACTTCCGTTTTATCGTTTTTCGTTTTATATCCAAACTTAATATAAACAAAAAAACGAAAAACGAAAATCAACTTCCGTTTTGTCGTTTTTCGTTTTTAAAAAACAAAAAAACGAAAATCAACTTCCGTTTTGTCGTTTTTCGTTTTATGTCCAAACTTAAACGAAAAAAAATAAAAAAACGAAAATCAACTTCAGTTTTGTCGTTTTTCGTTTTATGTCCGTACTTAAACGAAAAAACGAAAAACGAACATCAACTTCCGTTTTATCGTTTCTCGTTTTATGTCCAAACTTAAACAAAAAAACGAAATAACGAAAATCGACTTCCGTTTTATCGTTTTTTTCGTTTTATGTACAAACTATAACGAAATTCTATTTTAAACTTGACGTTTTCGTTTGCTTATAGTCATAGAGTGTGGGAGGGAGGCGGGGTGGGTGGGGTGGGGGGGGGGGGGGGGGGGGGGGGGGGGGGGGGGGGGGGGGGGGGGGGGGGGGGGGGGTGTAAGCATTTGTGACGTGTAGCACCGGAAATAGGGAGGCCACTGTATTATTTCTTGGCGGGAATTTTGGAACTCGTGGAGAACCAAATACTCTTCGTATCTAACGAATCGAGAAGAACAGAACGGTGTCCATCCTGTTTAGTTCCCGCTAACATGGACGAGTTTGACCGAACTTTCATCCTCTGGCGCGAACAACAAAGGGTAACTTTCAACGAAGAAGATGTCACAGCAGAACGCATATCAGCAGTGTTTAGGGTGAGTAAACCATTTTGATATTGTCACAGCATCTCCCAAAATGTTGTCGATGAAAAGGAGGACAGGCAGTTTAACTTGTCACGTAGGAAATTTACGTTTTCGGTGTTACTTGAAAGAGGGGAGTTGTATGTTAAGCGGGATTTCCTTATAAAATCCTGCTTTAGTACAACATTGAATTACCACATTTATCTTTAGCCGTAGGTAATACGCGAATTGAAAAGGGGCGGCATGCATTGTATGGATTTTGCGGGCTGAGAAGACTTTTCAAGCAAATTTTCAGTTCCAGTCACTGGAACCGGTGCTGCACGTCACAAATGCTTACACCCATACCCCACCCCCCCCCCCCCCCCCCCCCCCACCCCGCCTCCCTCCCACACTCTATGACTATAAGCAAACGAAAACGAATTTCGTTATAGCTTGTACATAAAACGAAAAAAACGATAAAACGGAAGTTGATTTTCGTTTTTCGTTTTTTTCGTTTAAATTTGGACATAAAACGAAAAACGATAAAACGGAAGTTGATGTTCGTTTTTCGTTTTTTCGTTTAAGTACGGACATAAAACGACAAAACGGAAATTGATTTTCGTTTTTTTGTTTTTTCGTTTAAGTTTGGACATAAAACGAAAAACGACAAAACGGAAGCTGATTTTCGTTTTTCGTTTTTTTGTTTAAGTTTGGACATAAAACGAAAAACGATAAAACGGAAGTTGATGTTCGTTTTTCGTTTTTTTGTTCAAGTTTGGACATAAAACAAAAAACGAGAAAACGGACTTTGATTTTGTGTTTTGCTTTTTGATCTTAGTTTACAAGTAAAGGGACGATTATTTCTTAAATTTTAGCAATTTTGGGAGATTTTGAGGTTTTTCTTATGTACATAAATTAGGTTAAGTGGTTTTAATTTGAACTTGAATAAAACGATGTGTTTTAGGTAAAATCGGGTTTTGTAATGGCAGAATTTCAAATAAAAAACTGAAAATAAGACTGTGGATTGGCTTTTTCCGTTGTTGAATATAGAATAGAAATAAAAAATATTGAGTGGACGAACCGTGCACGGACCTTTATCACCTACGATGTACAACTGTTAATTGAGAAAAAAATTGATCAAAGATTGAAAAAAATAAAAAATACAGTAAGTCTTTGGAAATCAAGAGGATTGTCCATTCATGGTAAGGTGACCATAATAAAAACAATTTTGCTTCGAAAAATGATATCCTAGATTTGTATTATGTATTCCAACCAATATCATAAAATAATTTAACAGTATAGCGTTTTTAGTTTCTGTGGAACGGGAAAGACAAAGTCACCCGTTTCTCAACATATGCCCCTCACGAACAAGGTTGTCTTTAAATGATAGACTATGATTTGGCTAACATCTACAACTGACGCAGAATGTTCATGTTTCTGGAAGTGTTTCCTTGATTATACCTTTTTGCAGAAACTAGGAGGTCTATTCTTATTTCAATGTAATTAGTGCAAACCAAATGATAATTTCCAACAGTAGTTAAATTTATTTAAGACCCTGGAGTCCTGGCACGCCGCAAAAACTGTTGACGCTGACCATAACACATAATAATATAAAATGTCCGCTTCCCAGTAAATATCGCATTCTTTTAGCATGATAAAGTCGATAAACATTGACTTTCACACATTTAAAATATCTTCTTAGTTTTTACATTCTTTAATTCTTTAGCTTTTTCTTGTCATTTATCTTTTTACATTTTTTGTAATTTTTAACCTTTTTAATTATGTATGCCCATTCGCTTTCTTCTCTTATTCTATCCGTTAAAGACAACAGAACGATTGTCGAAAGCTCAGTTTTTTTAAAAAAAATTAACCAGAGAACGTTTTTCACTTTTTAATTAGATTTTTACTTGTACCACATTTCTGACAACACTAAAAGAATCAGTGTTTCTCTAGATAATGTTTATAAAAAACACTTTGACCGTCAATCTTTGTTTTTTGTTTCATATTATATATTTGTACATATATACAATTTCTCTTATGTTTGACCACAAAACAAATGGTACCTTACAAAAGATTGCGGAAAGGTTTAGTATTATTCACCTATAATATTAATTTAGTTTTATTTCCTGTATTTGTATATGGTGTTTTGCAAAATAAAATTAATAAAAAATAAATAAATTACAGTTCTCTAATCTTGTACCGAGCCTATCAGTACACGCACGAGTGAGACCTGAGTACGATATTAATCTCAAATCAGCAAAAGCGTGTTGCAGTAAAGTACAACAAAATTCTTTCATGCCACTGTCACTTAGATTTTGTCCAAAATGTAGGAGATAGCTGCTTCTTTACATACAAGTAACTGTAATTTGCAACGGACCACCGTAACGAAATAGAAGCAACGGATCCTGTGGTAAAGGATCTAATCAGCTATAAAATAATAAAACGATTTGATAAAAAAGCAAGGCTGATAAACGGTACGGAAACGACTATATTTGTAAAATATCCAATATTTCGAAATATTGCCTTTCGAAATATTGGATATTTTACAAATATAGTCGTTTCCGTACCGTTTATTAGCCTTGCTTTTTTATCAAATCGTTTTCTTTACATACAACAGTTTTCTTTTGATTATTTCTCACAAACTTCCTAGAAATTAGTTCATGGTAGTCCATGCATAGTCAATCTTAGCGATCCCTATAAAAATAATCCAAACTGAGTTCAGAGAACCCTGATCAGAATCCCTTTTTTCATCATGGATCAGTAAACTACACAGAAAATCTTTATTAAATTATTTTACAACGCTTACAACTGTCATGAGAGCAGTACCCGGCTTATAACCTGCGTTTTGCTAAGCCCCTTCATGTTTGATCTGAATAAAAAAAGAACACGTAATATAACACGAGGAAGAAAAAGTCCGCTAACTATTAGACATTTGATACCAAGTCGAAAAAAGAAAATTGGAAAAATTAAGTGCAAGATATTTTTCAGTTGTTCAAATTATGTTTTTTTATTAATTAATAAAAATAGTCAGTCACATGATCCTGGTACCCGCCTTTAGCGCGTGGGAAAAATTAGCTCTTTGGCTTCAAGATGAATTCAGCCAGTTTAGTTTGCAAGATATAAGAGGCTTTTCCTGTCTTTTTTCGCCGCTTCTAATCAAAGATTTCATTCGCCATATCATTGGTCAAAACTACGCGAGTGAAAGCGTAAACGTTTGGGGCAGAAATCGGGACGGATGCGGGCTCAAGGGCTTCGGTAATCTGGAAAACTTATTCTAGTCGAAAGGCGACGCGAAACGCTAGAATTTCATTCACCAAACTTTTATCACCGATCACAAAGGAAAATAAGCTCATTGTGAAGTGGAAAGGAAGGTAAATTTACGAATTATTTGAAAGTTTTAGTTGATATAAGTTCGCCATTATATGTCCTCTGATAAAGAGCGGTTTGACGCCACTACATGGTCAAAAGTTAAACAGTTCATCAATCAATCAATTTATTAATAGCAAACTTTAGATCGGACTACGAGTACGAGATTGAGTACGAGTACGACTTTTCAAACCTAGTTCGCGTGCTCTAGATAATCATTTATCAACACAATTTTATACCTAGAGTCTCCTTATCTTCTGTTAAGCAAGAGGACGAACCGGCAGCTTTGGGGACGTGACTAGCTTGAAATTCGCAAGTCGTACTCGTACTCAATCTCGTACTCGTACTCAAATCTAAAGTTCACTAATGTCAAAGCGTGGGATGAGGCTGCCCTCCATATCCGAGCCAGATGCTCATGTGTAAAACGCACGACAATAAGTAGGAGTAACTTAACTTACAAAAACAATCAAAGGAACTAATTTAGGTAAAAATTAAAATGAAATAAATTAAGAATATTAAAATATAAATATGAGTGAAATATATATGAATGCTATTATCCATTCACGTTAACAGTGTAAAATACTACTATATACAATCCCAGTTGCGGAATTATATAACTCGCCTCGCTCGTAATTCCTCAATCTGTTTTGACCATGCGATGACGCCAAACCGCGGCCGTTGTTTATCAGAGGAACTAAATTATCTATTTGTTAATTGATGGGTTCCGCATGGGGAACTTTATCGTTTACATGGCAGTTGCCTAGCAACGAACTCTATTCCTTGTCACGGCGCTGTACAAACGTTACACGATAGCTAACTAAAGGTGGATAACTAATTTTTAGCCACGATTAAAAACCATAGTATTCATATGAACATCCATTCACAACGAACTATATTTTCACTTTTTTTAGCCATATGACTATCACTGGTTTGGCTTTCTCTGGTGGTGGCATTCGGTCAGCGGCATTCTGCTCCGGAGTCCTGCGCAGACTACTAGAGTGCGAAGTTGAAGTGGACTACCTGAGCTGCGTGTCAGGGGGAGGTTACACAGGCACGGCTTATTTGGACTGGAAATACCGAGAAGAAAGGAAAGTGAAAATGGAAGGAAAAGAAGGCGAAGGCAAAAAAGATTGGCACGCGGAATTCTTTGACCACATGACCCAAAGATCGGGATACATCTGTAACTGGATGAAGCCATGCAACGGTATCCTAGACACGATCGTCTTCATCTGGGTTATTTTACTAGTAACCATCATTCAGTCCTTAATCAAATGGGGAGCCTACGCATGCCCAGTAGCTTTTATCATTGATTACGTCTGTGGCCGTTTAATGATTGAGTCGGCTGACTGCGATGCTGCTTTGGCCATTGAGAGACAAAAGAACAGTTCTGCAGGTCCTGATAAAGCGTTGATTGAGCGTTGTCTTAGCGGAAGTGACGATAAATACATCTTTGTACTGTTTGTTGTTCTGGTCGTTCCATTTATCACGTGTTTCATTATCTCAAGATCAAGTATACGCATTTTACTGCGACTCAGTCATTGTCTACGTCTCTTACTGCGATTCAGTCAGTATATTTTTGGTAGTTTTTTTCTGCTCACGTTTATCCCGTTCGCAATTTATGACTTTTTGGAGAAGATCCCGTTTTGGGCTCAGGCTCTTGTTGGAATCATTGCAGTGATCGTGTGGATTGTTCTTCCCCTGCTGCGTAGCGTAACATCTTACGTCCTGATAGTCTACTCGTATTCGTATGTGATATACTGGAAGGTATATATTGCTCAGCGCGATATCGACAAAATTCACCTTTTTCATAAGCTGCTCTTTGTTTCTGGATTGTTCTTTTGGATTACCCCTTTCGTGACAACATTACAAGAGAAACTCGTGCATAATTATAACAAGTAAGAAATGCTTTTACTACTACCAGACGGTATCTGGACTTTGTCACATAAGTAGAAGGGTCAGTCATAGGGGATAGAGAATTAACTTTTTAACTTGTTATATACAGTTCTTTTTTTTTAATACTAATGGTTCTATGTTTAATTTCAAGTCGTTGGATAAAATCCTATGGTGTTACCATTCAAACGAAAGCTCTTCAACAATAATTTCTTATGACATTGTCTGTTTGTCAGTAACCTTTGCCAAACAAATCTATGGATTTTTGTTGAATTTGCTTTTTGACCAGTCTTAGGAGTAAAATGGTTGATTTTGCTGATTTTGCTGAGTAAATTGAACTGTATTTTTACAGGTGGAGGTTACAGAAAGCGTTTTATCACAAGGAAAGCATCGGATCAGCTGGATGTTCAGGGATTGGACTTCGGCACATCTGTCAACTATGAGCATGTGTGTCGAGAAGTGAAGACAAAAGTGATGGAGCGACAAGACCCTTGACCTTAGCAGATCTAAAAGGCATGAAACCGGAGTATTTATCAAACATGGTGGTGAACCGTTGGAAGAAAAGTGACAAATGCAAAGACAGCTACGAGCTTTTGACAATGTCACCAACAGGTATTGAGCGTTTGGACCGTGAACCCAGAGAAAAGCAGTTCAAAGGCAAACTGGAGCCAAAGGACATCATGTTATCAGATGCCATGGCGACATCCGCTGCGGCGCTTTCGACGCACATGGGAAAATATGATCGTTCTATTGATGGGCTGACTCGTCTTCAAACAATTCTTGGACTCGAAATGGGCGCTATAATGATAAGTGATGTTCAACCACTGAAGAAAGAAAGTGTCTTAACAAAGGTAATATGTTGAATCCATATTCTGCTAATTTCTATTGGTGTCGATTCAAACAATTGAAACAATTCTTGGACTCGAAATGGGCGCTATAATGATAAGCGATGTTCAATCACTGAAGAAGGAAAGTGTCTTAACAAAGGTAATATGTTGAATCCATATTCTGCTAATTTCTATTGGTTTATAACTATGGTGTGAGTTTCATTGTCCCACTGATATATGTCAACGATCAGCAGTACGTTTAAACTCTGTATGGTTTTGCTGATAACTGCATTGGTGGTAACTTTGAACTTGCGTTGAATCTGCCTCACATAAATAACACCATTCCTTAATTGAATGTTTATAACTAGTTGTTCAACAACAAAACAACAACAAAACAACAAACAAAAAGTCTTTATTTAAAAAAAAACAGTTACATGTTGTCCATATGCTGATGTATTGTCAGTAAGAAAAACCTAAACAATCTTACGTGGGGAAAGCGAAATGCCGCGGAACAATAGAGCATTGCCTAGTTCTTACACGCATTGTTACTTAACACAGAGAAAACGAAGGAATAAAATGGCCAAAAATCCAAACCACCGTCACGCTCATGATTTCCTTGGTTAAACTTGAAAAGTTTGAGAAGCTGTTTATCCTCTCTTTTTATCACATCATCATGATCATCATGATCATCTTCATCGTTAACATCACAATGGTCACCATCTTTAGTATCATCATCACCGTCATCATCACCATTGCGTCGTGGCCATCATCACCGTCGTCATCACTGTTGACGCCATCATTGTCATAACCATGACCATGGTCGAACGTTAGCATCATCGACATCATCATCATTATCACTTTCATAGGATTTCAAAAAAAAAGTTAAGAGGTAAAAGAAAAAAAAATAGCATTATATACTGAATAGAATCCTGGATTAAAATATACCATGACTAAATAATAATTACATATAACCCTAAACCTATAGCCTGTGTACAGCCGCCCCCTCCCCTCGGAAAAAATCGGAGAAGCGAAGACTTACTAATTCTTTTAAAATAATCATCAGCATTATTATTGTCAGCGTCATCATCATCCTCCTCCTCCTCCTCCTCCTATTCATACTCATCGTCGTTCTCAATCTCATAGTTTTCCAGCTCATCCAAACTCTCCTCGTTTTCTTCGTTATCCTCATTTTCCTGTTTTTTATTTTACTCGACAGGTCGTAGTGTATCTAATAAATATTGTTCCTGGACTCCCTTTATTTGCTGTGCCAACACTGTATCATTATGACCAACTTCCAGACAGATTAACAGATTCCTCAGTTAAAACCGCATTGGTAGCCTTTATTTTTATTCATCTTGTGTTGGCCCTCATCGCCATCACTGATACAGGAGCGGAAAAACCAAGATGGCGGGAAAAGCTCGCCAGGTAGGAGTTACATTTTTAATAAGGGTGACTTACATTTGCCAGTTAAAATAGTTGAAACCGATTGTCTGGGAATTTAAATGTTGTCCACTGTTTGGCTTACGAGAAACAATTTATTGTAAACTTGGGAACAGTTTTTCAAAATGTTATTAACGTTGTGAACGTTAACAGCACTATTCGTTTTTGTTTATTGGGACACTACTAAGACATCGAACGTTATTTCTGTTCATTGTTAGGTGGTTCATCGCGCACAATTGTTTCGTCTATTTTGTGAGAGAAATATTCTCCAAGAACAACATCGGGCCAACGCCACCGGCAGTCCTGTTACTCAGCGACGGCGGTCATTTTGAAAATCTCGCCATTTTACCGCTGTTAAAAAGAAAACTAAAAAGGATTGTTGTTGTTGATGGTGGATATAAACACGAAGACGAGGACCACGGAAAGAGTATTCTGTATGCATTGATGCTCGCACGTACCAAGCTAAACTGTGCTTTTGTTAGTGAAGACGGCCACGATGTGACTTCAGACTTGTTGCAGAAGTTCATGAAGCCACAACTCGGAGGAAATCCATGTTATTACAAGTACGTATTTCTATACTTAGGGAAGTGGTCATAACAGGTATACTCGACGAGGACCCACCTTGTGTAGGGTTAGGGGGTTATGCAAGATACCACCTATCTGATGAGTGTAATGGACAAAATGTTTTGGCCCAAAAATTGGAGATGAGACTTAAATATTTTGTGTGCACAAAGCTTGCCGGAAAGCTTGCATTGCTAGTAATACAGCACAGGAAGATTTGAATCTTTCTATCAGATTTTACTCCTGTTAGAATGGGGGCTATACCAACAAGACACCATCTTTTTAGGCGGGGAAGAGGGGGTGCATAAAGAGACCACCAGTCCTTTTGTAGAATGGTGGGTTCTGTCCGAGTACAATAGTTTTGACCATTTCCCTTATAATCAGCCATCTGCTTCATTGGCGTAGTTGTGTTCCTGCAGTAAATCTGTATCTTGCAATAAGGTCGTATGTATTTTTTCAAAATTTAATTAAGTGGGAAAAGTGCCCACGCGGACATAAAACTAGCCTGTTCCAGGCGTTCAGTTTGTGGGGCGCGAAAGAAAAATCGGGCGCAGGAACCTAGCGCGGCGCGCCGCTTGTCGCTGCTCCTCACCATCTAAACGCCTGGAAGAGGCTAACATAAAACGTTCGTAACTAAAAATAGCCACCGAACATTGTGGCTTAACCTTTAGCCATTTATTCCTGGTGATTGCCTTTACAATTGTAGATCATTTTATTGCAGTTTCGAAGGCACTCGGTGATTCAGGGTACACAAGACCCGTATAGTGTGAGCATTTAGTAACCAATTAGAGTTACCATTTTACAAATGTTTCTCTTACCATTTAACAGATTTAAAGTTCACTATCAAAGCGACGAAATTGGTGGTAATGATGAGGGAGAAATTCTGCTTATTGTGTCAAGGAATCCTCAGCCTAGCGGTATCAGTGATGAGATAGATAATAATGGATCTGTTTCCATTGACCTACATTTGCTTGATGAACCTGACGGATTGCATTATGGAATGGCTCTGGAGGACGAAGACGTCCGTGAATTGACCCTCTGTTGCTGCGAGTGTTGCCACAGAAAGTCATGCCATTGGTTGTCAAAGATCCTTTGCAACGTTTTTCCACAACACCACACCGCCAACCAGTTCTTCACTCCCCGGATGTTCTCAGCCTATCATCGTGAAGGATACCGAGCATGCGTAGAGGCTAAAGCTGATGGGTTTCTGAAAGATCTATTCTCGAAAGGGCGGCAAATGGAGGACGGTTCAGAAGATCCGAATGTATCTCTGTCTCAACCCCTTTTATCTTCTTCTATAATTGGTGAATTGGCTATTAAGTTGTTAATCTAACAGATGTAGAGACTAAGAATGACAGATCGAAACTTACCTTTGCTAGCTGTCTAACTAGCCATGTAAACTTTATGCCAACAGAAAATGTACAGGCCATTATTAAGTTTTGTCCATGTGTTTCTTTAGATGGGTAATGCCTTGCACAACAACCTTCCCTTTACATGTATACACTTGTAGGTCGAGCTTAAATGACATCTTATGCAAAAACCCAAGCCTTAAATGTTTGGAATCAACTCTATGTACACTCAGTCGAGTTGAATGGTAAAATATTTGTTGTTTTGAACGTAGCGTTCAGTGTGAGTTATAGAGATTTAAATTTACAAAATGCCAATTACATAACGTCAACCCAGGACTTTCCCATTATTTCTACGTCAATTTACAATGCGCAGTTTACAGCTTAAGGATAATCAATTTGAGAATACTAATTAAATATAAACTGTGGATAATCAATTGACTCGTGAAACATATTACTTGGAGGAGAAAATAACCGATGAATACTGTGTTGACGTCATGTAATTAGCATTTTGTAAATTCAAATCTCTATAACTCAGTAACGCGACGTTTAAAACACGAAATATTTCACTATGCTTTGTGAGTACTGGGCTAAAGAATCGCGCGCCACTTTTTCAACCAATTAGAATTAAAACCAAAACCAATTTTCCACGCTTGGCGTTATACAGTAGTTAAAAGTATTTGCTTGGACTTCTGATTGGTTCATTGGATTGTCAGCGTCTCTTGCTATTGGCGGTTTTCACTCACGTGACCTTCAGTCCTGTGGGACTCAAATGGCAAAGGCCATGGCGGCCATGTTGGTACACATAACAAAAGAAGTTCATTAAAATTCTTGTAAGTGTTCACCAACATGGCCTCCGTGAAAAACCACCTATTGGTCGGAGTAATTACTTTGGTTTTGGTTTTACAACTTGAACACTCAACTGAAAACCACTCTATGAAGCTAATAAACGTGTTACACATGGACATAAAACGTATCAAGAAATGGTCCATTGTACCGGGTCAAATTCGCACATTAAGATTTAAACAATAGGCCTTTTGTTCTAGGTGCCGCTTCCGATACCACACCGAAAAGTTCGTTGATGATCGTAAAATCTTCGACGTGACAAACTTGTTTGATTAGAAGGGTTGGGGAGTGTAGATTGCTCTTACGGGATGTTATTTTCACTGGGGTGCCGAGGGGAAGAATTGCGCGTCGGCGCGCTTATCAGGTGACAATGAATGAATGTATTAACGAGATATAAATAACAATATTTACTATTATTACTAGGCGACATGTCATGTGTATGGTATAAGGGGGTGGTAGTGTTGATATATAGCAACACAAAAATAATATGTTAAAGTATTATGGTCTTCCGGGGAATGATTTTGTTGTATTGGTGACTTTGTTGTATTGGCGAAAATGTCTATCGTGTCACGTTTTTGACATTGGGAAACTGATTATTTTATCTATTTTCAGGAATTTATTTTGAACGACATTTTGGGGGTGGTGGCGTAGCCCTTCTAATAATAAATGAACTTTTGCTGTTAATTATCCTGGAATATATGAATTAAAGACCCTTTGTTTATGCGCCATCTTTAATTTAACCTTGTGAAGTTTGTTCACTACATTTATAGTTAGGTTAAGTTGGACTTAACAGCCTTTTATTTTTAAGTTCTACCTTCCTCTAACGACCAAAATATTATTGTTAAATTTAGTTCAATATTTTAGAATGATCTTTTACGAAAATTGGAAAAGAAATTTAAACAGTGGAACCGGCCTCCTTAAGGGGACACCATCGTGACCAAGAGACGTGTCCCCTTAATATAGGATGTCCCTTTCATGGAGATGCTAACAGACCCTTTGCAGCTGGGGGTCACGTGACCTACTTTCCGGAACCAGATGAAGTGTTCTCTTAAGCCTGGTTTCCATATAATCGCAACGATCGCAGCGATCGACGATCGCTGCGATTCTTGCGATCGCGAAGACGTCAGGTTTCTATATGATCGCAGCGATCGCAAGGAAACGTCGAGTAGGCCTGGATCCGATAAACTTTAAGTGCATTATGGGCTTTGGGGTGCAATGCTTTTTGGGACATTTTGGATCGCAAGGATCGCAAGAGTGGTTTCCATATAAAAACCTCTCGATCGCAATGATCGCAAGGATCGCAGAGATAGAAATTTTTCTATCTCTGCGATCGCAATCGCAAGGATCGTAACGATCGCAAGGATCGCAACGTTTTGGTTTCCATATGATCGCACAACAGTTTTTTCTGCGATCGCTGCAATCGTTGCGATCGTTGCGATTATATGGAAACCAGGCTTTAATGGAGGTGTCCCAAAGTTGAGGCTCGACTGTATCAGCCATCTTATCTAATCTTGTGCCAAGATGCATTTGCCCTTGAGCTTAGTTAACTGATATACGATTAAGCTCAGAAAAACATATTGATTGTTTATGCGCATCCTTACTGCGCACGCAATTCATGTCGCAATGCCATGCTACGTCATGCACGAGCGCGCGCGCAAGAGAAGAATTCTAAGCACATAAAGGGCTGGTAGCCGTTGCGTTAACTTTGCTTAGATTAAACTCGCTTGAATGGTCCGTGTCCCCAATTTTTTTTTGATAGATAATTTTCTTTGCCAATTCTCGACAGATTGTGGAAAAATAAACAAAAATTCACGCCGCACGCACGACAGATTCCTGCCAACTTGCGGCTGTCAGAGTTTGCAAATGCTGTCGATTAAAGATTAGATTTTTTTAAGGGATTTCACCAGCTGAATGAATTTGCTTAACAGACCTACTCGCATAAAATTTAGAAAAAAGTTACATTTTAGAGATTCATTTGCAATATTTTTAGACTAACAGACATTGTGGTCATATCCAGTAAGGAAGACCAATTTTTTTTTAAAATTAGAGTCACCTTTCAGATATCTTATCTTGGAAACGAAGTCAGTGACCCCCCATTTTTTTTTTTTTTTTTGCATTTCTGACACGAATAACTCATAACCTAGCTGTAGCAAAAGTTTTATAAAAAAAAACAATGTTGGAAGATTTTCATGCGAGCGTCCTTAAGACTGTAAAACTAGATGAGCAGAGAACGAGCAGAGTAAAATGTAGAAGCCTGCACAGCAGCTGCCGGGTTATTTTACGAAGACGCGTGCGCGAGGGGAACGCGCGTGAGAGAGAAGCCACCACTCCCTTTCGCGCGTTCCCCTCTCGCGCGCGTTCTCGAAATTTCGCTCTATAAATGAACCGGCGCCTGCTTTGCAAGCTAAAAATGTAGTAGCTTGAAGAAAAGCCAGAAAAGAACGGTTCAGAACCGAACAGGATATAAAGTACTTTACTAACAGGTGAGAGAACTGTGAAAGAAAGAACTGGAACAGTCCGGCGACAGCATTGATGCTTGAGAGAGAGACTCACACACACTCTCTCTGTGTATACGTGTACTGTCATTTATACCTGGTAGCTATGGAAACCAATTCAACAATAATGAGACCATTTCTTCGTTGCAGATATCACCTGGAACCTATACTAAAAACAACTAGTATAGATTTCATCAGTCACGCTTTTCTATGATGTGCTCAGATCACGAAATTGAATTGAATTTTACACAAACCAAAAGACCAAATGAAACCAAACACATTCTGTTGTAATTAAGGAAAAGCACTTTCATTTATCTATTAGTTAAAAACCATTAGTGGCAATAGCAACGTTTTAGTCTGTAGAACAACGCAGAGAGGAAACAACAGATTAATATTTTTCTCCATAGGAGAGCAACAAGAGAAGCCAAAATACAGACAATCTCCCTAAGTAACCCAGTTTTTAATCTTCCCCCGCAACCTCCACGTAAAGCACAGAATATGTCAAGTGAATCCGCACAATATTGCGTGAGGTGTTAGATTTTAATTTAGAAATAAAAACCATGCATCTTTGGGAGAACGAGAAAAGCTGTGAAAACACGAGCGAAAGGAAATTGTTTCAACAGCTGTCTTCATGAGTTCTCGCGAAAACAAGGAAAGCTGCGAGTTTTATTTCGTTTAAAGAATAAACGCTAAAAATTATTTTCATGTTTCCATAGAGTTGAAGATAATGATTTGCAACCAATCATACCGTGTGTGTTGGTTTGTTTATTTCATAAAGCGCAATGTTCAATGCACAAATTTCTTTTAACGGATCGGTTTTGACTTAAACGCGGATCAGTGTCTCTTCAGTAAGTACTCGATGTTTTTGCTATATCATATTAATCCCTTTGTCCAGATTTTGTAGCTGAGAAACAACTTTAATAACTTCCATCGTAAGTAAGAGGGTGCTATCAATGGATAAAGAGAACGAAATTAAAGTACTCATTGTTGTAAGTTGTTTCGTACGTTCCAAGCGGTAACTGCATACCATTTTCTTTTATTTGAAAGACAAATAGATTATTTCTAAGAAAAACATATACTTAACGTAAACTGATATTTTCTACATTGAATTCTAAACTGATGTTTGGAAGTGACTGATGATCTTAGCCTATAAATTTACAAGGTTCATTTACTACGGCTTAACTTTTTTCTAACTTTCAGATTGCGTTAATATTTTTATCAAGCATGATGTTTTCCGCGACGTTTTTTCTTTGCCTTGCTAGTTATACTGTTTTAGCCGTATCTGGTAAGTTGTAAATTAAAGTAGCCCTTTAGATGAAAAGTCAAATTAAATGACGGAAGGGTGCTTTGCTGAAAAAGCTGGCAAGGGGCTCGAGTATCGATCGCTCGGAAGTTAAAAAATTGAATAGCGATATCCTGCTTGCCTGTTTCGGTTCTCTGTGCAACAGTGCCATGGCAAAAGAAGGGGGAGGGAGGGATAATTTCATGATAAAGCAGTGTAATTAATGTCCACCCTGGGTACGAGGTTGTCTCGCGGCACAATTTCGTGAGATGTCCGAGCCGAGAAAGCACAAGAGACCAACAGATACATTGAAGAAACATAAGAGGCGTGTAATATGAGAGAATTGAGAGCGCGACGAAAGCCTCTGGCAATCTGGGTATGCAATGTCAGGCCCGAAATCGAAATCGCATCGAGAGGATCGCTTATTGATAAAGCGTGTAATAAAATGTATCAAGATCTATAAATACAGTAAACACCCACATATAAGAACCTGGTGATTTAAGAACCTGTAGGCAGAAATTTTCGATTGTAATACCCCAATATGTTTAGCCAACCAAAGCCACAAGGTTCTTATATGAAGAGTCACCCTGAATAATAAACAGTGCTGTAGCCAAAATGTGGGACTATAAAATATAAATTTGCTATACATTTGGTCAGGTATCAGTGTTGTTACAAATACATGTACTGTAGTCCTGATTAGGATACACAAACTGATTAATAGTTAACTATATTAAGGACCACACCCATGCTTCCTTGATGTTCTGGTCATTATTACAATAGCATTTCCTTTAAAGAAATTTTAAGAACCTATTAAAAACCTATTTTGCCTAAATTGTTAGTAACTACCCCAAAATACAAGAACATATTTTGCCAGACTTAAAAAAATCTAGGTTCTTATATGTGGTGTTTACTGTAATTATAAAATATAAACATTGCTTTCGAAAGTCCAATGCGATTTCGGGTACTTCATCAGTACTACAATATTGACAAACGAATACGTATAGAACAAATTTCCGATCTAAAAAATTAGTTTTACTTTTTGAAATATCGAAGATTTGTATAATGCACAGATATACAGTTGTTCTTATATAGAGGCAAGAGAGACCACGGACTTCACTAACCGTTTCTTTTAAAAAAAATAATTTCTCTATCGTTCAGAGAACTTGAATGGATGTGAGGAAAATTTTGTTAAAGTTGGATGTTACAAAGACAAGACAAGACCTCTACCGAAGCTGTTATTGGACAAGAGAAAACAATTGAAAGACGGTTGGGAGAACTGGGAGAACTTCCTCAAAAGGTAAGACAAGCAAACGCCCACTGCGCATGCTTAACCATAATTCAGTTTCCTAACTCTGTTCATGGGCCCGCAGTACTTGGCTCCTGTTCTTGCGATTTCCCTTCTACAAAGCTTTTGAGGTATTCGGCGGCACTTCTCGGTGTTTTGAAATCCTGATGAATCCATCCTGCCACTTCTCGGTGTTTGGAAATCCTGATGAATCCATTATTTCGAAGCGTCAACTATTTTATTATTCTATTTTTGGATATTTACCTCGCCGCTTTGCGGCGAGGTAAATATCCACCACTACCCACCTCCACTGAGGTAATAATAACGAAAATGATGTTTTAACTCATTTATTCCTGTCAACGATTACAATTTTCGCGCGCAAACTGCTGGGAGGTGAATAGCACTTGCTATTCCGAGTTTCAATAGCCAATCAAAGCGCGCCAACAATGCTATCCACTGTTTCAGTATATACTAATGTAAACTATTTATACGGATCAAATAAACTAAGAACACATTGCCTTTGTGGACTGATTATTCAGCCATTGACTTGTAAAGAGACAACAACAACGAATTAAGTCGCTATTTGTAAGAGTTGGAGAGTTACTTCTTCGTTTCTTTTTTAGCTTGGCCTGCAGTTGCGCGAAAATAACAAGAAGTGAAGGCTTCACATATTTTGGTCTGCAGTTTTTTGCCGAGTGCTGGAGCGGAGTCCAGCCCAACGTTACCTATGCGCATGACGGTATCTCCAGAGGATGCGTAGGACAAATTCTCCCAAAGCCGTGTGAACAAGCACATCCCGTCTGCGTGGGAAGAGCAAAAAAGAATTACGTCTACAAGCTTGTCACGCCATCTTCCGCTCCTGGTAACTGATACATAGTGAAGTACCTTAGTATAGGATGCATGCACGGCGGCCATGTTGGCGTTCAGGCGTGCGTTTCTCGAAAATTTCGTTAACTTTCGGACAATACAATACATTATCATTATTATCTATAGTAGCAATACACGCTTGTACATTTACATTTATAGTGCAGTTTTCAATTGAGTGTCGAAAGTAATTACACAATTGCTTTGGTTTTGCATTGCTACGCTTTGTGATTGGCTAAAAAATCTCGCGCTCCTTTCTCGACCAATCAGAAGTAAAACCAAAACCAATCGTGACTTGCTCGCACGCGTTTTCCCGCGCTTGGCGCCGCTGACATGTAATTGCTTCGATCTCTGATTGGTTCATTGGATTGTTTACGACTGCTGTGATTGGTCAGAGTAATTACTTTGGTTTTGGTTTTACGACACTCAATTGAAAACTGCTTTATAATAAGCAAAAAGAAATCGTGTCACTATGATCTTTAGATAAAGTTGACAAGGTCAATGTCTTTAACACGAGCAAGGCTGGTTTGTGGGCTAAAAACTTCAACTCCATTCGTTATAGAAACTGAATTTAAAAAATAGCTTTCGGGCCCGAAACGTTTTCGGGACTTTCTAGAAACGCACGCCTGAAACGATGTTTTGCATTGAAAAAGAATTTAATTCCCAAAGGGTGGAAATTTTATTGTTCTGAACATTAACTTGGCCACCGTACGGATTAAGCGGGACAAGAGACTTACTTTAGGTTTCGAAGCAAATCATGTTTCGCGGACGTAAGAAAATGCCATTGAATGGAGTGAAAAAGCACTATGGCTTCCCGGATGCAAATGTTGCTTCAGAAAAAAGTTTCACAGTTTATTCACTTCAGACACTTACATCGTTGTCTGTAGCAAGTGTAAAAGTGTTGGCAACTACATCTGACGATGACGGTTTTTTTTTTGTTACCCTACCCTACCCTGGCCCACCCCCTCCCCCACCCCACCCCACCCCCTCATTCCACAAAAACTGGTTTCAAATGAAGTAAAGTTTACTTAAACTGAGGACCTCGCTCGGATCTGTGTAACAAAGCGTGGCTGTTTTCTAGACTAAGTGTCATTGTCTGAATGTGCTAGAGCTAGCAAGGAAATTTCTTCGAAACTTAATGTTATGTACTGACAAGTGTTGGGTGTTGCCTCATTCCAGGAAACAAAAAACGAAAACAACAAAAAACAAAAACAAAAAAAACAGGCAACATGGCTATTGTTATTGTAACCCTCATTCTCTTGTGTTTCACTTTAAACCCACATAAAAGTAAGCCCTGAGCATAACTCAAAAGGAAAATTCACTTTCTCCTGCATTAATGGTTTTCATTGAAGATGTCATCTCCCATGTCTTAACCCTTTAAGCCGTAAGAGTGATCAGCATCAAACTTCTCCTTGTAATATTAATGCCTTATCAATAAAAAAAGGTCATGAGAATTAAGGACATGATCACACAAGACGAGTTCTCTTGATATCCAAACAATTTCTCGCCTCAACTTTTATAGGAAATGTATAGGACTAGAAATGGGAATTTAAATTTCGATGTCAGGGCTTAAAGGGTTAAGCTAAAGAGTAAGACAAATAGCTGGTTTCTCTTAGGCTAAACAGGTCAACAAATAACTGGTTGCTTATTTTCATGTCTTTTTTTGACAGACTGCAAAGATAGCAATGACAAGCTGTGTCCTGAATATGCCGACAAGGGATATTGCGAAGTATATCCAAATGTTAAGAGTCAATGCCCATATTCTTGCGATACGTGCCAGTAACATTTCATTGTAGTTTACTTACAAAATACTATTACATTGTGAATTCTTGGCTAATAAATTAAAAAAACCAGTGTAGCATGTTTGTTATTTCTGACTTAAGTTAAGTATTGAGAAATAGGTGTCTTTAATTCAGTAATTGTCAGGAGATTAGCCATTAGCCAGTCACCTTAATGACATCTTGTAACAAATAGATGATATGAAGGAACCACTCCCAGATTGTTGGTTGTTGTTTGTATCACCTTGATGCGATAATAAATCAAGATATAACCCAACTAAGTCTTGGTTGTTGTGAAAGTGATTAGATGATGTGCAAAGAATCTGGTATAAGCGCAAGGGTTGTTATAACATGTAGTTTAGCAAACGTCATTCATGATGATCCAAGATTTGTAGTACTGTAAGTATTCTTCTAGCTGTTACTACAGCAAACATTACACAAGTGTAATGAAACTTCAAATTTGACATTCATGGTCACCATTACCATCACCGTCACTGTCACCGTCAACACCACTATCATCATCATCATCATCATCATCATCATCATCGCTATCACCATCATCATCGCTATCACCATCACCATCATCATCACAATCGCCAACACCATCACTATCACACCAGCATCATGCCATTAATATCTACCATCATTATCATCGTCATCATCATCACCAGCGCATAGGGCAGGAAGCTTTGACATTAACAGTTCCATAACACTTGTGTTTTGAAATAAGTTCCATACTTCAATATTTTCCACTGCTGTGATCATTTCTAAGAGTTCCATCTTTTTGCCCAGACTACTGGCAATCAAGTATATAAACTGAAAATCTTGATTTAAATCCTATCTGTTGGCTTGTCATCAGTAGTTAAGTTACTGCAGCTGTTATTTCTTTGTGGAGTTCACTTGGCAAGATTGATTGCAGATGACATTTCTTGTAATGTGAGTCTACCTTGTGAAAGCATCATTTTGATTACAATCTAAAAAAGTGAATGCCTGCTGTTATCATGACATGCTTTTTCTTGACAAGCTGGATCTTAAGTGACTATATAACTGATGAGTGTTGTAAGACCAAACATAAAGAAGTTGTGAATGAAAACAGTGGAATGAACCAATCGGAACTCAAAACTTAACGCGAGCAGATTAATCCACAGAATCAAATCTTGATAATAATTTATTGTGTGGTGCCATTTATCCATTTTTTTAACAATGAAATTATTTTTCTTGTTTTATCTTGGTGTCTTCTGGGAAGGAAAGGGTTTAAGTAGAATATGCACCAAAAATGAAGACTTCCAAAAACACTGTCCGGAGTGGAGCATTTTCAAAGCCATTGCGATCATTTTGGTGCGGATGGATGAAAACAGAGACTTTTGAAAATGATTGCATCACATCATTGATTTTGATCTCAGTCCACACCCGCATTAAAAGTATTCAATGTGACAGGTAAAATGAGACAAAAACGCTAGAATGGAAGATAATCTTTTACTATGTTTTCAGAAATATTTTTTCAAATAAAAAATAAAAATGGATACTTTAAAAAATGCATCAGTGTAGAATACTAGACAGGGCCTTACATTGTAGGTCCTAATCAGATTAGATTGGGGGGGGGGGGGAGAAATTGATTTTCCATCCTCAATGCCTGTCATTATATAACCTCATATGATCCACATGAGATAAGCTGATAACTCTATCTGACATGGTAAGTCCACTCAGGATATAAAATAATAACTAGCAAGAAAGGTGTATATTGTGGGGTTCAGTTCCCATCATATGGTAATGTATCAGTCAAATCCAAGAGTGCCTATCCCCCCCCCCCCCCCCCCCCCCCCCCCCCCCCCACCACCAATGGGCATTTGACAAAGGGTTAGCTCTGTATGGTGGAGGAATTTGATGCAAGATGAGGCCTGCCCATTGGTGCATTTGACTTCAACAAAAACGTTGGTCAGTGGTCGCAAGCTATGGGATTTTGTAATCCATTCTGTTTTGGGAGTTTCCATATGGTTCTTTGTTCCTTTGTTGTTGTAATATTCATTGTTTTGGATTCATTTTAAAGTCTGTAGAGCTGACCAAGAAACTCACAAAGGTGTATCAGCATGGAATTATTGGGAGCTAAGTAAAGTAAAGTAAAGTAATTTTTTAGTCTTATTATTCCGCTGTCATGGGCAGAAGGTGTGAAGGCATGCTTCATTGCATTGGCTTGATTCTTCTTCATCGTGATCTTTAAAATTATTTTGGTGATGGTTGTTTACATAATAAATACATAATAATGAAGGGACCTCCTTGCCCAGAGGGTGGGATATTTGATGCTCTGTAAAGCCCTAACCGATGGAGCATTTGATCACGTTAACTGCCAACACAGTGGGGCATTTGACCAAGGGGGAGGGGGGGGGGGGGGGAGGTTGTGATTTTGAAACAACTGACATATAACTGGGTATCCATTTTCGAGAACTTTCCTGGACCAGGGTATAATATTTCAAACGTATGAAAGCTTCAAATTATCACAAGATAACAATCGGTAAAAAAGGCTATTAAAATTTACTTAGTATTAAAAATTGGCCGATTTCTAGAACGGGATATCATTTTGATTGCAATATTTTCTGTAAAACGAGGTCCAAATTTCGAGATCTGGGCGGCACATACCCACCCAAAACATGGGGTGGGGGGCATTTGACTCACCAGTTTGATATACAGTACATCTGCCTCTAATCACCCTTCCCCGCTATATTATCTGTGAAAGGATCCAGGAAATTCTTATAAATCTTACTTCATCTTTTTCGTGCTTGTTTTTCTTAAATTCCGCTCTTGCCCAATCCGCAAGCTCTGTCTTGTGATCTTCATTTGGCACTTCTCGCAAGGTTCGAAGGATTTGCCTGTAGAGGCTTAAAACTTGTCGTCTGAGAAAGAACTATGAGGACAAATACATCATAAATCTATCACATACGAAACGGCTCGGATAATTGAACAAATTCCTTTTTTGATTTCTTTTACCTGCTTCAATGAAAGCGCATTTTGTGGCAACTTTCCAGCCGCCATTTTGGGTGATTGTGTAACCAAGCCTGTAAATCTGTGGGATCTGGGGCGAGTTCTCTTCCAAGGAGACGAAGGAACAACAAACATGGCGGACGACAAGCGAGAAACATCGTCTTTAAAAAATTTACTTGAATCTGTCTATGAAGTGCACAGGAAGGATATTAAGACCTATACGAGTGGTCATCTGAATGCAAGTAAACTTTTGAAACCTCCAGAAGCACGCCACAAAAGATGGGAGACGGCGGATAAACCTCCAATAAGGTAGGTGTACAGCTGAAGACTGTGATGAGACTGGCTTATATAGGGAGCGATTTTAGAATACCCGGCTGCTTATTTCAGATCCCAGAACGTTTTATAGAACCAGGCATATGAAAACAAAAGGATCCATTCTTGTTCAACGAGATGCAAATAAGTGGCCGGGTATTGTACAGTTTAGCCGATAAGTCTTAGTATTTTATGTTGTGGTTCAAACTAGTTCAATTTTTATTTTCCTTTGTCTCAGCTTCATTATCATAATCTGAGACAAAGGAAAACAAAGTCAAACTGGTTTGAAAATTTTCAAACTAGAGAAAAATTTGAACCACAATATTTACATGTAGCCCTGAAGCAGTGATGTAGGGTTTACCTCGGTGTAAAAACCTGTGACTTTTTTCTTTGTTTTCTACCTTTGTTGTTTTGCACTCTATTGTTTCAGTACCTTTTGTTTTCTTTGTTTTACGTCACTCGTGAGTTGGCAGGTTTTTACACCGAGGATGAGCCGTCATGTAAGCTTTTGTATTGTAAATGTTCATCAGCTGTAAGCTTATATTTCTGAAAGACGGTATGCAATACCCTAAAAATGTAAAATTGATCATTGTGAAGGCGTGATGATCTAGTAGTTAATGCGTTAGACTTTTAATCTTTAGTCTTTGGTTCCATCTCTAATATTTTTCTGCCATCGCATTGTATCCTTATAAATAGGCAAGAAACTTTACTGCACACAGGCCCGTAGCTAGGCTAAAATAACTGGAGGGGCTGAGCAAATTGGCAAACCAAAGCTACATGTACCCCCAATCAAAAAAAGACATCAGGGAGCTTATGCAACAATGGCAGTGACAGCAATGAGAACTATGCTTAGCGAACAAAACAACAACTGCATTATTTTTGGTACATTTCTTTGCTGTCCCTGCACGACTACGACGTTTTATGGAGGGCGTAAACACACAACATGAATTTTTCTTTGTCCTTTAAACTTGGAACTGGTCCTTAAGAACCTGACTGCAGGAGAATTTGCCTACAATTGACAAATTAAGCTGTAAAAGGTTGTGAAAAAAAGCACTTTGCGCATCAGAATTCAAGACTTATTCTTGTGCATTAATTTGTTTTAATTATATATTTTTGGCACATTTTGTTTTTTAACTTCCAAAAACTCTGGGGGTGGGGGGAGGAGGGGGGCTCGAGCCACCCTCCCTATACTTGTCCAATACTCTGACAAATTTATGTACCGGTATATGTTGTGGTTCAAATTTTTCTTTGGTTTAAAATTTTTTAAACCAGTTCAATTTTTGTTTTCTTTTGTGTCACATTATGATAATGAATCTGAGACAAAGGAAAATAAAAATCAAACTGGTTTGAAAATTTTTAAACCAAAGAAAAATTTAAACCACAACATATATCATTGTACTGTAATACATTGTGCTGTATTGTGCCATTCTAGAATGTTTTGTTAAACTACTGTTATGGTCATATAAAACAATACAATGCTATGCATAAATTTGTCCAAGTATTGGACAATTGGACAACCCACTGTTGTCCAATTCACTGTCCTCACTGTTCGAAAAGAGTAGGGGGCGTAGACCCCGGTGGTGTGGTCAACCTTGCGGGTTGTGGGATTGGGAAGGGATGGCACCTTGCATGGGACCCATGTGTGTTCCGTTCGTGCCATTCCCTCTGGACTGTATGAGTCCAGAAAAGAAAGAAAGAACCCCCCCTGTCCCTCCCTCTGCCACGGGCCTGTGCACATAATGACATTGTCTTGTGGCTTCCTTCTTCTTCTGTTAATTCATGGTATTTTAATCTGTTTCAGTCAGTTTGGAAAACTTTAAGGTGAATCCAAAACTTTGAAAAACTTGGAAAAACTTTAAAGACGCAGTATTGTCCAAAGCCTTGCTCCTGTGCAAACCAAAACAATAACAGAGGTGCATGAAGCATAATGGACAATGCTGGGCCTTTAAGGTGAACCAAAACATCTTAGTGGATGCATAAATCCAAAAAAGCAATTTGTATTTCCATGTTTATTGCAGACTGAAGCCCCCAAGCCACCTTGTTGATCTCCCAGTCAGGAAAGATGAACTGAGTTCAACAGAACTCCGGCACAAGACCATGACAGATCGCCTTGTAGAGTTCAGTCTGGGGCCAGTTAGAAATATTGCACTCAGTGAGTACAGTATTGAAGATACATGTACATGTACCATGCTCCATATAAGATGTTCTTGTCTGTAGTAATACATGTACCTACAATCACAGGGCTGTCATCAGTAGCCAGTAACAGGCTATTTTGGCCAGTAACTGTGGTGAAGTTGACCGCTAACTCAAGGTTTGAAAATGTCTTAAGGACAACAAACATGGTTGACTATCTTGAGTTTATAATCACCTACATGTACATTCTAACTCATCACTTAATGATGGCCTTGAATTATGATGATGATGTTCTGTACAACATATACATCTATATGTAGCAATTTTGTTGTAGCTGCATGTTGTGGTTCAAAGTTTAATTTTTATTTTCCTTTGTCTCAAAGTCCATTACCATGTTCTGAGACAAAGGAAAACAAAAATCAAACTGGTTTGAAAATTTTCAAACCAAAGAAAAAAATGAACCACAACTAAGCTATACCTACAAACATACTGTACTAAAGCAATTTGTCTAATGTAAAACATGGTAATAAAAATAAACTGATGCGATAGAAAAACAGAATCTTTCAGAATTGGGGTCACAACACAAACTGTAGGAATCCTGAGAGGATGTAACATGCACTGTACATCATAACAATTGCCTTGGGATTGAAAGGTTGATGGTTGAACTTCTGATTGGGCATCCCAACTCTGTGTTTTGTCCCTGGACACTTAACTCCATAATGCTTCTCTCTACTCAGATAATATTGTATTAAAAAATGTGTAAATTGCCCTTACAAGTGTTGTGTTTTTGTTAAAATGTAAGTCTCTTTTATGTCTTCCTCCCTGCATATACTTTTGTACCTCTTTCAACAAGAAATTTCCTTCACATTGTCGGTCTCCTTAGACACATAAAAGGGATTAATATAAATGGGTAAGAGGGTGTGTCAACTGTGCAATTGGATGGTATCCTGGCATCCAGGGAGGGGATGATAAAATAAGTCCTGGTTGCAAGTTTCATGTGATGGAATTAAACCAGAATTTTAGCAAGCCTAATAAAGTGTTTCATTTGCCATCACCATCATGTCTCTTGTGAAAGTGATTGAGTCAGTCAGGATAAAAATATTTTAAGTGCAGGAGGTTGGATTAAAGCTTCCTCTCTACGTGTAACAAGATTGCAACAAGATGTTTTCACTTCAAAAGGTGTATCTTGCAGTCATTTTCTGGGGCACTGTACACAAGTTATAGTTTATGCCATGTACAAAAAGATGTACTAATGTTAAATGTGTTCCAAATTCATATACATGTACTTGTAGATAGTAAATAATTGTCTATTTAATGGGAAAGCAATTACAATTATTTTTTACTTAACAGAAGCTGAATTGGCGCCAGATTCAGAAGGTCCAAAAGACACTTCTGTAAAAGAAGAGACAAATACATCAGACAAGCTGACAAGAGACAAGGTCTATGTGGAGGAGTTACGGCTGCCAGAAATCATGATACCCGTCTCAAAAACCAGAGGTGAAACAGGAAAAAATCATTCTCTATACACCGATTGCAAATATGGCGACGGATACACGAAAGCGAGGCTTTTCGGTGACAACCGTTGCTAGGGGCCGATACAAACTGCTCGTTACCTTGTTCGAATGCACTGTTTTGTCTTTTTTGAAGCCGTTATTTTCAAGATCTCACCTATTTGGGAAACGGATTTGGTTAGGTATCATTTTCCGATCACTCCCAAGGCGACATCAAGGTCAGTGAATTGAACACAGTTTTGTTTAAGCTCATATTGTTATTCAAATATCTCGTGCATGGATGCCATGACGAACGGCTGGTCGCGATTACAAAATTCCATACAGTAACTACAACGGTCTACAATCGCGATCGCTTGCAACCACTACATTTATATATCATGCACGTCGGAAAACTTAGGCCAATGATAATACTCATGTTTTTTTATTTAGGCGATGCCTAGCTATGTTTATCTTACCTCGCGATGTCTTGGAAGGAGCTTTCGTGCGACAATAAATATTTCCACGAACCCGTTGGCTTTATCAGCTTTATCAAACCGATCCATCTATATTATATCAGCTTAGATACGTTTTAAAAGTCCAGACCTAATTGTTATTTCCCTGTCGGAAATACTTCCCGCATACAATTGTGAAATAAAAGTAATGTGACCACTGGAGGCAATACCAATTGGTCCCTTGAAAGTTGTGTGACTCTTAGCTGGAAAATGTTTCGCTGTGGAGAACCAAAGAGGAGGGAGTTTGACACTTTATTTCTGTGCCATCGATGATGACTCTTGTGGAGGGATATTTATCTTTGAATGACTGAGGCATGGCCTTGTCTATTGCAGATCGACTGGGCCAAATGCTAAGGTAACCAAATTTAAGATACATTAAATTAATCCAGGAAGTGCAAATTCTGTTTACAGTTGATACATGAACTCGAAGTCACGTTCAAATAAGCCAAGCCTCATTCTTAATAGAACCATGAAAAATTCGTCCAGTGTACTAAGCTTTCGTCGTCTTCCAGGTTTATTTCCCACAGTATCCCGACTGTTTGTGGGAGTTAAGCAGTCATCAGTGCTGCTTGTGACATACACAATATTCTCACCATTTTCACCTGGACTCAAGAAATTATAGCAAACCAGTAGGGTCTGATAATCGGGGAATCCCGTGTAAAAGTTTATGTCTGAGTCCGAGTCTTTGAATTGAACTATTCCGAAAGCGCTACTAGCAAGATCATCGATCGTCTTTAAAAGGTCTTTATTTTCAAGTCGGAGAGTGTTTGCTTCCTCGTCAAGCCTAGCAATGCGAGCTTTTAACTCTTCTTGTTTTTGCAACTCTCGTGGCATATCAGCTGTGCTCGTTTCCATGTTTTCATTGGCGGGGGAATTTTGTTGTTTTCTGGAAGAGCCCCATAGTCTCTTTCAAGGTGACTTTCGCTTGGGAGATGCAGAAGACCACGCAAACTTCGACGGAATAGCTTCATCTTTAACCGACCGGCGACCAGTTAAAGAGGTAATAAAATCTGATTCCTTAAAGTGCAATGAACATATTCTGGTCCGCTTATTAATTTGGAAGTCCGGCGAGACATCTCTTCGTATTTTGATAAGCCATGCCTGAAAAGTGGTCGTATATTAATTATCTTCTAAACAATATTTGTTGTAAATTACAAAAACTCAAAATAGCAACACAAACCTTTAGCATTGATGGATCCTTTGGAAGTTTATGGAAAGTGACCTTTCTCCCATCCACGTCTACATGATAACCTGTCTTGCAGCACATCGGCACACAACAAGTTTCACGCAGGCATATTTTATAAGCTACACAACCTTGCTCACCTAAATACGACAAACGCTCCGAATTAAGGCAATTTCAACTAAACGGTCTCCAAACAATTTTTTTAACATTTACCTTAGTCTAGCAAAATGAAATATACCAACTTATCAGTGATCCGTTTGATAAAGCTGATAAAGCCAACGGGTTTGTGGAAATATTTAAGCTTATTGTCGCACGAAAGTTCCTTCCAAGACATCGCGAGGTAAGATAAACATAGCTAGGCATCGCCTAAATAAAAAACATGAGTATTATCATTGGCCTAAGTTTTCCGACGTGCATGATATATAAATGTAGTGGTTGCAAGCGATTGCGATTGTAGACCGTTGTAGTTATGGAATTTGAAATCGCGACCAGCCGTTCGCCATGGCATCCATGCACGACATATTTGAATAACAATATGAGCTTAAACAAAACTGTGTTCAATTCACTGACCTTGATATCGCCTTGGGAGTGATCGGAAAATGATACCTAACCAAATCCGTTTCCCAAATAGGTGAGATCTTGAAAATAACGGCTTCAAAAAAGACAAAACAGTGCATTCGAACAAGGTAACGAGCAGTTTGTATCGGCCCCTAGCAACGGTTGTCACCGAAAAGCCTCGCTTTCGTGTATCCGTCGCCATATTTGCAATCGGTGTATTCTTGCTTGATCACTAACTTTGTCCAGTTCTGTCTGAAGCTATACTGTACCTTAAATGTACAATGATTAGTGTCTTTTTTCCTGTTACATCTTCATGAAAAAAAAATAGATAAAAATATTTATTAAAAACTGTTATTCCACATGTTTCATTTACTTTGTTGACATTTTACAAAAAATATGGCAATGTTATTGCAACTCAAACAAAGTTGCTTTCAGATAATCAGATTGAAGATGTATTTGATGTACATGATTGTTGCTGTCACTTGCAAAATAAAATCTTTCCACCTGTACTTGCTTGGGACCAGGGAATATTCACTCTCGGCTTGCTCAGATAATGAGAACTTTAATGCATTGATTATCTTTTAAAATCGCCCAGCTGTTACCTCCCGAGAGAAGTCCAAGGCTGAAGATTTGCATGCCCAGCAAGCATTTGTTGAGACATACCTTAGTTATCCGACCAAAGCAGACCAGTTTGCCAGCTTTAAGAGGTTTGGGGATCAGGTAATGAACTTGGGAGATGCACATGACAGAGGAGTGCTAACAGGAGAAAAGAATGTGCGAAACTTGGAACACAAGCTTGCAAAGGTATTGCAGAATAAAATCATCCACAGCATTAAAAACAGAGAAAATGTAGATTTGTTGTACTCTCTTTTAAAAAGTAAAGGAGAATTCTTTATTAAATGAGTAATTTATCCAAATCTAACCTTTAGTTGGTAAGGGCTGGTTCCCACTAGCGACATTATCGGAAGCGGAGTCGGAGTCAGAAGCGTATAGAGCCTTATGTTGTAGTGTAAATCAAACAATGGAGTTGCAATCGCAATCGGAATCGGAAGCTCAACAGAATCGGAATCGGAATTATCAGAAGGTTTCCTTTTTCTTCCGACTCTGCTTCTGCTTCCGTCGTTTTGATTTCCACTAGATCGTAAGGTTCTTGTGATTCCAATTCTGCTTTTGATTCCGCTTACGTCGCTAGTGGGAACCAAGCTTAATTATGTGAACTTTCTTTTATGTCCATTTATTATAAAAAAAATTATATTCAGGTTTACATTTGTGTTGTTTAGTGTTCTAAAATACCTTTTGAAGCCTTTTGAGATGGTCTTTTGTTATTTGTTCCTTTCACTCCCAGTATGTATTAAAATTCATACTTGGCTCCGAGGCTTGGGGGAATAAAACAAAAGAAATCACATTGAGGTTCAGCGTTGAATTATTCATTTCTTTTGTTTTATTCCCCCAAGCCTCGGAGCCAAGTATGAATTTTAATATATCGGAATTGGTGAATTGTGGAGACATCACAAAGGGCTTTAATTTTCTTCATGATTAATATATATAGCAACTCGCCACCCTGGAAGCATCAAGTCTGCAGCGAGGACCCAATTTCCACAGACTTCAGATATATAACAGATGCTTTGATGAGATTATTACAGAGTCAAGCACATTTGGACCTCTTTTAAAGAAAATTAAAGTGAGTAGTAATACCGTGCATTTTATTTTTGTTACTTTTGTGGTTTTGTTGTTATCATTATTATTATTATTTCTTTATTTTTTTTTTTTGGGGGGGGGGGGTGGTTGAAAAAATTTCAAAGAAACAAAAAATTAAACTACAGGATTAGGAGGCCATGGAAGAAAACTTCTCTTATCTTTCATACAGCTGGCTCTCCCTGAAACATCAGTCTCATAAGCAAGCATCTACCTTCAGCAATCATCTTTATAAATTCTTTTTGAAATACTTCTCAGTATTCAAAAAGACTATAGTTGCCTTACCTATACTGTAAGTGGCCAAAGGATACTATAGTCATCTTGCATTATTTCAGGGCTAATCAGGGCTGTAGCTAGCATGAGGCAAACCAAGGCACTTGCCTCAGCAGAAATACAATTTTGAATACTAGAACAAGCATTGGATCTCTCTTGTAAGAGGCTATGCATAAAAAAATTAAAGTAGTGTTTTTTTTTTCTGATATTGCCTCGATAAAAATGTTCATCTGGTTACAGCCCTGAAAATATTTGGCCATAAAGAGAATGAGATTTGAGGAAACTTGGTTTAATGACTGTCTACAATGCCATAGAGAGAATGAGATTTGAGGAAACTTGGTTTAATGACTGTCTACAATGTACATTGTAGGTAACACCAATATTAAAAATATATACTGGTAATCGTATGTTGTCTTTCTTTCTTGTGTTTGTTGTCTCTATACTATATCTAACATGACTCAGTTACTTGCTGGATTGTTTTGTTCTAAATAGTGGTGTTGTTTGGTTTGTGAAAGTGGACACAAAATTTAGATTTACTATTAAACTAGAATAATACTCAATGAAATGAAACATTTTTATCCGTCAGGATGAGTATGACAGCTACATGTCACACTTGTTAGACACTCAAAAACCGTCACAGCACAAAGTGCTCTTCCATCACATAGACAGCCTCTCAGAGAATCCTTCCAGCTTCGACAAACTGAAAGAGGAGGAGAAAAGAGTTGAAAATCTAGAAAAGGAAGCAAGACTTCTCTTGGAGGAAAATTCAAGGTATGTTTAGAACAAATTGTATTTTTTTACTTAGTTACCATGAATATAATATTTTAGCTTTCCAAATTTGAATTTTGCGCGGTATAAACGGTTCTCTATTGGCGAGCGGATGCACGTGATGTTGACAGTTCGGTGTCAAGTGTGAAATGACTGGCGGTTTGGCCTGGCCAAGGTTCCTTTTATAGTCAGTGTCCTTGTTTAAAGGGTTAACATCCCATACCATTAAAGGGACACCCTCCCTGCCAAGAGCTTGCTAAGCTCACTTTATTATCTTGAAATAGAAACAAAAATGTCGCCAAAAGTGATGAAAGAAAAGAAATATTAACAAATGAGACAAAATAACTGCCAAAAAAGTCCAAATTCTTGACCACCTGACAAAATCAAATTGGATGAACTTTAATCCACTTCCATCCTTGCAATCCTGCATGCACTTTACCACCAAACTACTGCTTCTATTTTGCAAGTATATAGAATCATTTTATCCAATTAAGTTGTATAATTATGTAGCCCAGAAACTTTCTTTTGAAAAATATATTTTTATTAACTTTTGGTTTTCTGTCATTTTTGTTAACAGATTGACAGAAGTCCTCCGAGAAGAAGAGCTGAAAGCTGCTGAAGAGTCACAAGTCACTGTTAAATTTGGTAAGAAACTCATGTACATCTAGTCCCCCTGCAAGGTCATTAGCCACAAGAGCATTTGGGTGTGTTATTGCCCACCTTTTAAAGAAATTCATGGAAAATTCATCCAGTAAAATTTACACATTTTATAAGAGATAATAGACAAATTCGGCTAACGCATTGTTGTACCCAATTCAAACCTTTTGGGATTAGAACTCTTTGTTCGTCATATTTCCATATCAATGAAGCATTGACGTGAAAATTATATGGAAATATTGTGAACAAAGAATCTTATTCCCAGAAGGTTTGAATTGGGTACAACAATGCGTTAGCCGAATTTGTCTATATCTCTGTGGCAAAATCCTGCTTGTTGCCATATTTGTTAATGCGGCTATGTCACCATTTTTAGTGTTTTTTTATAAAGCGAAAAGACATATTTATATCAGTGGAAATGCAAAAATAATGGTCCAGTTTTTTTAAAAATAATTATTGCTTTACGAGTATAATGTAACTATAAACAAGTGTCTCTGACTACAGATGGTCGGGATAGAAGTGGATTTCAACTGAGTCCATTCAAAGTGTTTTGGAAAATTTGCTAAAAACTGATTATGGTAAATTATATTCTTTTGACAAGAATTTACTTGATATCTTGTTCTTGGTGTTCTAAGAGCATTTCGTGTTTGAAGTAAGATGCTCAGTATTAATTCTAGCACAGTCTGTGACAAAAACAAAAACTGCCATGATTTGCCCCCTCAAGTATCTCTAAACCTTGTACCCCAAGGAACCATAAAAAAAAAACAAGAGGCTGCACGTAGCCTGTACTCGTGCTGGCAATGTACGCTACTCGCAAGGACGTAAAACACCAACAGGCAAACAAAACCAAAATTAGTTTTTTTTTCTGCTTGCATGTGTGCATATTCTCGTACCCAGATTTAATGCGATGCACAATGACAGACGAAAAACACGAAGAATAAAAAGTAAAAAGGGCCGGGGCAAACTTTACCTGGTTGCCGTATCCGGTACGAGTAAACAGCAACAAAACCCATATTTGTTTTGCTTCTGCTTGCATCAAACCAAATCCCAAATATTGTGGGCTCAAAATTTTCTCGCAGTGCATGTGTGCGTATTCTCGTACCCAGATCTAACGCCAGAAACACGGAGAAAAAGAAAAAGGAAAACGGAGGGCAAACCTTAACTCGTTGCCGTACAGCAAAAGTAAAAAAAACATGATTGAATATTGACAACTTTGGTGTTTTGACAGAGCCTCAAGCTAAGGTATCTGTTCACATCGAAGAAGTTCAAAAAGACCTGGAGGAACAAGTGGACGAGTTACATGCACAGGTATGCAACTGTTTACAGTCTACTATGATCATCAAAATGGTGTTACTTACAATGTACCATTATTGTAATAATCTTAACAGAATTTAGTCATGGTAGCCACTTCGGTTTTAAAAATGTTAGCAATGTGAATATACCTGCTGTATTTTCTGGAACAATAATATTGCCTTTTGCAATTTTTTCTTTTTGATTTTTCAACATGAATATTTGAACTAGCTTGAATTTTGGACAGTTAATTGCCTTTAAGAGAAAATGTTGCACACATTTTTAATACCTTCTTTCTTTTGCCAAGGTAGGTTTTTTTTGTAAAATAATCTGCTCTTTAATAGAAGCCACCTTTATTAGCAGAGTTCAAATTACTGATTTTAGAGTCATTTGGTCAAGTGACTTGTTTGTTTTCTTTTAAAATGCCAGATTTTAGCTCAGTTGGATTACATTGATGACATCAAGAGACATCAGAAGGAATACTGTGTACCGATCACAGTCTGCCAGCATCTCGAGCAGTGTATCAAGGAAACAGAGGTGCATATCAGGATCTCAATTATTTAATATCATTTTTAACCCTTTAACTCCCAATTGCAAGAGTGCCAAAATTCAAAGAGGTTTAATTTCATTTGAATGGTCACACCATAGGATTTTGTCAACAGACTCAAAAGTTAGAAGTACGCTACATGTCTCCATAATTGACTCTGGGAGTGAAAGGGTAATCGCTATTGCAGTACTATTTTTATAATTGTTTTGTTTAATCCACTGTGTGAGTATTCATTATTTTTACAATCAAGTGCTGTTTTTCTTAAAATGATGCCTTTTAAATACACTAGTCAAAGTAAGAAATAGGTTTCTTTTTGGGTGAAGCTTATTCTTATGAAGTCAGTGCAGTCATTATGATATATTACTATAACCTAACATAATTTTACATAATACATGTAGTTATACACATACATAATAACCAAGTCTTGATACTTTTTACAGGTGGACATACAGAAATTACTCAAACAGAATGAATTTCTAGAGCAGACAATTAAGGTAAGACCAAGCTTTTCCCTTAGGGTATTTATTTTATGAATTACTGTATTTATAGTAAGTGCTTTTCTTTTAATGTTTATAGTACAAAACCATTTTCTAAACATAAACGCGAATATACCATTTTTACAGTATTTAAAAAGTAGAAATGCTCAACTTCCTGTTTTTAGTTGGGCAGCATGCCAAAACTGCCCGACTTAAAAATTCAGTTTGTTTCTCCGTAAGAAAAGTCTGTTTCAAGTGTTTTTGAGATTAAGAGTTTAGATGAATTGATTAAAAGGTTGGCACTTTTTCGAATGGCTTCATATTTAGAAACATGTATCGTGCTGTAGCATTTACTGAAGTCTTGAAAAATCTATTTGAAGTCCACAGATCGGTTTTAATTTTCCATACTGAGTTTGAAGTCAAAGACATTGCTTTGCATATTCACAGATAAAAATGACCACAAAGTGATGTCATATCACTTGACATAGCAACTTCAAGGTCATAAGAGATCAGATAGGAACTATAACCATTATCAATATTGTGAAACTGAAAATCAATTTACAACATAAGAAAAAGGAAAATGACGAATCAATAAAACATATCAAGTAAAAGAGAGTTCCAATCGATAACGATTTCCTTTTCTTTCTTTTTGAGGCACAGATCAGAATGGACCTTGCAATGCATGCACTAGTGATTGCAAAAGACTGATTAAAGGTTTCAATTGACGTAGTAACATGCGTGACAGATCACCTTGTGTGACCGGAAAAACAACTGTAAAACAAATCATAACAATTGGATTAATTCCCATGCCTTAGGGGCACTTACAAGACCCTAAAGCCCGACTTTACTACTTGTAGAGTTCTTGTTTTTTTTAAAATTCTGTTAGCAAGGAGCGTGATTCTGACAGTAGCATTTATGTTTTTCTGCTGTTCGAAATTCTGTAAAAACAGCAAATTTATGTCCAGGGCGTCAAAATTACATGTTTTGTTGGATTTTTCTTTCAAAGTTTAACCTTGAAAATTTGCCTAAAATGCACATACCGGTAGGTGCTTTTTGCACTTAGCCCTTCAATTTTGAACAAAGGTGACAGCAAAACCGGATCATTCCCAAGCCTGAAGTATTCAATTTTTGCAACAAATTACCATGAAAACATGCCTTATTTTCTCATGCAAATAAAAGCCATTTTCTCAATATTAAGTGTCCATTTCTCAAGCCTTTGTCACAACAATGTAGATGTAAGTAACTTCTCACAAATAAAAGGGCTTGGGCCTAGTCACACTTGAGAAATTTTGATCAAATTTGTGTCTAAGATAAAAATCTGTCATCACATCAAGTTTCCTAATGCGACTGGTGTTTCGCAAATTTGAAAAAAATTGTAAATTCCAGCTAAACTTCAAAGACGCCGTAGTGTATGGGTGGGGCAGGCCGATTTTGAAAAAATCAAGGAAAACAAAAGAAACCGCTTCCGGAGGGACACTCTTTTTGTGGAATGTTTTTGTTTTTATGTCATTACGCATATGTTTTCAACAGCATGCATGGACAGTGCAACCCTAAAATGTTCTCAAATTTTTTAAACTCCTGTTTGCGGTTTTAAATTTATGGAAATTTTTGCACAGGCTAATTTTTGTTTTTGACTGTAGTGCAACTCTGCGCATGGTTCAAGACAAAAACATGTCTTCTCCAATGCAAACTTGTGCATTTGTTTCTGTATCACTGTTTATAGGAACTTGAGCAGGAACTACAGGCAATGCTGGACAGAACAAAAGTTAAAGAAAAAGATGCTAAGTATGGATTTGTTACCAATAAAATAATATTTAACCTTTATTCATCATGTCATGAGCATGGGACTACAAACAAGATAAATCTGAGTGCTAGAAGGACATGAACCCATGACTTTACATGCACTGTTTGGATGCTCTAACCAATGCACAACTGGTACACTTGTAATGCACCTATCAATGTTAAGCCCGAGGGAGGGGGGGGGGGGGGGGGGGGGCGGGCTAGAGGTGGGGATTTTGACTTTTTCTCAAAAAATAGTTCAAAGTTCCACTCCCCGGGAACAACACGATGGTCAAAAATAGTAAAATTTTCCACCCTGGGGCAGGTGCAGGCGGTCAAACCTTAATGCAATCTAGAGTTGTGGAAACCAATGCTGAAACAACAGCTTTTAATATTTCTGTTGTACAAAGCATAAAATATTGATTCACTGATGACTTCTGTTTAAACAAAGGGAGCGAATGCATCATGAATATGCAATCATATGCAAAACATTTTCTTCCAAAAATAAAAGAAACACCAGATTAAAAAACAAATGGAATCCTTGTTGATATCAGCATTCACAAAAAGAACTAATGGGCTGTTATAATAACAAATTTCAGCAGATTCTCTTACCTTTTTCTCGTCCATTTCTCTCACTTCGTTCCCAGTCTTTTCATACCCGAAGAGTACCTTAAGTTCCCAGGATCTCTCCATTTTCCAAGATGGCGGCCATGTCAAATTTCCCACCCTGGGGCATAGCGTAGTTGTCAAAATCCCCACCCACAGAGCAGCGTACGCTATCAATTCCCTGTGGTTTGCCCGCCCCCTCCCCCTTCGGGCTTAACATTGATAGGTGCATAATAGGCTGGGTCATTCTACTTCATGTACAATCAATCAATCAATCATCTTTATTTAATCACGGAATCTCATTCATAAAAATGCTCTTCCAGAGAGCCGTGCAAAAATCATGCACAGGTGTAGGTGGATAGGTGCATGCTTATTAGTCTGCATAACAAAATGCGATCCCTGTCCAAAACGTTCTCTTACTTCAGGTGAGTTGAACTGTTTACACTTCAACTTCTTATACTTGGTTCTAAGAAGAAATTTCTCAATATCCATTCTACTGTGCAAAACATCTGCAAATATAAATATTACTAGCAGTAATCACAGCTTATGGAGACGCGTTCGAAGGAATTTCCGGCGGAAATGAGCCCCTGAAAAAACCAATAGGGGCGGCCATTTGGAAGACCGTCTACCAAAAAATCTCAAATTTGTCTGCAACACGAAATTAGGATTGCGTTCTTCGAACGCGATTAACACTAATTTGCAGCTGTTTAGGGTAAAGCTAAGAACCTAGTAAATGGCCGAGCTCGCCACTAGTCTCTCATAGCTCAGTTGTTAGAGCATCCGGCCGGTGTACAGACAGTCAAAGGTTGGATTTCTGCCACAGACTCAGATTTTTTCTTTGTCCCATGCGCATGACAGATGAACATTACAGGTTAGTTATTAAAACAAAAGTCTAACTTAGACAGTGGTTTAAGACAATTAATGGACCTCCACATGTTTATAAGAGGGTCTTTTCATGGAGATAAATGTCTCCCTAGTCTATGCTATAGAGCTCTCAAGTTGATTTGCTGGGAAAGAGTGAGACGCCGATTGTGACGCCATAGGCGTCACATCCCTAGGGGGGTCTGGGGGCATGCCCTCCCATAAAATTTTGAAAAATTTAAGTAGCTAAGACGCGTTTTCCTTTCTTCTGAGCAGAAATGTGACCCTTTAAAAGTGACTATCTGCCATTGTCACGTTACCGGCGGTCAGTACAGAAAATGCAATATTCATTAAACCCACTGACCGGTGTAACGCTGGCTCTGCACGAGAATTTTACACTGTTGGAAAAAGTTCGAAGCGAGTACAATGGAAACAGGGACTAATTATATCAAGAAATATAGTTAATTCACACAGGTACATACTTAAAGCAGCAATTTTCTACCTCAAAATCAACTGTTTTAATCAGAAACCTTAAATGCGCAAGAAATATTAGTTTTAGCATGAGAGCGTGAGACTGGATTCGTATGCGTGAGTCTCACGCTCAATGCGTGAGGCTTGAGAGTTCTGATGCTATGACTTCTTGACATTGTTTACAGTGAACAACATTTAAATATTAGGGTTGGCCAGATTGGTTTAAGCCATATTTTTGTTAAACCCCATGTAAACTTTGTTTAAATAACTGGCCCTACATCTTTATCATGTTTAAATCTCATTTCTGGAAACAGTTTCTTGCCTCATTAAGCTAGGGATGAACTTTTGAGTAACTTCATACTTGTCTTTTCCAATTCAAACAGAAAACTTTGGAAACGTATCAACACAACAGATGTCATTAATTTGGGCAAAAAGGAAAGAGATAGTGCCAAGTAATACACCACAAGACAGATACATTTTATATTAAATTATCATTTCCTTTTACTTTTACAGTGTACAAAGATTATTTATGAAAACAAAATGTGTATTTAAATGTATAAAAGAAAGTTATATTTACAACAAACTCAGTGTACATTAGTTTTGCACAATAAAATTGTGTGTTTCAGCTCTTGTTTATTAATTCTGTATTTTATAGTGTAACATATACAGAGTGTTGTATGAAAAAAGCAATAATGAGGTTACAACTGGGTATGAAGTGAATCACAAATTTACTTTGTACATTATATTTGACCCATTTACAACACTTTTATTTGGGTGCTTGATAATCATTTGTTGCTCAGAACTGTTTTTGTAGTCTCAAAGATCCTGACTACAGTTAGGTTAGAAATATTTTACACCATTTCTCCATAACTTTCAGCATCAAAAGCCTTTCTTGCTTTCTTTAGTTCTTCATTCATTGTCAACAGATCCTTCAATAAAAACAACAAGACAAGGACAAAACTGGTTATGATAATTCTCTGACTTTTAATTTACATTGACTGCTAGTACCAGTTGGATTTAAGTGTGAAAATGGTCTGTGAAAACATTATAACACAGTATCTTTGGAAGTTTAACAGCCCAGTAGGTAAATGGCTCACAACTGCTGGAGCTTAACCCGGTTTCTGTAGCATGAAGTGACTGAGAGCATAACTACTCCCCTCTGGATGGGATGCTAGTCCATCACAAGGTTACCCCCCAGCATTATGTCACCGGTACCCATTTATACACCTGGGTGAAGAGAGAGACAATGTGGAGCAAAGGTTCTTGTCAAAAGAAACAACACAACAGCAGTCTGAGACCAGGCTTGAACTACCGACCTTCAGGTTGAAAGTCTGACGCGCTAACCACTTAGTAGACCACCGCACCTCCCAGTACTGTACATGAACTTTTGCACTGTAAGTGAGTTGTCTTGCCAAAGTTTGAATTATGAAACAATGTGGCCAACTGTGACTAAGAAACAACTGAGGACATGGCTCACACTGTTAACCCACATAGAAACTTTTAAGTGTGGCAACAACATTCTTATACCTACACCTGTAGATAAGAGATGTACAAATAAAAAAAAATAATTTTAGGGGTGCATGGAATAAGGCACTAAGTGACTTTTGATGTAACATCAAATTCTCCCTGTATTTCACAAGATTGGAACGAGAATCTAGCGGCTTATCAGAAGTCACTTAGGGCTTTTTTCCAGGCACCCCTTGAAGAGGCTAAATGAAAAGTTAGTTGCATCCTTGAAAAGCAAAAACTTGAGTCATGTACTATGGTTCTAACTCTGAGGAAAAATTCCTTTATATAATTTGTGATGATGAAGAGAGAGCTAATGTAATGAGTGCAAAATGTATTTATGTTAGAAATGTTCTACTGTAAGTTCTGTTACTTACCTTGACCCTGGCATATTTCTTTGGATCTTTTCTTATCAAGAAGACTATATCTTCCACATGTACCTTTCCTTTTTTGCCAACTTCCATAGCCTTCAGTGTCTGCTCACAGAAAATGCAAGATTTAGTTTGCTATTTGCACAGACTCAAGAGAATTTGGCTAAAACATCAGCTAAACTGTTTCTAATATGGTAAGCAAAAATTGGAAACAAAAAAGGAAATTTTGTAGTGTTCTCAGTTGATGTTGTAATCTGTTACATCTGTGAGGAGTGTCTACATGTAGTAAGTGTTACGATAATAATGTAGTAAGTGTTACGATAATAATGTCAATTTAAATCTAAATCTAGAATTCTGAAAACTACGTTTGTGACAAACACACCCTGTATAAAGATGATGATGATGATGATGTTTATTATTATTATTATTATTATTATTATTAGATGATCATCATGCTACAGACATCTCTTTTTTTTAAAGGGGGGGGGGGGGGGGGGGAGAGAGGGCTTCATTGGAGACACCTCAGGAGTACAGAGCCTTTGAACTCTTTGATTATTCCCACAATGAGGAATTTAAAAATATGTGTTTAAAAAATGGATAGGACATTGATGGGATTGATCAATGCATAAACTGACAGCCAGTCTGCATTCTGCATGAATCCAAAAGATTTGCCAAAGACTTTCAAAATCTATGCCAAGCAGCCAAGTTCTATGAAGCCTAAAGAATGAATGAATCAAAGAACACATCCCAGGATATGCCAAAGACTGAAATAGTTAGCTAGTATGCCACAGCCTTTTCAAACCCACACTGAAGGTCTTTGTTGTAGCCCACACAGAATGCAGATTGGACTGACACGCTTGAACAAAGTCTCCAGCCACAGTTATTTAAGAGGTAAGTAGGTACATGTAGTTTCTGTGAGTACTGGAGAACGAATGACATCAAACAAAAGACAAAAAACATAACTCCAAAACAAGACTAAAATACAAAACCTCATGCACAATGGAAATACAATGTGTTCCAGTACTCACAGAAGGACCTGGTAAATAGCACTATAACTGGATACATCTCTATCCAGTTAATGATATCAATTAATTTGTTAACATTCATGGGTTGGACGTTCCCTAAATAAGAAGACTGGCAATACTTCTTACCATTTCTGTGATGTATTCCACTACAAGATCTTCCAGTAAGTCTACAGACTCCGTGAATGGAACCTGATCATCACCAAATCCATACATCATACATCGCACTGAAAGCAAAATAATGTTTGTTGAATACGGATCTATTCACCAATGGGCTATTGCATCAAATGTTTGTACCCCCCAGGTTGAGGAACAGTGGATTTCTTCAGGGTTCGCAGCACATTTTGACGGAATTCTTTAGGGTCATGGTGTAAATATGAGGAATTCTTCAGGGGAACTAAATTAAAAACAAAGGAATTCTTCAGGGGTGGCAGGAAAAACACATTCGAGGATAGGGAATTCTTTAGGGGGACACTGTTTTGGAAAGGAATTCTACAGGGGAATGGTCTTTTTGGGGACTTCTTGAGGGGCGATGCACAAACTGTGTTCCTCAACAGGGAGGTGCGGATATTAAATGCAATAGCCCAATAGTCCTTTTTACAGTTGTGTGCTTGGTGACCTTGCCTTTGAGTGGAAGCGAGGCTGGAGGTGACCTTGCTGGAAAACACTTTACCACTGACGTAGAGGGAGGGTCGGACACCTTATTGAGACTTACATAACGGAGTAACCGGTTAGCTTTCAGTTGATGTTAGGGGTAGCAACCCGAGAAGCTAGGTGGTACAGTGGTAGGGTAGGCTATGTAAGCCTAAGCCTAGCTGAGGTCACAGGTTCAATCCTGAGTGGTGATTTTAGATTTTCTTTTTTACACTTAAAAATTTATTGAAAATAAAATTCTAAGTGTCGACATTACGTTATGTAAGTCTCAAAAAGGTGTCCGACCCTCCCTCTACGCCCGTGTTATAGCCGAACCTGACCTTACTTTGATACAGACCTTGGAGCTTTTCGGATGTAAATTTAGCTAGTTAGCATGAGAAAAGCATTATTAACATATGAAAGGCAGAAAGGTTTGTATCAAAGCAAGGTCACCTCCAGCCTCGCTTCCACTCAAAGGCAAGGTCACCAAGCACAACTGTTTTTACAATTTAAGGTGGCCGAATACAGTTTTGAGAGACAATAAATTTTCTTACGGGCGCGTGTCACGCAAGCAATACTGCGCGAGCAAACGACAACGAAGCTCTGATCTCGTGCACGCAGTTAGTAATGCGCGAGCTGCCGCGCGCGCAGATAAGTGAATGGCCGTGGTATACGTAGTACTGCGCATGCTCGGAGATCGTACTAAACGTTTTTTTGGTCGCGAATTTCTCGAAATCTAGCCGTACGACCTATGCTCAATTTTTGATATTTTTTAATATACATCAACATCGATCTGCAGACAATTTTTTTTCAAAATCTGTAAGACAGATTTTAAAATATTTTTCGAAATTCCTATTTTTGATATTTTCGTTTATATGCGAAAAACTCTCTTACAGATTTTTGTTTTAACTTGTAAGAACATTTATTTTTATCCAAAGTTTAAATGGTAAGATTTTGAGGTAGGGTCGTACGGGTGATTTTTGATTAAAACGTCCTCATAGAATTAGAACCCAGTCTTCTGACAACCACTCGGTCGCTTGTTTTAAGCCACTTCTCAACCTCGTCCCCAGGGCCTTCTCCGCTTTTTCAAATTCAAAATGGCGGGTCGAGCGGAGAAGACCCTGGTCGAGGCTGCAAAATACTCCAAGAATCTTGGAGTATTTTGACACGTGACAGGTGCTGAAAATCTACGTCGTTCCGCTTGCACAGCGGTCAAAACAAATATGGCTGCCTTCGTTGCTGCAGTCGCTGAAAATGACCTTTAGCTTTGGTTCAATATCAGGCATCAATACCAGCAGAACGAGAAATCTGGGGTCCGTTCTCTTTGTAGGGACGAATTTGCGTTGCCATCAGGTACAATTTTGCGAATGTGAGACCAATTCTGCGACCATATTCCCGGTGCTGTTCATGTGTTTTTCAGGTAAGATTGTTTTCATATTAAGCTTATGTAAATTAACCGTCTGTATAGACAAACTTTCAGCGTAACTTTTCAATAAGCTTAATTGAACCGATTTTCCAAGGGCTTTTCGCGGTGAAAGTATTTTCGCCTTTTTTTTCGAATATTTTTGTTTCAAATTTCTATTCCCGGGTTTTCGAGTCAGCTGTGATTAACCGGATTGTATGCATGCATACATTTCTTTCCTTATGTGCATGTTTCTAAGTCAGTAAAAAACAGTGGTCAGTAATAATTAATTATATTATTTTCTTTTATATTTTATAGCTGCGAATGTCTCAGTTCTGCTGAAGAAGTCTTATCATCATTCAACTTATGCGGAATGTTTGTCATGCACACACCAACATGCAACTTATTCATGATGTGTGCGATCATTAAAGAATTTACTGATGGTGTTTCTTAGACAGGGGCATCTAACGAATTGTTTTGCCAAATAGTTGTCGGGGATGCCCATATCACCCTCAGATTACAATTGGATTACAATTGGATGAAAAGTTAATATTCTCAAACTGGAAATGTTAACTGATCTTTTTAGGACCCAGTAAAAGCTATGCCTGACATTTTTGAGAAGATGAAAAATAGTATTTTTGGTTCTCAGAAAGTCAAACTGAATAATTCAGAAGGCAACTAATAGCTCCCTAAAAAAATTCTTGGACATCATACCAGAGCTAACTTTTTCGGAGAAAAGGATTTTGTTTGTAATAATATCAGGCTGTTGAATTTTCAGCTAAGGCATGTGAACAAATCTTAATTGGTGAACTTGGCTCGTTGGGTGCCCACCTTCCTGAGATTTTCACAAAATACCTATGACTCAATTTAGTGCCCTCCTTCCAATAAGTACCGGTACCCCCTTTCTAATAATTGCTCCCCCCCCCCCCCCCCCCCCCCTTAAAGATGCTATGTCACAAAGATATCTTATCAAAAAAGTTACATTGAAGACATTACAGTATATATAATAGCAGATTTTATTCTGACTATGCTCATTGCTTGCATTATTTCTCACCCCTGTGTATTATCCGTTAAACCACACCAAATATACCTTCCCCGCATTCCACTCCAGTGAGCACACACAATGAAATGAGGTCGAGGCTTGGGTGGACAATTTCATACAAATCACTGTATTTTGTCCACCCCAGCCTCGATTTCGTGCCTTTGTTCACAGGAATGTGGGAAAGGTCTGTACAGACTAATTCTTCAAGTATTTTCTTCAAATACATGGAATAACAAAGATCACTACCAGTATGCTTGTTTTGGAAAAAACAACCACTTATTTACTAAGAGAACTTTAAGCAAAAATTTCATGCTACACGGAACAAATTATTATTGCAAGGGGCCGCCATGGTTTCATGGCAGTTTTTACAGGAAGCTCCACAGGATTTTAGTCACTTATTTCAGGTGACATTGATTCACCTTTTGAAGATTAATATTTTATTTTCAACCTAAATAACCAGTAAAAAGCATAGTTTTCCTGTTTGTCCCAAACATCTTTTATGAAAATTACATAAACCTGCCAGAATCTTTATGTTTTTAAAAATTTGAAAGAATTTAGTGTTGATTGAAGCTAAAAATGAAATTGTTTATGTTAAGCTGCCATGTCTCCATCAAAACCAAATGAAAGCCTCATTTTTTTAGTGACCATAAATAAAGCCCATAATGTTTTGAATTGAAAGCTTCATTTTAATGATCCAGTTGTAGGTTTATCAGATTATTCATTATTTTTGAATAGTTTTGCACTGTTTGTTTTGTGGTCTAAATCACATTACCTAAGTGCTGATATTTGCAAGAGGTCAACCATCATGTTTCATAAAAAAATAATAAAAAAAATAATTATACTTACCAAAAAACTACTTGACTTGCTTGAATAAAAAAAAAAATTAATTGATTTGGGCGACCAACTTTGAGGCATGGGCACCCCAGCTAGACTGTTTGGGAGCCCAATGGGCTTCCTGAAATTTTCTTTAGAGCACAGCCTTGGATTAGCATACAACAGATATGCCACATAATATACCACCTGGCTTCCACAAAGTGACTGGCTTCCTGGCTACAATTTTATTGCTATACTGAATGGGCATCTGTAAATGGGTTTTGACTGTATTATTTTTATCACTGTCATAGCAAGTTGTCTTGAATGGTGCAGTGACAATTGTACTCAGTCTGGTACAGTACATTAGCTTCTCTTAGGTGCCAACCCACAAGCTTCCAAGGAAATATGTTGGGCAAGGAAGGGTAATACTATTTTTTTTCACTAATAGTAGTATACATGGCAAGAGAGAAATTGATGACGATGAAAAGTTAATTTCCTTCACATCTCCACTGTTAATTAGGGCCCTTTCTGTTATTAATTTTGTTAACTACCTTTTTGTTTCAACACATTCTTAAGCAACATTCTTTATTTGATATCTTGAAGTTACAATCTTTCGTGTGGTTGAAACAGTTGACATTGTTCAGGGCATGAACATTCTTAGTGACTTTTTGTCTTTTGAGCTTTTACATACATGTATTATTATTAATCAAGAGCTATTAAGGAAATGGTCAAAACTATTGAGCTCGGACAGGACCTACTGCTTTACAAAACACTGGTCTCTTTATGCACATTCCCTCCCCCACCTTAATGCTGTTGTCTTGTTGGTATAGCCCCCATTTTACCAGGAGAAGAAACTGGGCCAAAGTTTTCCACCTTCATGTGTCATTTTAGTAGCAATGCAAACTTCACATTTTTTAGGCCAATAAATGTCCATTAGCCTAATCAGATAGGTGATATCTTGCATAGCCCCCCTGCCACAATACAAGGTGGATCCTCTTCTAGTATACTTGTTATGACCACTTCCTTTACATATTATTATTGTCTTTTAAGTTATTACAGGGCTGTTCTGAAAACCACTCTAGTGATAAATGCATCCTGTTTAAAGATTACTATTAATGCGTTTTGGCATAAAAATAACAGTGTCACTCAGTCCAAATGGATAAAATTTTCAGGAAAACATTTTATTTCATTCCAAAATGCTTGATTTTCCGACCTAGTTCAAACTCTGACAATTCTAGCATTTACATTGTGCATGATCCAGACCATTATTATGACCAGAGAGTGCTTTTAGATAAAGGCCTAAAATACAAGCTGTTGGCAATAATTTCCTAGAATTACTTAGGAGGTTCTTGCACTGAATTGTCTCAGTTTTATAATTTCAAAGTAAGTAAAGCTAACTCAAGAAATAATCCTAGGGGGGGAGGGGGGTACTCCCTATAATGGGCTATACGGTGATGCTCCGGCCGAAAGGGGTACCTTTTTTAGGCTGGTGGTATATGAAAGGGTCGGGATTTTACGAGTTGAAGTATATGAAAGGGTAGGGATTTCACGCAGAATAGGAAAGGGTAGCGAAAACACAAGTTGAAGCATAAAAAAAGTAGGAAAAACTGCCATTAAGTATTATAAAAAGGGTCTGAAAATATATCAAACAGACGCACGTAAAGGCTGTATGAAAGGGGTACCGTTTTCAATGAAATGTATATGAAAGGGGTACCTTTTCTGTCAAAAAGGGCATATGAAAGGGTAAGGGTTTGGACCTTGGGGCAGAGCATCCCCGTACAAACCTTTGTTGAGTACCCCCCCCCCCCCCCCCCCCCCCCCCCCCCCGGGGAAATAATAGCTTTTATAGCATCAATTTGCCAATAAATTCCCTCATTGATGAAGGATACCCTTCTGTCAGTAAGAAATGCCAACAATACAACTGGTATTAATGGTTCATCTAAAACTCATGGTCCATAGAACATTAATTTTTGACAACTACAGAGAATTTTCTGACATAGTGCAAAAGAGAGAAACAAATACATTGAAAAAAATGCAAAACTTATGGGAGGTGTGACTACCCTGGTTTTACATTAAACTTTTAAGAAACTGGGTCCACAAATAAGGTAAAATGAGGAAAAATGAAACAAAATGAGGAAAAACTTCTGGGCCTTTTGATTTTAAGTTATTTTCAAACTTTGAGTAGCTGGCCATCTTTACCGTTGTTGTTGGTCATAATAGATGCTGCCAGTTATTAATGACAACCCTAGACACCTCAAGTAAAAGTACAAATACTCATGCAGTCACCATTCCACAAAAACAGCAGAAGAATCCCTTACTAAATCCCCCTTTTTTGGATGAATATCTTACTGGTCAGGGGACTTTTTTAAAGTTAATTAACTTTGCAATTTTACAATGCTTCTGGTCAAAGAGTCCACACCAGAGACAAGTGGATGATCACAATATATGCAGCTGCCTTCCAAAAACATCTCGTATCAAAAAATGCCAAGACAATGCCATAAAGCTACTCACTCTTACGTAAATTTATGGAAAATTTAAGGATTTTAAAATGTGCTAAATTGTTTTAAATATAAAAAACTGTCAAATTTTAATTAATTCTCAACGATCAGGGGAGGTTGAGTATCTTTTCTCTGGTATTTTTTAAATAATTGGAAAACAAAATGTGCGATGAATAAACTGTAAGCTTATAAGCTTCAATTATACATGTAAGCTTACTTGTTTCGAACATTTCTCAATCTCTCTGTATGATACAGAGAGATTGTCTTTGACATTTAATACGAACATTTTACAGTATTTATAAGCAACCGCTATAAATGTAATAAATCCATAGGTTATATCTGATTCACAAGCTTTCCAGCCTAAAAAAGTAAACAAAAACACCTGAATATCTTGAAAGTATAAAAGGAGATCCTTCGTCACCTTGTTTTTCATCGCGGTCTGCGTGCTTTCTTTCTGCAAATTGTGACTCAGCTTTGCTTTGATGTGAAGTCCGCATCTTCTTTAATTATGATTTCCGAGGCAAGCTTACATGTAATGGAGCATTCATTTATTTCTCGTAACTGCCTCAAAATACACCACACATTATACTTTTTAGTCAGCCATTTTGAAGGGAAGAAAGAGCTGACCAATCAGAGCTCGTGAAAGAATGCCACAAATCAACTGCCATTCAGCGGTCCTGTTAGATCAGCCTCGGCCAGGGTCTTCTCCGCTCGACCCGCCATTTTGAATTTGAAAAAGCGGAGAAGGCCCTGGGGACGAGGTTGGCCACTTCTAACCAGAGGATGGTGAAATTACAAACACCCACTGTCTTGTACGATGGTTTTGACTTTGTAATTGTTGCTTGTTCCCACAAATGGTCACCTGTGATCGATATAATCGGAAGCATCTGGTGACCCCTATAAACTGTAGTAAGCCACCTTAACGAATTTACAATTCGTCTGTAAGCTCGCTGTGCAGTATAAGTAATATTTATATTGTGTGATTTTGTTCCGGTTTTTCTTGTTGTTATCGGTATAATAACAGTTTATTTAATACTTACACTCCTTGTGGAAAAGCCTCTTTCGTTTTCCTGCTGCTTCTGACTGCAAAGTCTCGGAATCTTCCTGCAAATCGAACGCACCAAGCAATGCTGAACCCTGATTAACCTTGGATCGATCTACTGTAGCCAGCGTTTCTCCGATAGAAAAAGCTTACAGAATAGATGATAATATATGCCACAAAAGCGTCATAAATTTCACTATTCCTCTTAACTTCTAATAATTAAAAATAAAGACTAGAGTGAACTGCAATCGAAAAATCCACTTCATTTACCTCAACATCGTCCTCTCCGTCTGCCATTTTGATGTCTGTTCGGTACCAGTTTCTCCGCGTCTCGAGTTACTAGAATCCAGACCCCCATCAATCCCGAAAGAAGGAAATTTGGTTCGAGATATCGAAGGTTCGAGTTATCGAGGGTAAATTTGCAAGCCATCTTTAGCATAAAAAAAGTTTGATTCGAGTTATCGGGATTCAACTGTACATCGATACTCTGTAACATGCTCCTAAGACCATTATTAGTATTATAGAGAAATGATCTTATTTTCTCTTGTATTTAAATAATACTTCAGTATTGTTTGCCTGCATGACAGGCGCTTTATGAGCCAAGCGCGTAGGATCTCTTTACTCATTATTTTACGAGAATATAATTTTAAAAATATTCAGTTGATGATTGCGCGCGCGAATGACGTAGACCAAGAGAGCATAAACGGGGGCTTTATGCTCTCTTGCGTAGACAGATGATTTCACAGATTTATGATGAAACATCGCCACAGCAACTAGCAATGTTTATACATAAATAATGAGCACAACTGCGAGTTTTTTGAAAAGCAGCTGAGCTTTTAATTTCCTGGAGTTGTGCATGTGTGTTGTTGTGCGTAATTCTTATAAATGAGCAAAAAGAATCGCCCTCAAGCTGACTGAGACATGAAGCACGAAAATTTATGTTTGGAAACTTCGTCACAGACTCGCAGGTGAAAAAGTTTCAGTTTTTATCTTTTTATGCGGAAACTCGGATGTAAAAAAAAACTTTTTCTTAAGCCTTCATTTTATTGATTTCCTCAACAAGTCAGCCATGCAAAAACATACTAGAAGTAATTGTATTGGCTGTTACGGTATGTCTTTCAAATCTCGATTTCCCGGGTTGATTTACGCGCGGTCGATAACAAACCATCAGACCAATATAGGATACCAATTCTTTCTTTATTCCTAGATCCTATTCATTTGGCCTTGAGGCGTCCTTATATCGAAGCGGTCAACTGAAATCATTACATTAAGAAAACATATAATCAAAACATGCGATGCGCACATGGAAATTAAGAAACTTAAGAACGGTGAAAATCTAGCAATAAATCTCGCTGTAGAATCACGAACTAACATAATATGATGACTATAAAACTGTAAGTAAATTGTTGCTTACCAACGTTCGCGGGTCCTGATTATTAAATCGAGAATTTGTTCTAACTTGTCTTCTAAGATCTTGATCACAAGGGGTCTTAACTTGAACTGAAACACGAGCTATATGTTTTCCTAGCTAATGCGCTAATGGCTGTAAAACGTCAATCAAATCAGAAATATTTCACAGCTTATCGGAAGCTGTTACAGTCTCCCCTAAATTAATTCTTTAATTTACTCTAATCTTATCGCTAATAATAACAAAAATTGTCTTATTGTTCATCTTATCTACGTTTAACATGTCCATGGCCCATTTATACTGGGTTCTCATGTATTTTGTGATTGCTCCTCGACGGGAATTCCTGGTCTTGACGCAGCTTGTGTTGACATCAACAGCACCAGCTTGTGAATTGGTCTCTCCAACGTTGACAGCGGCTGATTTCTCTTTCCGTTTGATGATAGGTTCCGACTGCCAACTTCCAGTCTCACCTTGCGTACTAATCCATCTCCGCTCGGCAGAACTTCAACAACACGACACACTCTCCACTGGTTTCTAGGTAGGTCATCCTCCTTGACGATAACCACATCATTCCTTTGAAGATTCTTCCTTGGGCGGGTCCACTTCTGCCGTTCCTGCAAAGAAAGGAGAAATTCTTTCTTCCATCGACACCAGAATTCGTTGGTTAGGTGCTGTACCCGTCGCCACCATTTCCTTGAATAGAGGTCGGCAGACTGGAATACTCCTGGCGGAGGCAAAACAACCTTAGTCTTCATGGTGAGGAAGTGATTCGGAGTGAGCGCTTCTGCCGAGCCAGGTGATGTGATGCTTTCTGCTGTTAGCGGTCGACTGTTAACCACTGCCTCTGCTTCGCACATAAAGGTCCGTAGGGCTTCATCGTTCATTTGCTGGCCGTTCTTTTCCAGTAGAGCTGAGAGCACGCTTCTCACAGTTCGAATTTGGCGCTCCCAAATTCCACCCATGTGGCTGGCAGACGGGACGTTGAACTTAACTTCGATCCAATCACAATTTTCGTTCAACATCTCTACTTTCACCTTTTCTTGATCCATTTCAGCTAGCGCTTCCTTTAGTTCTCTTCGTGCTCCAATAAAGTTCGATCCATTGTCGCTGCGCATCTGGCGCACGGGGCCGCGTCTGCATATGAAACGGCGAAGAGCGTTAATGTATGAGTCCGTCTCCAAGGAGTTAGCCACTTCCAGGTGAATTGCTCTTGTGACTAGGCATGTGAATAAGACTCCATACCGCTTGAGTTCTTTGCGTCCTTCCTTCACGTACCATGGCCCAAAATAGTCCACTCCACAGTATGTGAAAGGAGGGGTGGGTGTTAGTCTGTCCGCTGGGAGTTCTGCCATTTTCTGCTCCTGGACCCTTGCACTGAGCCTTCTGCAGGTCACGCATTCATGGATCAGCTTGGAAACCATTGTACCGCCGCCTATGATCCAGTATCCAGAGGAACGGATCTCGTTGAGGGTAATTCCCTTTCCTTGATGCAGAGCTTTCTCATGGTAGTGTCGAGCTAGAAGCTTGCTTGTGTGTCCTTGTCCTGGCAGGACAACGGGATGCTTTATGTCTTGAGATATGCTTGCTTGATTGATGCGTCCACCAATTCTCACTAGATTGTTCTGGTCTAGGAATGGATCTAGACGGGAGAATGGACTGGCTCCTTTAGCTTCATCCCTTGTAGCCAGGTTCTTCAGTTTACTGATTTCTTCCTTGAAAGCTTCTTTCTGCACGTGTCTTATGATTTCTTGTTCTGCTGCGTTTAACTCTTCTACGTTAACCGAGTTATACTTGCATGTTGCAGATCTTGTCTTCACGCCTTCCGTAGTCATCTGCTTTCCACGAGCTCGGTCCAGTAGGATCTTTCGGTACCGCAGACACACAGCTACGGCGCGTTTTGCTCTGAACCAGCTTGAAAAGTATTCCAGGCGTTGAAGCAGGGTCGCGGGTTGTTCCTTGCTTGTGACGCTAGTAGCTAAAGATGATGCTTTCTTTACTTCCTTGTCATCCAGCTGGAGGAGTTCGGGTTCACTCTTATCGAAGTCCTTCCAGTTACCATGGTGGTCCCACAGAAAGGAGGGTCCCCGTAACCATCTTGAGGATTGTAGGAGGTCTTTGGGACTCAGACCACGAGAAGCATCGTCAGCAGGGTTGTTCTTTCCGTCAACGTAATGCCACTGTTCTGGTACGGTGCGTTCCCTGATTTGTTGCACTCTGTTCGCAACGAAGGTATGGAAGCGACGTGCATCGTTGTGGATGTATGCCTGAACCACTTTGCTGTCGGTCCAGAACACTTCTTCCACTTCGTTGTACCTAAGCTCTCGGCTCAGTATGTCGCTAACTCTGACGGACACCAGGGCGGCTGTTAGCTCAAGGCGCGGTATGGTGATCGGTTTTAAAGGAGTCACACGTGCCTTCCCCATCACCAGTGAGCAGTGTACTTGGTTGTTTGTGTCCACGAGACGGAGGTACGAACACTGGCCGTACCCTTCTGTGCTAGCGTCCGAGAAGTGATGTAACTCAATCTTCTTGAGGTTGTCCATTTCCTTTGGCTTGAAGCATCTTGGAACTTCTATCATCTCCAGAAGGGGAAGTTCGCTTCGCCACATCTCCCACTGCATCCTTAGTTCGTCGGGTATAGCATCGTCCCAACCAATGTTTTCCTTGCACGGCAGCTGCAATATTCTCTTCCCTCGAAGTAGAAAGGGTGCAGCAAAACCAAGCGGGTCGTAGACTGAGCTTACGGTCGATAAGATGCCACGCCTTGTCAGTGGTTTATCCTTAAGGATGATGCGGAACTTGAACGCGTCGTTTTCAATGTTCCATTCCACGCCGAGCACGCGTTCGGGAGGAAGCAGGTCGCGGTTCAAGTCAATTTCTTTGATCTCCTTTGCGCGCGACGCCACGGGTATGGACTCTACAACTTCTTTGCTGTTGGATATGAATTTATGGAGTCTGAAGCCGCCTCTCCTGCAAATCTCTGTGCCGGTTTTAATCAATTCAATAGCTTCTGGCACCGTAGGGACTGACTTTAGCCCGTCATCAACGTAGAAATTCTCCTTAATGAAGGAGGCTGCCTTCACTCCTAAGTCATTTGCACCATCGTCAGCGGCAGTTCGTAGGGCTAAATTAGCGCAGCCAGGAGAGGAGGTGGCACCAAACAAATGTACTGTCATTCTGTATTCTGCTGGTTCCTTTGTGGTATCTCCTTCGTCCCACCAGAGAAAGCGAAGAAAGTCGCGATGCTCCTCGTTGACGTGGACCTGGTGGAACATGCCCTCGATATCGCAAGCAAATGCCACGGGTTCTTGTCTGAAACGACACAGGACGCCAACCAGGGTGTTCGTCTGATCAGGTCCTTGTAGAAGATGGCGATTAAGGGAGTGGCCCTGGACCTCCGCTGAACAATCGAAGACTACTCGTAGTTTCTCGGGCTTCTTGGGGTGATACACCCCATGATGAGGAATATACCACGCTCTTTCACATTGCTTTGGGGCCTTCTCTGCATGACCTTCTTCCAACATCTTCTCCATGAATGCCACATAATCTTCTTTGTACTTTGGGTCATTGGCAAATTTTCTACTTAGCTGCTTTAGTCTAGCTTCAGCGAGCTTCCTGTTGCATGGTAAGTGAACGTATTCGTCGCGAAGTGGTAAGGGAACTTCATAGTGTCCATCGTCTGCTTTATGAATACCGCCAGAAGTTATATTCATAAACTTCAAATCTTCCTGAGACATCGCTAAGTTAGTTTCTTGAGTCTCTGAAAAGTCCTGCTCGAACATTTTCCTGATGGACGAAGGAGCCATGATCTCTTTACAACTTTTTGAGGGGATGAACATGCCAGTCGATTGTTCTTCGTCTGATATTTTCTGTGTGGCAATACGGTGGCATGCAGCTGTCTCCCCAGTGTCGTCTCCACGATCTTCGTAACCTTTAGCTCCTACCACTCCCCATCCTAATGTTGTGCGTATGGCGTAGGGGTCATTTGACCTTCCAGGGACTATGGATCTTGGCTTTAAGGCACGCACGCAATTGTTGCCAATCAATAAACCAATGCTTAAGTGTTCATCGTATGGCGGGATCTCGTCTGCAATTCTCTCTAGGTGCTCGTACTCGCGGGCGGTTTCGGGACGAGGAATTTGTCCACGTAGGCCTGGTATACGACTTCTCGTGTAAGCCTTTGGGAGAGGTATGTCGACTTGACCGTCGAGGCGCGATACAACCAGACCGTCGATTCTTTGCGTGTCGATATTCTCTATGGCGTGCATGGTACCCAGCTCTAGCTTTACGGCAGGACCAGTTATTCCAAGGTTCCTTGTTACGTCGTCGGTAATGAAGCAGGTATCACTTTGATCATCTAGCACGGCGTAGACCTTAACTCGACGATTTTGGTCATCCTTGTGGTGAACCCATACCGGAAGAATCATGGAGGTCGTAGTGTCACTACAATTCACGCAATTATTTGTCGCCTTGACGCTTTCTTTCGTGCTGTCTTCATTTTTCTCTTCAGGTGGGAAGCGATGGAGAACGGTTGCATGTGGCTTCTTGCACAACTCGCACTGGATTTTACGTTTGCAGTGTCGTGCCATGTGGCGTGGGCTAAGGCAGGAGAAGCATAATCCTTTAGACATGCAGAGGTCTTGTCTTTCCTTGACTGACTTTCCTAAGAAGTCCTTGCACGCGACGAGACTGTGATTTCCCTTGCACAACAGGCACAAACTCGTGTCCGTGGGATCTTTACCCGATGGTTCGTCGCCTTGATTGAAATGGGTGGTGCCACGTTGTCTCTTATTATCTCTTTTCTCAGGGCTCCATCTCGTTTTGTCAGTAGAGGGGCTTCTTTCTTTCTCTAGTTCTTTCCTTGTTAAGGTCAGAGCGTCATGTGAGAACACGGGATGATTGGCGTCACGGGATGCCTCTTGCGTAAACTCGACGAAATTTGCAAAGGTGTATTCACCGTACCTCGCCTCTACTTTCTTCGCGCTTTCTCTCCACTTGTTGCTATAGTAGATGGGCAAGCGAGCCGCAAGCTCTCGGATGGTCGAGTAACTTTCAAGTTCCTTTAGGTATTTCACGGATTTCATTGTTTCTTGAGCCATAACAAGAAAGTCGCTAAATTCTTGTAGTTTTGCGCTTGTTACGCATGGTGACCAGTTTCTCAGTTTGTCTCTGTACGCTTCGTAAATTCTGAATGGTTCTCCGAAGCGTTCTTTTAGCGTTTTCCTGGCTCTGTTGTAAGCGTCTTCTGTCCGCAATCCTAGCAAGCCGCTGATCGTTTTTTGTGCCGCTCCGCTCGTGTATTCGCCAAGATAATAAAGCTTGTAATTGGGAAGGACTACTTGGTCTTCTATCAGTGCGTCAAAGGCGTTTTCCCATTTTGGATACTCTAAGATGTCGCCGTCGAATACTGGGGGCTTTGGAACTGGAACGGTCATCCTTCGCAGCAGTTCGACTTGTGTTTTCTGTATTTCGGCGTTCTCTTCCTGAATGCGCCAAAACTGAGGATTATATTGCTCGGAGGATTCAGTCCTCGCCGTCGATTGGATGGGATTTCGGGGAACAAAGGTAGGCGTATTAACGTCCAGTCGCGAGGGAAGGTTGAGCGGTGTTCTTGTGGTTGTATTCGTGATTTTTGTGTTCGTATCGCGTGATTGAGACGACGTTGTAGTGGGAACGATGGGAGCGTTAGCCTCGTCGTCTTGTCCTTTAATTGCGTCGGGAACACTTGTATTCGCCTGTGATTGGGCAAGGAAATCAGTGTCGGAAATTTTTAACTGCCTTTGCTTTCCTGTTAAGTCAGCGGAATTTGAGGCTTCTTTTAAGGTGACGGTGTCGTTCAATTAGGATTCTTGGAGTATTTTCTGAATTGCTTCGGCCGCAGAAAGTTCTCCATGCAATTCCTCTTTCTCATTTAAACGCTCTAGCTCCCTCTCTTGTTGTTTTAATTCGTCTCGCCGCCTGTCGATTTCCTGGCGCCTTGTTAGAGTATCTAATTTCGCCTTAAGCTTCGCAGTTTCGATTGCTGCGCGCTTGGAGGAGGAGGTTGAAGACGAACGAACGGACGACGCAGATTTCTTGGAGCGTAGTGATCTTTGCGAGAGGAGCTCGAATCTTTCTACTTCTTGGTCTTTGATTCGTACTTTGATGTCTGCTAAACATTCTAATGCGGCGTCGTTCAAGCCAAGATATTTATCATGTTCCCTTTGTTCTCTTTCATAGAGTCCTAATCTAATTACCAGATCAGTCACGTTATCATGTACGGCCTTGAAGTTGTTTAATTCAGCTTCCAAACTGTCTTTGCAAGCATTAAGCTTTACCAGATCCGCTGGCTCTCTCAATGATTCATAGATCGCGTCTATGCGGGATCGGACATTTTTTGCTGCTCTTTCTTTCTTCTTTGTCCCGATTTCTAAGTCGAATTGTAAACCCTTTTCGGTGCGGTTTCTGCCGTGACGTTCCGATCGTGCTTCGCATTCTTCGGTATCGACGTGGCTGTCTTCTTTAGTTCCTTTGTTGTCACCACGTGCACCTTCAGATGTTTTAACTTCAATATTTTCTACGTTATCGGAATCCATTGTCTAATTTCGGTTCATAATTCAAGTCATATGAATTTCTTTTCAATTTGAGTCCTTAGTGTTCACTTAACCCTCGTTGTTGACTGTTACGGTATGTCTTTCAAATCTCGATTTCCCGGGTTGATTTACGCGCGGTCGATAACAAACCATCAGACCAATATAGGATACCAATTCTTTCTTTATTCCTAGATCCTATTCATTTGGCCTTGAGGCGTCCTTATATCGAAGCGGTCAACTGAAATCATTACATTAAGAAAACATATAATCAAAACATGCGATGCGCACATGGAAATTAAGAAACTTAAGAACGGTGAAAATCTAGCAATAAATCTCGCTGTAGAATCACGAACTAACATAATATGATGACTATAAAACTGTAAGTAAATTGTTGCTTACCAACGTTCGCGGGTCCTGATTATTAAATCGAGAATTTGTTCTAACTTGTCTTCTAAGATCTTGATCACAAGGGGTCTTAACTTGAACTGAAACACGAGCTATATGTTTTCCTAGCTAATGCGCTAATGGCTGTAAAACGTCAATCAAATCAGAAATATTTCACAGCTTATCGGAAGCTGTTACATTGGCCTTATGGTTTCATCGCAAGGTCGAAACATAATTCTCCTTGTTTATTGCCACGCATGGATTATTATCTCAATTACAAGAAGTTCTCGTTACATCAGGATTTGGCAATCAAGCTGATCATTTTCGATATTCTCCTCTCCTGTTTGTTTGATAGGGTGGTACTGACCGCGGACTCTAAATAGTTCATGTTCATCACTCTAACTAACTGCGTAATCTGCTTTGGCAGGAATGAGAAGAAATCTCTGCTGGATTCTGATTCATTGGCCTTATCCGACCTTATCCCGGGCACAAATTCGCTCACGTGTCGCCAACCGCAACAACTGATCACTGATCCTCCTCCTTCTCTTCATCTTCTCAAGTTGTAGTTAAGATGACTATATCGGAGAGAATCAGGAAATACGTTTCGCTGCCTGTTCAAGTACGTTTTTATAAAAAAACAAACTGAATTTTTCATCTTAGTTTTTTACTCTGTTTTATAACGCAGAACGCAGGTTTTATCTCGGCAATATACCACGAAGAAACTCGGCAATATGTTGATCCAACTTTTGTCGGTCACCATCTTGGTACACCGGCAATTCAATGCCAGCGTACCGCGCGAGTTCTCCCCAGCTCTCCTCAGTCATGGCCTTCAGCTCAATGCCGGCAGAAATCATCCTTAGCATTCCTTGCTGAGCATTTTGAATATCTTTTTTAAGAGTGGGTGAGGGAAGCATGTCTACTTTGTACAACTGACAGAGATTTATAGTGAGTGTTATTGCGTGCGATGAGCAGTACAAATTGTAGAAAGTGACCAGGTCTTGTGCACACTCTTTCCTCTTCAGCCCAGATCTCTTACCGTGGTGCCTGGTTGACCTAAAGCAAGGCTGTTTGTTCATGTACATGTTAATATTCCCTCCCTTCTGATCTCGTAGGAACTTAACAGCTTCTCTAAACTCTTCATCTACCAGCATGAAATATTCCGCATGAATGGTATTTCTCCTCTTGCCCTCAAAACAATTTCCATATCTGGCGTGGAATATCAACCGATCAACATGGTCGGTCAAACGGACATAGACCACAACCGTTGCGGCGTAGTCAGCTTCTGGTTTCAAATGCCTAGTCTTTTTCCCAACGCGACAGTTCGACCTATGCAAGCATTTAAAACTAATGTTATCTTTTTTTCTTTCCGTGACGTGATAAAACATGGCACAAAACTGTGCTTGAGTGAGTGCCAAGGGGTTTTGCCCTCCAACTTTATGATTGTCTTTGTGATCATTAACAATACTCGTCTTACTACACTCTTTACTCGCTTTTAACTGAACCGAAGACCACTCTCCTAGTGAAGAAAGCTGTCGGTAATCGATCAATTCCACTGTATTCCAATCCATGGTAATCACAAAAATATGGTTTTCAAAAACAACGAAAAGTTGAGATAAAGGTTCCGGTCCAGCAATAATATTGGAAGGCGTCAGATATTTATATGGAGAAGGAGAAGAAGCTTTGTTTGTCATTTCGATGATAGTTTGCCCTTCCGACTTTTGATAACAAATTATTTTTTTCATCAAATGTGGCTCCCCGTCCAAGCTGTATACCTTAGCGCTGTTGTCGCCGGCATCTGTAATAACTAGATAATTGTTCGGTGCAAAACAAACGTTGTATGGTCTTACAAGATTTTGCTTTGTCGTTATATTTGCTGGCCTAGCATCATCTTCTCCTCCTCCGCCGTACAACTCCACTCGACCTTCACTTCTTTTCACAATTGCTACTCGTCCTCGCGCGGAAATGGCCAGCGCCACTTCGCTCACGACTCCTCTTTCGCCCATTACTTAATATTTTGTTTCGGCGAAGCAGAGCGCAATTTTATAGTAGCCAAAATCGCGTCACAGGTTACGAGAGCACTGACTGATCAGTTCCGCGAGCAAGGTTGCATGAAGATAAATGGAAGTACACTAAAAAACAACTGAGTTTGAAGTACTTGAGACGATGCCGGAAACACAAGAAAAATATTTCAACACACCACCTCCCGTTTGCTTTATAATAGTATGCAGCGTTTCTTAGAAGACATGGCCACCTGATTTCCGAGAAAAAAAAACAGTGAAGTAATTTTCTAGAAATAGCTCTGGTATTGCGGTCATTGTGCATGTGATTAACATGTGCAAACGGTTACTATTTTTTACCGTCTTGAGCAAAACATAATAAAAGATTTGTTATGACAAGACTGAAATATCAAAATAATTTTACATGAGCTTGAAATTAAATCAAGCTTTATAAATTCAGTCTGTCGAAAAGAAAAGCTGCTTTTCCACGATGTATCACAATAGTTATTCTAAGGTGGTCGCTGGCGGTCTTTAAGTTTGAATCATATGAACTTGCAGTAGTAATTTCAATGTACAAAACTAACCTATCTGCGAAAAATATTGCAATTTTCGTTTTCATGGAGTTGTACCGTAACACATGCATTGCATGATTCAATTTGCGTTTGTGGAGACATCAAAATACGATCGAGCGAGTGGTCATTATCAAAAATCATCAAATTTTATTTACGTGTCAAAGCTTTCTAGCTCAATTTTCCAATTATTAAAGCTAAATGGTGAAACCCAACTAAGAACTTCAAACTAAAAACTAATAACTAATTTCTTAAATATTTACAGATTTACACTGACATAAAAATTTGTAACAAATAATGTCGCTCACCAGAGGTTATAAAAAACAATCAGGAAAACTTGAAATCACAGATCACCAGCGTTGAAAGTGGTCGCAGTCGCTTGCGAGAGGTTTCCATCGACTTTAATGATTTCATTGACGGGTGTTTTGAATTGGTATTTCATCCTGGAAATACATGGAGGCCAGTCGACTGTATCGTGACTACAGATTCTTCTCTTCTGTTTGCTGTTGTAGACGATCTGGATGATCGTGAGTGCACGGTACGATATTTCATCAGTGACTGAACCAGGTTAAACATTATGATTCCGCTTCCTTATTTAATAAAGTAGTCGAATCATGGAATGTAGCTAATTAGGTGAGTGATCAATACCTAAATCACAAGTTTGCGCTCTCCTTTAATATAAATCAATAATGAATTCGTACACAAAGGCTTCAGTGATGTGTAGACAGCCTGGAACTTCCATCTATTTGCACCAAAGCCTAAAAGTGCTTTCCTTTCTAGCTAGTGTTTGATTTTAAATAAATGATACCACAGTTTATTGATCTGAAATCTCTGCTAATGAAATCGCATATATAAGGACTATTTTTAAGTCATATTTGACTCTCAGCTGAACAAGGCTGAAGTCACAAACGCTGGTTCTGAATTTTTGCTTGTGGATGCATGAATCCGGACTGAAGTCAACGTTCATGCGGAAGTAATTCATGTAGGTTCAGTATTTGTCTTCCAATAGTTACAATACGAAATTTTCATTTAGAACTCCTAATTTCGAACATATTCAGTGCAAGCAATTGGTTGAGTTTCCCTATGACTAGATGTCAAACCGGGATGTAGCCGTTGGGCAGAAAAGGGCATTCAACTGCCCAGCACTCAACCCCGGAGCTTACCCGGGGGGGGGGGGGGGGGGGGGGGGGGGGGTACTCCCATATATGAGCTATATAGGTATGCGCCGCTGTGAAAGGTATGGTTTTCAGGCAGTTTAGTCTGGGATAGGGTATAGTAATCAGAGGTTTTTGGTCTAGAATAGGGTATCATTTTCCGCGAAACTGACCAGTTGCGTGAAGAATTTGGTATAGACAAGGTTTTACTGGCAAATGGCATTTATAAATCGGTACGGCGGGCCGTTTACGGCATTTTTACTGACCCCTGGCATCTTAGACTATGATTGTGAACGAGTTTCTGGAAAATAGCGAGTCTGGAATAGGTCTAGGATAGGGTAGGGTTTTTCGGTGTTTAGTCTAGAATAGGGTTGCAAAATTCAGCTAAAATGGTCTAGTATAGGTTAGGGGTCTCAGAGTCCCAGCGGCACATCCCCACCCAAAAATTTGCCGAGTACCCCCCCCGGGGGGAGCTTACATTGTGCTAACTGCTATCCTGTGTTTTCATATTTTCATACTTAGCAGCCAGTAATCGGCGTTCTCTTCATTTCCAAGAGAAAGTTGTCAATATGATGGTCCAGCTTTTGTCTGTCGCTGTCTTGGTATGTAGGTAATTCAATGTCGGCATATTCAGCAAGATTCTTCCAGCTTTCTTGAGTCATAGCATTTAGTTCAATATTAGACTGAGATAACAAGATTTTCAGGCCTAGTCGAGCATTCCTTATATCCTGTACAAGGGAGTTTTCTTGTGGTAGCATTAACATGTCGACCTTGTATAACTGGCAGAGATATATTTTTAATTTTATACCGTGAAATAAGCAATGAAGATTAAAGAAATTGATCAGATCTTGTGCACAGTCTTTTACTTTGAGTTCCGTCTTCTTGCCATGACCTGTCGATTTGAAGCAAGGCTGTTTGTTCATGTACATGTTAATATTTCCTCCTTTCTGATCTCGTAGGAACTTAACAGCTTGCCTAAACTCTTCATCCACCAGCATGAAATACTCTGCATGAGTTGTGTTTGCATACGGACCTTCGTAACAGTTGCCATATCTAGCATGAAATATCAAACGACCATTACTGTCCAAAACTCGCACATAAATAACAACCGTTTCAGCAAATTTCCTTTTATCCCCTCGCCTTCCAACGTTGCACTCCGATCTTTGAAGACATACAAATCCGGCATGACTAGTCTCTGTGACATGATAGAACATACCACAAAACTGGGCTTTAGTTATTGCCAAGGGATTGAATCCTCCAACCTTGTGGTTAGCGGTATGATCTTGGACTGTGCTTACATTATCACACACCAAACCTTTGTCATATTGTACAAAACGCCAGTCCATAGGCGAACAAATTTGAAAATAACTAATAAGACTCAGTTTATTCCAGTCCATACTGATAAGAATTATATCTGTACCGCATGTGACAAATAACTGGGATAAAGGAGCCGGGCCAATAACAATGTTTTGGGGAATTCGAATTGTTTGGAGACCCACAAGTTCTCTTGAAGCCGCCGTGAATTCCATGTTCATACCGTTTGTATCGCGGCAAACGTCAAGTCCAATAACAATTTGATTGACTTGTTTCTGATCTCCTTCTAGGTCAGTAAAAATCTTGACACTGTTGTCTCCCACGTCTGAAACAACAAGATGGTGATTTGGCGCAAAAGAAACGTCGTAAGGCTTTTTGAGACCCTTCCTAAGCTTTCTAGCTGTCCACTGTTGTTCAGAATTATCAGTTGTTCCTTTGCCGTATATAACAATACAATTTTCATGTTTCTTCAACACAGCCACTTTACCGTGATCAGACATTGCTATTCTGTCGCCTTCAAAGGTTTGTAACACACCTTCCGCCATTATTATCAGTGATTCGGTTCTCTGCCCGGACAGGCTTCCTGACCACAACGCGAATCGTTCGAACGAAAACTATTTTTCGGGCAAGTTTTAAGAGGATTCTTTCATGTTAAAATATGATGAATAATTTCGTTTTTCGATTCCAAAGATAATATCTTGCAGCTTTTCTCGGAAAACCAGCAGGACGTTTCCAAGAATAGCACATGGCGTAACCGGTGGTGCCCGACTATATATCATTAACATAATAAACTGCAGGGCTGATCTGACTACGTAGGAAAAGACTTTGCGAGACACCATCACGACAGAAACCGATAGTGTCTCGCAAAGTCTTTTTGCATTTTGTGTGCTCAACGGCCACTGCGTATGCAGGCGAGAGAGACTAGGATAAACAAGACTACGTTTTTTAAAAAGTAAGACACGAACAGCCCAACTAAAAATCGCAAACGTGCAAACCGAGAATGAACTGTACAGTATGTTGCCCAGTTTCCGGCCACTTTAGTTTGTAATCGCTATAACTTCTTGTTTTTGTGCGGAAAATTTCTCAATTTCCTTTCAAAGACAGTTCATGTACTTACCTTTAAAATGTTCAATGATTGGCGGCTTTCCCCAAGTATTAAAGAAATTATACCAAAAAGTCCAACTTAAAAGTAAAATTGAAGAATTAAAACTTAACTGGACGAACAGAAGACAGCAAACACTCGAACGAAAACGGAACAGTTTGGTGACAAATTTGGATTTTGAAATAATCAGTTGTACCTAAAAAAACATGTACTTTAGTGAGCTCACTAAAAACTTATTAATTGACAACATAGATTGATAATATGGAAAATTTTATCTTCTTATAGAAGGTCTGTCATTCTCGTCAGGGGCACAGTGAACAGACCCGGTAGAGAGATTAATTTATAGCAAAACACTCCCGAAGTATAAATAAATATGCGTACGAGAGACAGGTCAACTTACAATGAAATTGAAGATTTATTTGCAAATAAATTCGGTAAATTCTCTATCGCACGTTTCAAACCGTGGTACCACAGCTGGCCCTACGTGCCTGAGCTGATTGATATCAATCTGTATAGTTTATTTATATGGTAAAGTTCCTGTGTTGATCTTATAGAATCCGGATTTTATGAATGCGCGAAGACGCGCGTGGGAATTGCTAAACTCACGAAGGCTTTTACGTAAAAACAAGTCCGGTGACTCCCACTTTTTATTGTTTCAATGTAATATAATTATTGAGAGGAAACGTCAGACAAAAAATTAAATAATTCTACGGAAGGAAATTTGCACTGCGTGAAAATTGTCTTTATCCAAATTTACAAAAATTCCGCTCCGTAGAATTTTTTTAAAATCATTGTGCATTTTCCTTTTCAAATGCCAAAAGCTATTATTAAAAAAAAACAGGGGGTCACCGGGTTAATTTTCTAACTATTAGTGCCACAAGCTAAAAAGTAGGGCTGAATAATCCTTTGGAAACGTTGCCATGGAAACCGCTAATGAAGAAATAACACTTACTTTTGGTCAACTATAAATTATATAGTTCAACCCTACAAAAGTGTTACAGTCGCCTTGATCTGTCTTTTTGTTCTATTCTTTCAAAGTTACAAACCGTCAAAAAGCTGAAAACTGGTACCAGCCACCTTAATACCGAGAAAGTTGAACAATCTCGTTGCCAGGGTATTCTCCTCGTTCAAAATAGCGGAGCGTAGAAACCCCGGTATGCAGGGCTTTCTCCTCGTTCAAAATGGCATTCCAGATTGCAATAAAATAGATATTGCTGTCAATCACTGGAAATGAACCTACGAAAACGACGTTTCATCATGGTCACGTGACATAAAATTGTAATACCTTATTTGGAAAATAGTTGTATCCCTGCCGTTCGCGTGAGAAATATACGCGAAGCTTAAGGTTACTGTCCATTTTGCATAATTTTATTTTTTTTCATTTCTGTGAAGATATAACATCAATCTAGAAAATATTGAAAGAAGCAGTTTGCAAAATCATTAAAAGAACTCGAGATATTCTTAAAAAAGAGTTTCAAGAGAATAGTTGATAAGTAGCAAAAGGTATAAAAATAATAATAATAAAAATAATATTTTAAGAGGAGGCCTCCAATCACCTAAAGGTGGTTTTCAGGAGGGTCCTCTAAATGAATGTCTAAAATACATAAAACTAAATGCGGTTAAAAACTAAGACTAACTATGATTAAAACTAAAACTAAGATTAAAATACTAAATCACAATTCAAAATGATTTAATAAAAACTGTTTCAGTTTGCGTTTAAAAATCGTTTTTGGCGTCAGTCTCTTGAGCTCACTCGGCAGGAAGGCCCAATCGTTAATTGCTTTATAATATGTTTTGTTTCTGCCCCACTCCGTTCTTGGCCTATTGACTTTGGGCATGTAACCATTTCGGGTATTATAACCGTGATGTTGGCTCATTGTAGAACTGAACACCGCGAAATGTTTGGGGATCTTTCCGTTCAATGCATCTTGCACAAGACAGCATCGATGACCGAAACGCCTCGCGTGCAATGGGGCCCACCGCAACAATGTCAGGGCCTCAGCTGATGTCACTTTTGCTTTTACAATCTTCTTACCAAAGCGATTTTGGAAAGACTGCAATTGTTTCATCTGTGTTGAAAGACCTGGCTGATCTCCCCAGACAACATCTGCATAATCCAGGTGTGGTAGGACAAGGTCATTAAAGTATGTCGTGCGACTTCTCTTATCGAGCATATGATAAATTCGGTTAAACACTGAAAGGCGATGCCCTAGTTTTTGTAAGAGGCTAATGATGTGCATCTTCCAATTCCATTTCTCATCCAGTATTACCCCTAGATACTTAATAGATGGAACACGATTTATTTGCCCTTCATCAATAAAGAACTGAAAGTTATTAAATTGCGACAACATTGTTTTGTTTCCTGACAGCATCAATTTAGTCTTCTTTGCATTAAGTGTTAATTTGTTGTTGATATACCAGTTGGAGATTAGGTTGAAGTCATATCGAAGGGCAACGTTAAGTTCTTGGGGTGTCGATGCAGCAACCACAAGAACTGCATCATCTGCATACAATATCAATTCACTCTTCGTTACACTCTTCGTTACAACAGTAGACAAGCTGTTAATGTACGCATTGAATAAAAGTGGACCTAGGATACTCCCTTGTGGTACACCCAGGTCGACTGGGTGAGTCTCTGACATTTCACCATTTATATACACGCATTGCCGTCTGTCTGAGAGATATGATTTAAACCATCTCAGACTTCTCGCTGATAATCCTATGTATTCTAGCTTTCCCAGGAGTATCCTATGGTTTATAGAGTCGAACGCCTTGGATATATCGAGAAATAGCGTACCAGTGACTTTACCTCCGTCCATGGCATCAAGCACAGAATTATTCAAATGGCCCACCGCTTGTACTGTACGACGACCACGCCTAAAACCATACTGATGTTTGTATAACAATCCTAAGTTATCCAAATAAGCACTCGTTTGTGTGTGTACGACTGTTTCCAAAACTTTACTTAGTACTGGCAACACAGAAATAGGCCTATAGTTTTCCACCAAAAGTTTATCTTCAGCCTTATACAAAGGTGTTACACGAGCGACCTTCCACAAGGTTGGAACAATTCCATCTGTGTTCGATTTATTAATGAGATATGTTATTGAGGGAGCAAGTTCCACTTCAGCATCTCTCAATAACCTTGCCGGTATTTTGTCCAATCCAGCTGCCTTGTTGACTTTCAACGAATGCAAGATCTTCGAAACAACCTTAGAACTGACACATTGAAGTTCGCATAGATTTTCACCGTCATGCAGTTAGATAACAGATTCGTATTTCTTCCAGGCATCCCTTGATACAGAGCACAATTTTTTGGTGATGCGACATCCAATGGTTGCAAAGAACTTGTTAAATTTAGAGGCGACGGCCTTAGGTTCCGATATGATATTTTTCCCATCTTACACTTGAAATGTCAAGTTTTCCTTCTTATTTCCTAAAACTAAATTCAACGTGTGCCACATCTCTTTAGGGCCCTGGGCAGATTCAATTAGATTCTTGTAATACGAAGCTTCAGCCGCCTTTATTTTCCTGTTAAGTTTTTTAACCTGCGATAATTGTCCCACTTTTCTTGTTCACCTCCTGATCTTTTAGCAACCTTAAACGCATAATCCCTCTCGGCCATTATTTCTTTCAGTTCCTTTGTAATCCACGGTTTTATTGTACGCTTGATTCTCAGCTTCTTAATCGGGGCGTGACGATTAGCAACATCGACAAAGAGAGTGTTCCAAGCAGAAACGGCATCATTTAGTTCATCAAAAGATTCAACAACACTCCAGGGAATACCAGCCACTTCACTGCGGAATTGTTCTTTGTTGTAGCGCTTGAATGACCTCATTTCGCGAATTTCCGTATGATAATCCGATAATCTCTTTCCAGAGTGCAGAGCCTTCTTGTACTTTTCCCGCTAAACTTTATCCGCGGGATCTCGCATTACATGTTATGCATATTTTGTTTACATCGCAATGCGGAGCGCAATAGGCCATTTCCGAGTTGCCTTTAGCCTCTCTATCAAAGCGAGGCTAGGTGCGAAACCTTTCATATGAAAATGAGTTTTCATTCACATACAAATAAGTTTGATTTGCATGTGAATGAAAACTCATTTTCATATGAAAGGTTTTGCACCTAGCCTCGCTTTGATAGAGAGGCCAAAGGCAACTCGGAAATGGCCTATTCGCATCGTCATAGTGATTCTATTGTAGCGTTATAGCGTATTCTCCCCGGCCATTTTCCATGTTTCACACCGTCGTCTACGCTTGTTCCAATTCCTGAAGATTTACAATTTTACTATTAAAGCCAAAGTGGAAATTTTTGGTTAGCAGAATTGTAGAGATCATGCACGAGTGAAATAACCGCGGCGAAGAGTAAAAGAATAATAAATGAATGAATAGCTTACTCGCCTGCATTTACTGCTAATACCAGCGCGTGTTTTCGGTGAGGGTCCTGAAGGTCGGGGGTCGGGGGTCGGGGGTCGGGGGTCGGGGGTCGGGGGTCGGGGGGGGGGGGGGCTTGAAAGCGAGCGCGACCATTTTGGGGTATCTTTTTACGTTTTCTTTATATTTTCTTTTTAATTTTTATTTTTATGCTTGAATTTGGGCTGAAGGCCCCCAGCCCCCACGGCTCTGCCGTAGCTGAAAACGTCTCCCTCGGTTCGTAATATAACACTTCTTTGCTAAATACATTATATTAAAGCAAGTGATTAATTCATATATTTCGTTTCAACAATCGCGATACTAAATCCGGACGACGTTTCTCCATTTTAACAAGGCAAGGTGAACAGTTTAGCAATGCTTGTCAAAATTCGTAGTTTCTGGCCAGTCTCGTCTCGTCTATCCCTGTCAAAGGGGGAGAGTCGGCTAGGGTCCCAAAGGAAGGCTACTGTTTGCTTTCAACAAAAAGGTTGCTTGCATACGTAATGTTATACGGGTTTTTTGGAGTTATGTTCTTTTGGCTGCATACATAATGTATTACGGGGCCGCATAAAAAATGTAATACGGGGTTGCATACATACGCAAGTGGAGTCTAAATTGTTTTATTCGAACGCGGCTGTGCCGTATTCCACGTCTAAACTTCGTCTAACAATTTACTGTCGCTGTATCAGAACTCATCCGTGTCAAAGGGGGGTTGTCGGCTAGGGCCCCTAGGCTATTGTTTTGCTATTGGTTTGCTCCCACGCATCGTTAACAAAGGCACGGTGATGTACGAGTGTTGATTCAAGTAGGAACGGACGTAAAAACAAACTTTCGTTTAAATTTCGCCTAACAACTAACTGTATTGTATTATACTGTAGCTGTTTTTTTTTTATCATTATTAATTCATCCGTGTCAAAGGGAGGGAATCGGCTAGGGTCCAAACGGGAGGCTATTGTTTGGTTTCAACAAAATGTTGGTTGCCAACACAAAGTTATACGGGGTTGTTTGGAATGATGTTCTATAATCAATTAAGTTATCGTCGTTAAAATAACCAAGAAGTGTCACTAACAATAGATTTCAAATAACTATCGTTGGAGGAAGCCCGCGATGTGTCTGTTCCCTTTGAACATTTTCTCTTGTTTTCAACCGCTGATAAAGCATACTTGTGGTTGCACATCTGGCACATCGCAAGTAAACATTGTGATTATTTATATCCAAAGTATTTAAATGCCAGTTGATTATAAAAAAACTACCCGAAAAATATTAATGATACGAAGTTTAATTTTCGAACATTATGCTGTCAAGTCATGTGTTGAATTTCAAGGCCAACTGGTCAGCCTCCTACAAGTTATGATAAGATTTTTAACTGAAATCAGGGACGGCGGAGCATATTTTCAATTGGGGGGGGGAGGGGGGAGTGGGCTTGAAAGCGAGCGCCACCCTTTGGGGGCATCTTTTTATGTTTTCTTTTTTTTCTTTTCATTTTTTCTTTTTATGCTTGAATTTTTTTCCCAGGCCCCCCTCCTCGGGCCCCAGGCTCCGCCGTCCCTGAAAATGTTCTCCCTCGGTTCGTAATATTTCTTTCTTCCATTTCAGGTGGCTCTATATTGTTCAGCCCTCTCGTCTTTTGCATTCCATTGCAGCTAGCCCGATGGTGTGGTTAAAAATCTTTTACTTCAAACCAGTAAATCTTTTATCAGTCAACAAAGTGGTAATGACGTCATCATTCGTTGCCATGGCAACGCGAAAACAGGTCAAAAATACGCTATTTTGGACCATTTGAGGCTATATATTTTTGTTTAATTGGCAAGAGAAACATTTTAACAATTTTTTTAAAAATTCTGTACATAGAGTTCAGAGCTACCTTAAATGTATGTAAAAATGACATATCTTTGAATCCTATGTACAGATTTTTTTCAAAATTGGTACAAATGTTTGTTATGTTTATAAGACGAAAATATATAAAAATCAAAACATTTCACCGAGCAGTTTTGAAGTTATTAGCCTCAAAAGGTTGAAAATGGGGTCTTTTTGGCCTCTTTTGACGTTGCCATGGTAACAAATTTTTATGTCGTAGCCACCTAAATTTGTTCATTGGTTAAGTGTTTACAAACCTATACTAAACGTTTTCTCTTAACTTTACCGGTGTAGCTGTGATTGAATATCATAGATGTATCATGATGGGAAAGTTTAAACTATCAGGAGCCACCTTTGGTGTTCCAAATTAGCACTTCTTTGCTAAATACATTAACACTTTAAGCAAGTGATTAATTCATATATTTCGTTACAACAATCGCGATAATAAATTCGGACGATGTTTCTCCATTTCAACAAGGCAAGGTAAACAGTTTAGCAATGTTTGTAAAAATTCGTAGTTTCTGTCCAGTCTCGTCTTGTCTATCCCTGTCAAAGGAAGGGAGTCTGCTAGGGTCCCAAAGGTAGGCTATTGTTCGCTTTTTGGAGGAAGCCACGGTGTACGGGTGTTGATTCAAGTAGGAACGGGCGTAAAAACAATAGAAAACGGGTTCATGTGGCGTATTTGCCTAAGGGGGAAGTACCAAAGAGCAATTTTATCTGTGTTGAACATCTTTTCATTGTAGTTGAAGTTGTAATTGCTATCCTAAGCCTTTGCAAATTTCCTATCACGAGGTTGCTGGTAACGGTTCACTGTATGTTTTCTTATCACTTAATGTCCACCTTAATTTGACAAAGAAGGATTCACTGTTAGTTTATGCAGGCAAGTTATACTAATAATGAGTATTTATGTGATGGAAACGTGGCATGATTCATTACTTATTTACCCAAAACCCATAAATATCCACATTTATTTCACATCTGTGTCAGTTGTTTGGAAGGTTTGACAAAGTAAGAAGTCTCGGTTCTTGAGGTAAGGATTAGATTGTGGTAACTTGAATTCACGGTTTTTCTGCAGTGTATACCAAGATTGTTGCCTTTTCTACGAAAGATCTTGACAAAAGAGCGTAATCTTTAAGAGTCAACTGTTGGCAACATCTTCTTTCTTCGCAGTCGCTCTGGCTTTGGTCTTCCTATGTCACTGTCCTCCAGGTTTACTAAATTCTTCGCCGATCTCATCTTAGCCTCTTTTCAGAATCTCTTAAAAAGAAAGCCTTTCTACCGACGTTTCAAAAGTATGCGTTTTAGCAGTATGTGATTCTAAATGAGTTTTGAACATGTTCAAAACATCATTTTCCAGTTCCATCGCAAGTCAACCAAATTCGTTTGCAATGCCCACTATGTCTAATGTTTAGGGTGAAATTTTTTCTTTTCATATTGTGCTAATTTCTATGTATAAAGCTAATAAATAATAATAATAATAATAATAAAACAACACCTTTGTAACGCTTGAATATATAACAGTGATTATTTTGTTGCTTTTTCTGACAGAATACGCAGCAGAGATGAATGGTGGTTTGATGATATGCATACTGCTGGGTTTCGTGGTTTTGGCTCAAGGTAACGAACATGAATCCATACGCAGCGTCGCTTTTCACCCAAGTCTATAAATAGGTACCAGTGGATCGATAAGGACGTTTGACAAAACACAAAGGATTACCCTACAATTGACTAGCAGCCCATCCTGGGGGGGGGAGTAACGCTTCTATTCACTTCTTCATATATCAGAGGGCAGAATAAGCGACGATATTGACTAATCATGTGGCTTCTTATTTTTTCACGTGGAGGCAACTGCCCTGCTGGCACTAAGACAGATAAGAAGCACTGGTTGACCGGAGCACCAATTTGCTGCAAGTTTCCCTTCAAGTACAAAACGAAGGAGTATCATTCGTGTACCCGTGAAAACTCGCCAGGCAACATACTGGTGCTCTACTTAGGAATTATGTGGCTGGGATTCATCTCTTGATATTGCTAATGTCTGGAAGGGACGCTGCGGTAAGCATTTAATTTGTACCTCTGGTATTACGGCCAAGTGAACGATTTTCAGTTCTCTGTCGCTTCACTACTCCTGGCTTGTGTAGCCTGCGAGCAAGCTCTCGGGCTCGGGTTTTAGGGAGGGGAGAGGGGGTGGGGTAGGGAAAGGATCGAGATGAAACTGTGCCTTACTGTAAATATAAATTATAGTTTCTACTTCCGACGGTGAGCAATACGACCACCGTCGAGCGAAAACATCGACCACTATATAATAATTTTTTTTAATGAGATGTTATTGGTATTATTTTTCACTCAACTTAGTTTAAAATTCATGAATTCCGGAACCAATTTTTGTTCTTGATTTCTGCAATAAAACATACTGGAATGACAGACCGTGATAACAAATACAATGCCTTAACTTTGCTCTGTTGTACAAACATACCTAAAGAAATAAGTTGTAGAACCAGAGATGGCTATTATTTTGTACATGTATGAAAAAATATAAAGTAAATGAATTTTAAAAAAGCTTTTAAAATTTTTGAATTGTCTGTTTTCTGGATAATCAAATTTTACCATTATTTAACTTGTTAACACAATTAATTCTTTGCCATAATTTTCGTTTGTTTGTTTGTTTGTTTTTGCGATCGAAATCCAGTTGATGGAGGCTGGAGTAACTGGAATCCGTGGCCAGAATGCAAGAAATGGCAACGGCGTCGATTTCGTACACGTGAATGTAACAGCCCTGCACCAGACCCCGCTCATCAAGGCGCGGAGTGTGTTGGTAGCAAGACGGAGTACGGCAAATGTCCATGAGCCGTGGATAAATTAAAAGGTAAAACCTTACAGTGAAATGATTGTTCAAGTGGATATCAAGTACTTGCTTGATAGAATACTTGATAGAAGTATGCACGTACGGTATTTACGCACGAATTAGTGATGTGTCTGAAATCGAACGAGTGAGCGCAGCGAACGAGTGATATTTCTGATACAAACCAACGAGTGCGTAAGTAGCGTACAAATACATACTGAGATTTACGCCTCTTTTTAGGACAATTTTTCTTGGACAAATGCGACTCGCAAGCAAAAATTAACAGCCTATCTAAAATTTCCCTGCCATTGATTTAAGTTTAATAAACTCAATTAATGTGAAGACAACCTTTAGGGAAAAAATAAAGCATATATATGACAAAATATCAAGCAAAAATATTATTTACATGCCCCAATGCTTGCTATGGCAGCTTGACGGCTCGTAATCTTCTCCACCTTTTCGTCGAAAAAAGCGGTGAAAAGTGCGAGATATGCTTACTTGACTAGCTCTTCTGGTGCAGCACTCTGCGCTCCTTGTGTTTTTTGTTTGTCAAAAATTGTCTTAATAATTCAAAATTCCGATTCGTTTTTTCCTTTGGGTTCTTCTTCTCCGTGTTTTCCACTTTAAGTCGTACCGCTTTTCACTCATTTTTGAGAGGAAGACAAGTTAAACGTCTCGCTCGTCGTCTTTTTCGTTTGTCAAAACTCTTTCAACAATTTGACATCCTGATTTGTTTTCAAAACTCTATTCCACGTAATCCTTCACTGAAATAAACGAATTTGGCGAATCGATCCCCTTTCATTTTCCGTATTTTAGATCACTGTTTGTACAGAAAAAACTCTCTTTGGTCCAACAACAACTTTCCTCCAAACAAACACGACACAGGCACGAGAAATTTACAGTGAAGAAGCATAGTTCGCGGCCTCTGATTGACCTGAAGTAATTTCCGTACGAACATTTACCACATTAATTTTTAGCGACTATGTCTCTGTATGTATACATGCGTCATAAAACATGCATGCAATGTTTCAGTTTATGTCGTGACAAAGAAGATATAGCACAATTATGTGTGTCTGTATCTGCACGCTAACATTTGTTTTGTTACATCTCTCATCTCTTGGCTTTTCCGGTTTATCTCCACAGCGGTTTTTGACCAGAGGCTTTACACGCGAACTCAAAATGGGAATCAAATGGGAAAATAATTGGAGGCTTCTGTGATTTCTTTACTGTGGTAAAAAGTCATTCAAAAAGCCAAATGTAACAGATTAACATGAAAAGCTAACTTTAAGGGATGAATAAAGAGCATTTAAAACAAAATGTATGCCTGTTGTGGTATTTTTATCTTAAAGACGTAGTCTTCAGATATTTTCATTTTGGCACACAGAAGCACTTATTTTGGTACGAGGATTACTTATTTTCAACAGCCAGTGATAAAAAAGCTCACAGCCGAGATTCTACCTCTTCTTTTTACTCGTGAATTTGCCTGTTCCAAATGCGATATGTGATATAGTTCTAATGGTTACCTGACCATTACAATACTTTACTTTATTTTCACATTTCCATGACATTTTTTGTTACAAGAAAATATATATCTAGCTAAACTAAAATTACTAAAACAATAGGACGAATAACTAAATATAAATACCGTTTAAGGAAATGCCTAGCGTCTAAGTAAACCATACAGTTTTTTAGTTAGACACTAGTCGTGTGTAGTTTCAGTTCACATGTAGACATCTATTACAAACACATAATAGCCTGTGAACAGGCTTCTTTTTGGGGAATTGGGTTAGGTTAAAATCGGCGAGCGAAGCGAGCCAAGCGCGGACTGGGAAAGAGGGAAGGGGCGGCCCCTTTCCTTTTTCCCAGTCCGCGCTTGGCTCGCTTCGCTCGCCGATTTTAACCTAACCCAATTCCCCAAAAAGAAGCCTGTTCACAGGCTAACACATAATCACACACACTGCACACAAATAGCAAAAATAGCAAAAAAATAGCGAAAATTAGAAGACGATTGGGGTTGGACATTATATCTGTTTCGACAATAAATACCGTTTTACCTAGTTTACCCATGGGGACGGTGTTAGAGGGAGAGAGGGTAAGGAGTTGGATACAGACGGTGGGAGTGGGGGTGTCGGTGGAGCAAAATGCGCAGGGGAGGGGAAGGTCCGACGGTTGTTTCGTATTCACGAGTTGGCTCCCAAGGCCCGTTTACACATGCGATTTTTGATGCGATTTTTGTCGCGCTCTCCAATGCAACTTTTGTCGCAAGTGTAAACTAGCGGCGATTTCATGTGCGATTCCGGTGCGACATTTACTTTGATTTGCTGTGATTTCCCAAAAATCGCCGCCAAGTTGCATCAGGTTTCGAACATGTTCGAAACCTCTGCGACATTGCGCGACAAATCGCGCCCAAATCGCACTGAAATCGCCGCCCGTTTACACATGCGATTTGAAGATGCAACTAGCGCGCGACAAAAATTGCTGCGACAAGTGCGACAAAAATTGCACAAAAAAAGTCGCCTGTGTAAACGGGCCTTTAGATCTTAGGAGCCTTTGATTTCCAAACGGTTATTATTTTTCACATCAGGGGCAAAATATTATAAAAGATTTGTTATGACAAGACAAATATGAAAATCAGTTATTTTACATGAGTTTGAAATCAAATCAAGCTTTTTTAAATTCAATTTCTCGGAAAATACAGCTGCTTTTCGAATGCATGCATGTACAGTTTACACAAAAGTTAAAACATGTGACTACAAAGTTTACAGAAATATTTATCCGAAAACGTTTTTAGTTACAATGTCTCGTATCTACAAATATTCTTCCCATATGATCACTTGTTATTCTTCTCTTCTGCTTGGTTTTGTAATGATTACAGTGAATTGATATTTTGTGTAGACGATCATGTACGAGTGTATATTACTTCAAATCAGTTTCTTCTTTTCAATAGGCCCCCGTCACTTTCCTTCTTTCTTTTTCTTTCGGTTGCAAGTTGTAAAATTTTGTCATAAGTGATGGTACGAATAAAGTTCAGAGCACTTTTAGACTTAAGGTGATTCCTCAGAAATAAAAGTTGTCGAACGATTTTTTTAAAATTTTCCCTAACAGCTCCCTACCATAAGTTGTTTCGAAAAATTCAATAAGAAAGATAGCTAGGTCACCATGCTCGGTAAAGAGATATGATGGACCAATGTTGCCCCATTTACACTGCATTTATGCCTATAGCAATACCGATCACGCACGTCATTATTTGATCGGTTCATGTTTCTTTTCCCGGTAACCCGTGAAAGCAAAGTTTACAATTCTTCAAAAAAACTTGATAGGTTAAAGTCTCCACCACATGGGAACACTTTGAAATAAAAGTTATAAAAAAGTCACACATCTTCAAATGACACGGACTCAAAACATTCCTCGCGTCCATGTTTTCAAGGTCATCAATTTGCTCCCACGAGTAACTGATTTGAGAACGTTTTTAGCGATATCTTTTTTTCGAGGAATTTTTTTAAAACTTTTTTAACTTAAAAAGCATTAATTTAACATCAAAATGATGCAATAAAAAATATAGGTCACCATGCTCGTTAGAGAGAAAAAGACAGTCGTATTTTCTAACGAGCTTGCAGGCCTTTGCAGGCGCTTACACTGTCGTTTGATTTTCTTTTTCTCTCTAGATCTTGAAACAAAATTTCAGTTCTTTTTTTCACTGATGATTTTATGAAGCGCCCATTTTTATGGGTTTCCGGCCAAAAAAGCAGCCATGTTTTAATGCTGCCGATGTTCATTCTCGTCCCCAGAGCTCCACGGTTTTTTTAAATTGCGTCTCGTGTTGCTCTTGTAACGGACAAAAATTTGAATTTTTTGATTGGCCGTTTAAAAATGAATGCGCAACAAGGTAAAAATTTTACGCCTCTACGCATAAGGTTTTACTTCCGGTTGAATTTCAAATGTTGAAGTCCTATGACTACATCAACAATTTAATTTCAACGCATTCAACGACCAACGTCCCCCAGTTTTTTTTGGTTTAGCAAGTAAAGATACGGCTGCTAAATTTCAAAGTATAACGGGATCTGATTGTCGCTAAATATGAGCGATTCGTTTCCGAAAAATCAGTATGTGTCTCGGAAGACGACGCTATAAGCGGCCACGAATATCAAAGAAGTATGCTGCTTGCAACAGGGACGAGTATTTATTATAAACGGAGAGGCAGAAATCCTGAAGAAAGCCCAAGGGTGAAAAGAAACATTACCACTAGCAAGGTTACCCATTTAAAATAACAACAACAACAACGCTATCAGCACTCTCGTTAGCAAGTTATATTTTCTTTATTAGGTAGTACTCTTTGCTACAACTTGAAATACAAATCTAGGGAAACGAAGGTCACTCGAAGCCCAATTAAAATAACATGAAACGAATGCAAAACAAAAATTCCTCGATATTTCTTACCACTGTTCGATGAAATAAGCCTAATCAATGACCACAGCGTGTCCATCAACAAACTTAGCTGTCCCATCAACTGATTTGGTCGGATATGATAGCGTTCAGTGGCGAAACGATAAATACACAGCTCCCAAACGAAAGAAATCGGTTGACTTATCGAGGAATTTCTAAAACCAGTAGGCAAAATACAAGGACAATCTTTCTTCTAAATAACAGCAGCACGTAAAGCTTTTCTTCTTCCTTTTTAGCGCGATGTTTTCCTGTAATTGTTAAGTCTTGTACAGTCCTTTCGAACGCCATTCCACAAACACAACATTCTCGTCTCCAAAGCTCAACCAAACGAAACGAGGGCTCTGGGGACGAGAATGCTCACACGAAAGGTTTTTTTATTTCCGGTTTCTGGCATTGAGCAAGCGCAATAGTACATTAATGCATTACGCATGCGCTAACGGATGTCGTGGATTTTACGACATCCGGAAGGCACTGTTACCAGAGCCCTTCGTTTCTTCCGCTGACCAAACGAAACGAAGGCTCTGGGGACGAGAATGGCCGATGTTGCGAATTACGTGTGTTATGCGCAGTACAAGATGCGCAGTGCAATACTGAGGAATCACCTTAATGCAAACTGAACAACTTTCTTGCTTCCATATATAAGATTACTCATCAAGTTTTTGTGTGCGAGTTTTTAAAGAAGCATACCGCTTCTGATTTTTTTATGGGTATTGATATCCACTGCACTGTGCACTCTATGATTCGATTACTTCATACTTTGTTATAAGTATTAAGTGGAATCACCATGTTTAACCAGGTTCAGCCGGCATTGACAAAATATTGTATCAGGCCGCTATGAAGGCCCATAACCGACAATATTAAATACTGCGTGCTTCTGATCGAAGTTTATTGACTTGAAAGATCTATTTATGAAATCACAAATGGGCCTATTTACAACACAAGCTCACGCCATAACACAAACTGTGGTAACTTCAGTTATTTCAGTTGTTGTCGTTGTTTTCAGTTGTTGTATTGTTGATGAACCCGGTCTGAAGTCACTGTGAAGTTACCGATACAAATGTCGGAAAGCTATAGAGTGGCAATGCTAAATCAGTGCTATCCTAAGTTTTCCAGATTGTGAGCAAATCTTTCCAGCAAGCTAGCAGTCGGCGTTCTCTTTATTTCAGAGACAACGTTATCGACATGGCGGTCGAGCTTTTGTCTTTCGCTGTCTTGGTATGCTGGTAATTCAATGTAGGCAAATTCAGCAAGGTTGGTCCAGCTTTCTTGTGTCATAGCATTCACTTCAATATCAGACGATAGCAGGATTTTAAGGCCTAGTTGAGCATTTATAACATCTTGTGCGAGGGAGGTTTCATGTGGTAACATTAACATGTCGACTTTGTACAACTGGCAGAGATAGATGTTTAATTTTATACCGTGCGCTGAGCAATGAAGATTAAAGAAGCTGATCAGATCTTGTGTACAATCTTTTACTTTGAGTTCCGTCTTCTTGCCATGACCTGTCGATTTAAAGCAAGGCTGTTTGTTCATGTACATGTTAATATTCCCTCCCTTCTGATCTCGTAGGAACTTAACAGCTTGCCTAAACTCTTCATCCACCAGCATGAAATACTCTGCATGAGTTGTGTTTGCATTCGGACCTTCGTAACAGTTGCCATATCTAGCATGAAATATCAAACGACCATTACTGTCCAAAACTCGCACATAAATAACAACCGTTTCAGAAAATTTCCTTTTATCCCCTCGCCTTCCAACGTTGCACTCCGATCTTTGAAGACATACAAATCCGGCATGACTAGTCTCTGTGACATGATAGAACATACCACAAAACTGGGCTTTAGTTATTGCCAAGGGATTGAATCCTCCAACCTTGTGGTTAGCAGTATGATCTTGGACTGTGCTTACATTATCACACACCAAACCTTTGTCATATTGTACAAAACGCCATTCCATTGGCGAACAAATTTGAAAATAACTAATAGGACTCAGTTTATTCCAGTCCATATTGATGAGAATTATATCTGTACCGCATGTGACGAATAGTTGGGATAAAGGAGCCGGGCTAATAACAATGTTTTGAGGAATTCGAAATGTTCTAAACTCCAAAAGCACTCTTGAAGTGTTTTCCATGTTCATACCGTTTATATCTTGTATGACCAGTCTACGGAAAGCGTCATGACCAACAACAATTTGATTGACTTGTTTTTGGTCCCCTTCTAAGTTAAAAATCTTGACACTGTTGTCTCCCACGTCTGAAACAACAAGATGGTGATTTGGCGCAAAACAAACGTCGTAAGGCTTTTTGAGACTCTTCCAAAGCTTTCTAGCTGTCCACTGTTGTTCAGAGTTATCAACTATTGCTCCTTGCCGTATATCACAATACAATTTTCATGTTTCTTCAACACAGCCACTCTCCCGTGATCAGACATTGCTATTCTGTCCCCTTCAAAAGTTTGTAACATACCTCGCGCCATTATTATCGGTGATTTGGTTCGCTTCCAAGACAAGTTTTCCTGACCATAACGCAACTCGTTCGAACGGTCGAATCGAACATTATTTGGAATTTTTTAGAAGACAAATTGATAAAAACTATCTAATTTGGGGCAAGTTTTAAGAGGGTTCTTTCAAGTTAAACGTATAATGAATAATTTCGTTTTTCGATTCTAAAGATAGTCTCTTGCGGCTTTTCTAGGAAACCGGGAACGTTTCTTAGAATAGTAACATGGCGTGACCCGCGGTGCTTCAAATAAATAATCACGCAGATCGGCATCACGCGATTTTCGTACGCAACATATACCTAATTCAATAAAGGTTGCTTTGGTCATTGGTAATTGGGCATTGGGAAGCTATTGTTTGGCGGTCACTCAAGCAAAGCATTGCATTGTGTTCCGTATGCCCGAATGTCAAAGCCCAATCACCAAATTGCCAAAGCAACCTTTATTGAATTAGGTATATGTTTACTTAGGAGGTCACGTGATCTGCTATTTGCTAAAGGTCTTTTCTCGCCGCCATGGGGGTTGTCCACATTATGCTCACAATTTTCACTATTATGCTAATTCTTTATGCTCAAAAAATCTTACTATTATGCTCAAAAAGTTCCACTATTATGCTCAAAAAATTTTCTCCCGGATCACTCATTTTTTTTACCTAAAATAAAATACGATCGCTTGATATGCTTATATGGAGGATTATATCGACAACATATAGTGTAAGTATTCCCTTTATGTGATCATCTTTGGTCCTGTTTGGTTATACTGAAGCATGATGGAGGCTTCGATATAGTCCTCCATAGCACATGCTTGGTTGTCCCGAAAGGAATTTTCTAGCAATGAGAAGACCCTCTCCGAGGCTGCAGATGACGGTTCAGGATAAGCAAGATTTTCTTGCATGCTTTTGCCCAATTTGGAATCTCTTGTTCGTGAGTCCCCCACCAGGTTAGAACATTAATATCAGGATTGACATCAGTAGCCGCAGCAATGTAAGTTGTTCAAGAAAGGAACTTTCCTTAATTGATCACTTAAAGATAAGATAAGATAAGAACTTTATTAACGTGTCAAAATCGCTAGCATACAATGTACACTAATTGGGGACACCTAACTACACTGTAACTACAATAATAATCTAATAGTTAATAAAATATAAAATGTATGTACATTTATAATGTAGAAAAAGTATATAAATATAAAAGATCGATTGTCAGTTATTGCATAAAAAACAGTCTTTACAAGTATTGTCCAGTAGGTTTGTGAAGTCAACCAATTTAATGCGCTTTTTAAAAGTGTCTAATGATTCAGATGATCTGACAGATTTCTCAAGTTTGGACCAGATAACAGGGCCAAAATAAGTCAGGCTGTGTTTGCCGTAAGCAACAGTCCGATATCTAGGTATAGAAAAATCAGAATTTCTAAGAAAGTACTGAGAATTGGTAACAACAAATAAATTCGCAATGTAAGGAGGCGCTAGATCATTTTTTACTTTATACATTAAGATTGCAATGGCTTGCAGTCGTCGCGTGCGAAATTGCAGCAGTGGACTGAATTTCTGCAATTTTGATCGGGTTGAACAGGCGTGCAGCCTTGAATATTTCAACAGCTGTCTGTAACTGATCTCCATTATTCAAAAATTTAGATGTGAAGTAATCATATGCTGGTTGAATACAAGCCATTGCATAGGCCTCTGACTGTCGCTGAAGAGCAATGTTTCCATTAGCAATGTTTCTTATAACAGCACTGCAGTTTGGGAAGTGTAGATTTCTCATCTCTGCATCCAACTTTCTTACTATCTCATATTCTTGCAAGCATGCATAGAGATCCATCACCTTCAAGCTGATTTGGTTGCTAGTCTTTTTTCAGGTATATTTTCACAGGAATCCCAATTTCGAGATTGTACCTAATTCCGATGTATTTATTTATTTATTTATTTATTTTTGATATTTTGACATATTTCCAAGAATTTTTCTTACTATTATGCTGGCATAATGCTCGGTGCTCGTGCCTCACTATTATGCTCAAAATTATGCCTGAATAATGTGGACAACCCTAGCCGCCATTCATTCTCATCCCCATAGCCGCTTAGCCCTCTTAACCGCCGGAGGCTGAGTACGAGGCTCAGGCTCCGGCGGTTAAGATCGAGGGTCAAGCGCCATTTTGAACAATCTCGTTTCCAGGGCCTTCTCCTCGTTCAAAATGACATTCCAGATTGCAATAAAATAGATATTGCTGTCAATCACTGGGAATAAACCTACCAAAACGACGGTTCATCATGGTCACGTGACATAAAACTCTACGATTCTTGAAGTATAGGGTTGTTGAGTAGACTGCTAGCAGTCCCTCTCTGGATAGTCGAGCGGACGAGCAAATACGCGATCGGCGATCCGAGCGGCGAGCGAGCGAAAAGTATAATGCAAACCGAGGGGGCTCTGGGGAAGAGGCGCCTCTCCCCCAGTTTCCCCTCGGCTCGTTCGCTCGCTCCAGTCTCAACAAGCTTGTTTTCGTGATTAGCTCGCCCGCTCGATTGACTGAAAAGGGACAGCTAGCAGTCTAGTTGTTGAGGGGTCTCCGTCGTTGCCATCATTTTGAACGATGAAAAAGTCCTGGTGACGAGGTTTGAGGCTGATCATTCAGTGCACACTGCGTATGCATTCACCCGCGCTGCAGCTACTCTCGCCAAGTTGTCGTTAAAAAAAAACTTCTCTATATTTCTGACCACATATTCGAAACTTATAAGTTCCGTAGAACCTTCGCGATGCGACGCCTCCATAAAGGGGACACCTTCATTGCGGGGACCCTTCTCCTTGATTGTTCTGTGGTCCACCATACGAGTCACGTGTTCCCTCTATGTCGATGACGTATCGCCACCCAGATCTGCCTTGTGTTTCGGCTCCTGGTGGGTGAACTTTATTCCAACCAATTAAATCCCGTAGGTATTTTTCGGGTGCTTGCTCCGATAACCTTTTATGTGTCATGAAGTTTTTTCATACAATAGAATGTTTGATATATGAACAAAATTAAATGCAAGACTGACACTACGGCAAATAAACAATTTTTTGGCCAAATAGTCCGCTGAAAGGAACTCAGCCTCTGAGACTGCAGGGTTAAAGTTAGCGACCAGCTGGTCGCACATTTGCGACTAGATTTTTGATTATACGTCTAAAAACTCATACGTGGTCGCACTCGCGCGCCTAAAAAGCCCGAATTTTAGTGCCACTCAGTGCATTTCTACTCTGCTTCCTACCAGGAGCTCTCCTTACTCGTATCAGCACTTCGTCTGGTGCACAAGAGACCAGAAGCAACAAATTTTCACATTTGGTCGCCAAACACGATGCCTTTTTTTTGCAATCTTAATAAAAACTATAGCGGTAATCATAAAGAGCGTGTTTGAAAACAGTTTACGACACCAAAGAACAGAAAACCGGATACTCTGAAAGTTAAAAACACGAAAAAAGCAAGAGACACACTCGAACGCCAACCCCGCGGTCTGGCCAGTACCTTACGCATGCGCACAGCCATATCACCCTGGCAGTGGCAGCCATGGACAGCTGTTTCGTCCTTGTTAGGACTCATCAGCATGACATAGCCGTCGGGCAACTGATAGGACTCGATAGCCGTATCTGCCCTATGTAGAATGCCCTTATCTGCCAAGGCGGATGCAAAGTTCGTTACCTTCTAGACCTTCTACGCCGGTAGAAGTTCTTATATATACTTGATGTTTGTTACTGTTGCTTACAACCTTTTTTTCCTCTAATAATAATAATAATAATAATAATAATTAAAATAACAATTAACGTCCTTGCATACGGATAAATTTGATAAATATGGTACTAAAATATGTAGAAACGTCGAGAAGACAAGACTAATACTGTAGGAACGTACTAACGTACGTAGAAATGTCGGGAAGGCAAAATTAATATGTGCGGACGTGACTAACGTACGGAGAAAAACCCGAGAAACGTCGAGACTAATAGCATGAATTCCGTTAGACTTAAGGCACTAACGTACTGAACTGATGAAAAAATGTCGAGAAGACAAAACTCAGATTCCCGGCATTCCAATTCCACTTCGAACGTACAGAAAAAAGAAGAAAAGACGGCAGAGACTGACTGTTCCATTCAAACGGACTTAACGAACCGAGAAACATCAAGAACATAAACTGAGTTATTTTTTATGATACGCACGGTAGTGTGACCGTCAGTAGGATGGTATTTTATGTGATTATTTGTTAAATAAACGGCCAATGGGAGTGTTTACATGGAACAGATAATAAAATTTGAAACGTTTTCTTTAGTTTTTTTTGTTCGGGGTGGGGCAACCATGTAACTGAGATGAGATGACTTGTTATTGCTTCTCTCCATTACCGCATTAAATTTGGCACTGAACACTGAACAGAGTACCCGCTGGACCGACACCCGGTGACCGACAGGAGTCGGATCTTATTGAAAGTAGAACAAGGAACAAACGACCGCGAACGAAAATGCTGCTGGAGTATATATGTAGGATCTATAGAAGATCTAATCAGCCAAAAATAGTAATACAAACCTGATACGTAGTATCAGCCTTGCTTACTGTGTATTGAAAGTACTGCATGATGATGCAAGATTCATTTACCTCGGACGTTGTATTAATAATACGTCATGTCGTTAGTTAATTTTTGGTGGAACATTTTGTTCAATATTTTGGAGAGTGAGCTAATGACTGGAATTTTTTCCGCGTCTTGGACATATGAAGTAAGAAGTTAACTGATTTATTTATACTGATTTATTAAACTTCAGACGAGTTCTGATTTTTTTATTCTGTTGTTCCTGATATTTTAAGCTGTGCTCTGTGGAGTTTTCACTTCGTTCCTCCCTGACTAATTCCCCCTGAGTCTCTGAGGATGGTTTGGACACTGCTAATGATGTCATATTTCCTTTGAAGTTCGGATGCTCCCGTTGTATTTATAAGACTATATAGCTCATCTGTTCTGAATATCGGGCAAATGATTGGCCGAGAGAACAAAATAACTTACACTAACAATGCAACAATACTACTAGCTGGGGCTAAAACAATGGATGCTCTATTTTCACGAGTCGGCACCAGTCGCCGATAACCTTTCCTGACAAACCGTAAAAAACTATTTCTCTTACCAAAGAAAATAGACTAAATAAATATAAAAAGATCAAGTCCGGAATGCAACGACATGCAATAATTAAACTAACTGAGATATCGCAGCTTGTTTCCTAGCAGGGTGAAACTTTTTCGCTTCCCGCATTTATAGATTGCGTGCTGACGAATTTTTTTCCTTCATTGATAATCGTTCGAATTTATAGACAGGATGTGATTTAATATCGCCCTGATTACGAGTTGACATTCGGTTTTAGATAAAACAAAAAAAAAAACAGCTCGGTATTCAACGTTTGTTTTTTAAAAACACAGCTGATTTTGACAAAAAATAATAACCCAACACCCTGTTTTCGAATATATACAGTTATGAAAACTTCTGCACAACGATACGGTTGACAGTATATTTTTTTCGTGCGACGATCGACGACAAAGGCGGATCCAGTCGAATTTTATGTACAGGAATGCGCAAAACGTTTTTTAATTGTAAACTTTAATAGCAAAATAAGCAAGATGACTTAAAAAGTAAGAAATTTAAACTATGTCGCCCACGAAGTGCTTTTGTGATTCGCTTCATCTGCTATCGCCATAGCATCTTCTCGGTTGTTTATACTCCTTTTTTATGCAAATAATATGACGTCATTCTCATTATCGCCGCTAACCTTCAAATTCCCGGCTTTGATAGTTCGACGCTATCTCTCGCAATTCATCTTCTACTTATTGCAAAAGTCAAGCTTTAATTTTGTCCTCTCAAACGCTCGCTAATTTTCCACTCCAGTTTGGGCCTTTCCAAACGGTAAGTTTTTTTTATATTATTACTATTATAAACAAATACTAGCAGCGACTGCGATATATAACAATTAATTCTGACTTTGATCTCTATCGGCAGACTTACTTTTCTTCAATTTAGCGTCGTAGTCACTCTCACGTTTCATTTAAAAACCAAAGCACAATTCGGCAATTTTTCCTTCCAATTTACAACTATAACTGCTGTGATTTACGCATGATTTTCAACTTCTGTTTGCATGAATAATTTCAAGTCAAAAATTAAACTTATCGATTCCTTTTAAAATTAACAGTTTTTATCACGAAAGAACTTCAGAGCTTGTTTTTTTTTTCTAAATATTTTAATGCAATAGATTGTTTATCGTTTAGAATAAACCGAAAGGGCTTTGCTGTTAAAGTTATGGAGTTATCGCATAGCATGTAAATTGAAAACAAACTCACAAACTTTTGACCATACTTGGTCACGCGAACTGTTTGCTTTATTTCACGGGCAATTACTTATGACGTTTCGTTTTGAAAATTTCTCTTTTGATTATTTTACTTGCGGACGTTTACGGTTATATATCGAGACTTAAACTCTGCTTTTCCATTAATAAAACAAAACGTGAGCCCTTTTGCGGCGCTTAAAGAAAAATTTAAATCAATTGTTTGCTTGATTTTTACCACGCAAAGGAATCGCGCGAAAAATTATTATAACCGACGGCAATTCTATCACTTATTTGGAAAAATTAACAGGTCTCGATGATGCCTTCGAAAGCACTAGAAACGCTCTCAGGCGTAACATTTGTGATAAACCTTATCTCCTTGATGTATAGAAACTTTTTCTTCCAATAAATTATAATATAAAACCAGGGGGGGGGGATAGAAAAAAGGCCTGGGACCGAGAAACTATGTTCTCACAACTTGCAAAGCGCTCTTCCTGGTCAGCGGCGTCTTTTTGAGCGGGGCCTGTGTTCAGGTGTTTTCGAAAGTAAAAAGATATGGCGATCTCTGTTAAATCTGTGTGTTTGTTGGCCTTTTTGTTGGTGCTATTATCGCGAAGTGAAGTTGAGAAAACGTTCAGAGATGACGACTCGTTCCCTAATGGCTCCGAAGCTTCCCGTCGAGGCACAAATCACAACTCGCACAAATTACAGATACGAGTTGAACGCATAGCGAGTTTGCTCGATACGGTAATTCGTTTATTCACGGGAACCCAAATATGTCAAGTTGTTTTCGATGTACCGTAGGATACCCGAGTTTTGGGATTCGGACGATAATCAGTTTTATTTATTCGCCTCAGGACCTCTATCTGTTGCCGATAAAATGCGGGTTCAGTGGCTCTAAAACATTACGACAAACACCGCCTCTTCAACCGACTGCTTTTGCAAACTTTCCTGTATATCAGCGCGATGTTTTGAGTTGGGGAGATCTAAAGAAAAGTAAATTAAAAAAATATGTTATTTCATTCGACCCGCAAAAAGTGCTACTTTCCATTGTTGAATTTGTCCTGTATTTATGTATCCTGTTAAAAAATAAAGGGCACAAATTAACAGCTTTTAAGCTTATAAAAGAAAAGTTTTGTTTTTATTACCTTGTCCTCAAAAGAGGTTTATTTTTCAGATATATGTCAAAAAATAATAATTCATTACTTCTACAATGTATTTTATTTAAAAAAAAAACCAACTCCTTGTGCATCAATAATTTCTGTATAGGTCTGTGAGCTATCTGTGGTATATTAAAAGTCCCTCATCTGAAAAACAATAAACAAAAATAAACATAGCTATTAAATATTATCAGTTATTTATATAGCACCATTTCCATCATCCCCCTTTCCTATTATACTCCTATTACTAATACACCCCATTTCTATCATACATGTAACACCATTTCTATCATACTCCCATTCCTTTTAATGTCTTAATATCTTTTTGCTAAAATTACAGTTATGGAAATGTACTATTGCATTTAGTATACCCTGAATATATCACACAAACACTCCCCATTTGCATCAAATTCACCTACCAGTTTTCACTTTTAATATCCAGACAGTCATCCCCAAATTTTCACCGTATCACACAAAAACTCCCCATTTCCATCAAATTTCCATTCCCAGACAGTCATCCCAAAGTTTTCACAGGCTTTCTGATGAGCACTCCACTTCACGTTTGTATAGGAATCCCACCCCAGGAGTATCAATTTTTGTGAATGGCAGAGTGAGCATCAATGAACATCCTCAAAGAAAAAATGCATTTGAAGTGAAATTTTAAACTAAACACGACAAAACAAACAAGCAAAAAAACTCTTAATCAAGCGAGTGGCGGGACTGCTAGGCAGCACAGTACAATTTTAAATGCCTCGCAGTAAACACTGACGAAAGCAAGTTTTCACAAAATTGTGTTTTCGCGAAAGTATTTACTTTTATAGGGTTCCAGAATAGAAATGTTGTAATGAAATGGAAAGACCTGAATTTCACTCCAATCAAGCTCATAAAAAGACGGTAATAAAAGCTGGCTGAAAAAAACTACATAAAAGCTGGCTGAAAAAAAACTACATAAAAGCTGGCTGAAAACAACTACATAAAAGCTGGCTGAAAAAAACTACATAGTCAAACGAGGTTTTAGTTGTGAAATAGTACGAATGTCTATCTCCGAGTGAGTGTTTCTACTACAAATACCATAAATCGAACGCCCGATTGACATTTCACACGACAAAAAAAATTAGTAGAACGTGAACAATTGCGAGTTTTACAGGGGGATAATTACTGTATGCTCATCACCCTGTTTTACCACAAAGCTAATTTATTAGCTTTTAGCTTACTAGCCATAGAGGCTTTTTTAATGCGAAGAAATATACAATTAACATAAAAAAATGTTGCCTTACCTTGATCTCGGAGAAACTACTGTGCATTAAAAGCGCCGTCCGTGAAGAAGTAAATTTTCCAAATTGAAGGGGTTCCGTAAAGAAAAAAAATCGTTGAATAAACTAAAGAGAAGCCACCGAAATTACACTCGCATCGGCCGCCATGTTTTTTGTTTTGTTTGCACTTCGGGATTGACAAACTCTGCTCGTGCGCAGAACACGAATCCGCTGACTGATACCTCCATGATTGCTTTGCAAGTTGTGAGAACATCGCTTGGATTTCATTTAAGAGAATGTATGGGAAGTTGCTTACCCCCCCCTGTATAAAACATTCCTATATTCTGTAAAATATTTCCCCGAGTCTTTTTTCCCACTTCCCCAGGAAATAATTGTCCCTAGAATCCCCGGAAATCGGATTCCCCGGAAATCGACCCCAGTCTCTTTCGCGTAAATATGTTTATACCTTAGAGGGGGCGTCAATGTATTGGTCTATGCAAATAAATCTAGTCTCCCATGAGTTACGCCCATTCTTATATGTGCTGGAGTGGTGAGGTTCGTGGTAAAATTCGGGCTTGTTTCTATTGCGTTTTGGCTCTATTTGTTGCCAGAGGTTAGTAAGGTTGACAAGACCACCTCAATGGATTGTCTATTTAATTTTGGCTGTTTTTGCGCTGTTATCGACGCAGATACACGCACTTCTAGTGTCTGACATAGCTTATGATCACGAGCTTGCTTGTAATTACAATGCACTGCAGTTGAACATTGTTCCTGCATAGATATTAAAGCTTAACCTTACCAGATTATTATAACAAACGTAGGAATTTAATCTCTCAGTGATTCCTACTCTTGTGATGTTTAATCAGCATTTTCTTTGTCGATAAGGGAATTTTTCCGAGAGCGTGACTGCTTATAGTTTTGTTCTAAATTTTTGTTCTTTTACTTTACACACAGGGTCAGGATATATTCCAACAATTTGTGTTTAAGAGTTTATTTGTAGTGGAAACTAAAAAGAAATCAAGATGCCGAAAGTGGTAGGTTCATTTGGGAATTGCTGATGTTGGTTGAGTTCAGGATAAGAAATTGAAACTTTGCCTCAATAATGATCCTCAATCTCTCTCTTTCGACTCTTTCCTTGCAAAGAATTCGAAAGTACAAATGTGTGTACATTGGTTTGTCGATGTGATAGATTGACGAACCTGATTGTTTATTTCCTTAGCTCAACGTTCGTGTCACAACCATGGATGCCGAGTTGGAGTTTGCTATTCAACCAAGCACAACTGGAAAGCAACTATTTGACCAGGTTTGTGTTCATGCAAGTAATTTGTCTTCCTATTCATATGTATATTTTAATTAAGCTTGCAGTTTGTCAATTCAAGCATGGTCAATTCATTTCCCACGAGAAAAGAATATCTGTAGCATAAATTATTCCTGTTTGAATGCTTGTAGGTTGTGAAGACGATCGGCCTGCGAGAAATCTGGTTCTTTGGCCTTAATTACATCGATACCAAAGGGTATCCTACTTGGCTCAAGTTGAATAAGAAGGTAGGGGTCTATCTCTTCTCTAACCTAATATTGATTATTTTGACATGGCTTATACTTTTAATCATTTGTGTAATCGATGTGCAAAATATAAACTTGATTAATTTTTGTTCACCCTTTTTTCAAATTTAATTTTACAAATATGGGATTATTGTGTGGTTTGTTGATAATGCCTATAATATTCATTCTAAATGAAGTAGATCTTGATATAATTGACAGGAAGGCTACAATTACATTTTCTTTTGAATATGCAATCATTTGGTAGTAAAACTCTAAAGTTGGTATTTGCTTTAGAAAGCCTTGAGGTCTGTGCAGGGCAGATCTGTATAAGCTGTTTTTGACAGTCTGAAGATGGTTAGCAAACAAAGCTTGCTTCAGGGCATTTGTTTAAGTGGCTTGGTTGTGGCATTTTTACCTCATTTGTATTCACATTATAGTTGATTGTTTTGACCAATTTGTCCGCCAAGCGTAAAACAAAAGTTACACAGCCACCTGCTGTTTAATTTCCATTTCAATTAAAACTTATTGTACCTCAATACTTTAATAGTAAATAGAACTCTCATTTTTGTAGTTAAACTTTAACAGTCAAAGTTTTACAAACACGATTAAAAGTGGTAACTTTGTTATGAAGATTACAGCATGCTTGATTTTAACCAATTTAATACCCCAATCAACCATAACTTTCATGCGTAAACATGTTATGAACTTGTAGCGTCACATAATTGGAGTTGTTTACCATTCTATTAAATGGTGGAGTTGAACCATAACTTCCCCTTGGTCTGATGACCCACAGAAATGATTACAGATGAGGAAAGCTTATTAAATTAGATTCCAGTACCTGGTTGTTCAAAAGGTTGATAGCGCTATCCACCTGGATAAATAACTATCAAGCGAATAACACGATGGATTTTGTTAATACCTATCCACTGGATAGTAATGGATTTATTTCGGTGGATAGCGCTATACACTTTTGAACAACTGAGGCCAGGTTTGAAATTTGAAGTATAACATGTGCATAAATATTGACTTTGGATGATACAGTGTAAGTGATGGTTGATGCAAGAGTTAGTGATTTTCCAGGATTTGTATACTCTCTGTTGTGGCAGATTTCTATATGGTTGGGTACTGTATTCACTTGCATGAATACATAGCTTTTATTAGAAGCTGAGTTACTTGAATCAAAGGGTGCTGATATTTTTTTATATCTCAAATTCTTGAACAGTTCAAATATATTTTCTCTTTATAAATCTGTGGGTAATCGCGTTTTTACCATTCATGACTATATCATAGTAGTGTTTTATTCAGTGGGGGCTTTAAACAGTGGTTTGGGCTTTAAACCCTTTCATTGCCTGAGTCAATCATGAAGACATGTAGTGTAGCTCTAACTTTTGAGTCTATGAACAAACTTCTATGGTGTAAAAATTGAAATGAAACCTCTTTGACAGCTCTTTCTCATGGTAATCAGGGCTGTCATTAAGGGCCATCACCCATAGCATCTATTACGGGTGAGTGCACTTGATTAGACCTTGATGTTACGGGTGATCTTGCCTGTCATAGGTTAAATTGAACGACAAAGCAACAAGATCGTTTACGGGTGTTAAGATCAGAGCAACGCCTGTCTCAAATCTTAATGACAGCCCTGGTAATATTAATTTTGGTCTTCAGTATTTTACAAAATAAAAATTGAATTTTGATTTTTGGCTTGGGAGTCAAACAAGGGACACCGTCTTGACTGAAATATCATGTGTTTTTTTTTTAATTTTTTATATAATAGTGAAGTGAGCTCCCTGTATAAAGATTGTTATTATTATTATTATTCAGGGATGTAGATTCAGTTTTTTTTATGCAAATGGTTTTCTTTATTTAAATACTGAAAAATAATTATAAACCATCAGCTCCTCCCCTATTCTTAAAATCAAAGACAATCTGTGGGAAAGAGCCAATGCTGCAGAACCAGGAAGTTTACCGTAGTTCTTATGTGCAGCATTACTTAAACTAAATATAGAAGGAATGCTGCAGTGCATACAGTTCAAGTGTCACCCTAAAGTAATTAAAATTGTTGGTTGTAATTTGAGAGAAAAATTATTATGAGCTACTTGAAGTTTAAGTTATAGGAAGTTGTAATGAAAACACTGTTGACAAGTGCTCGTCTAATCCTTGGTATTTCTCAACATGTATGTACGCTTTTTAATTCTTTATTAGGTTCAAAGTCAGGATGTCAAGAAAGAGTCACCACTTCAGTTCAAGTTCCGAGCAAAATTCTACCCTGAAGATGTCTCTGAAGAACTCATTCAAGAAGTCACAAGGGTAGGTAGAATTCTTTGTCATCATTCCTACTAGTATCGAGGGCTTGGAAACGAAACTTAACTTTGGCAGCACTCACTGTTTGGGTAAGTGACTTTCGGGAACTACACTTGTTCATTTGTCTCACGATGGAGTCGCTTTAAGATGTGGATCGCGATGTTTTGATTGCTGTAACTACTAGTCTTCATCAGGAGATGAGGTCAATTGATTATGTGTTGCTTTCTGTAGCATGATGATATTGGTTTGTTGCTATTGGTGCATTTTGATTCTCAATATTCTGAATAGATGTTATTCCCTCACAGTTTCGATTTGTTATCAATTGGCTGTTGTGCTTCAGGAATTTCGATTCCACTATCTCTATTGATGTTATTAGGATGAAGTTTTATGTGTGTGGCCTCTTTAAGCCTACGGGTGTACCAGTGTGGGTCATGGTCAATAAACTTAACCACGTTCCAAACTGGAAAGTGCCCAGTCTTGTTAGCATGTTTCGAAACCCTGGAGGTTTGGGTATGAGCAAGCCGTATATCTCTGTCGTGTTCTCTTTGTTTCCTCAATATACACTTTGCCGTATTCACAAAGAATCTTATAGGCAATACCATCTAAGAAATGTGTAATTTGTACTAGTTCAAGAACATTTAGCACTCGCCTGGGCAAGTGCTAATTTCCATCCCTGGTATTGTGTTAATTTATTTTATTCTTGTTTCAGCTCTTGTTGCATAATATTATTTTTCTTAGTGTTATTTTAAATTTGCAAATCATACTAAACTTCCTGATGCTTAGTGGACTTAACGGTTTTTTTTTTGTAGCGGCTGTTCTTCTTGCAAGTTAAAGAAGACATCCTGACTGAGACAACATTTTGTCCTGCGGAAACTGCAGTTTTGCTGTCCTCTTATGCTGTAAGTTATGTCATATTCTGTCAGATGCATGTCAGTGTTGGATAATTTCTTTGTTCAATAATTATAACATTTTACACAGAGACTTCTGCTTTAAAAACCAGAATTGTTTCAAAGTGGCTCTATTTTCACTCAAATGTTGGCAACCAGCTGGAGAAAAATAGTTGTCAGATGCATTTTTGTAGTCACCGGTTTGTTAAATCATATAGGAAATAGTTCAAAAATATTTAAAATCATTATCCAACTGAAATCAAATGAAGAATGATCCTCAATTTAAGCAATTGCGAAAAGAAGCCTGAAAAAAATTCAGGACTTCAACGGGGTTCGAACCCGTGACTTCACGATACCGGTGCGATGCTCTACCAACTGAGCTATGAAGCCACTGACGTTGGGAGCAGGTGAATTGTAGGTATTGACTGATACCGTGCGATGCTCTACCAACTGAGCTATGAAGCCACTGACGTTGGGAGCAGGTGAATTGTAGGTTTATATGTTCCCGTGAAAGGAGTGAATGTGAAATGATATATGTGAAATAAATCATATATGAACTGCGGAAATGAAATCAAATGAAGAATGATCCTCGCAGTTATGAACACAATTTAAGCAATTGTGAAAAGAAGCCTGAAAAAATTCAGGACTTCAACGGGGTTCGAACCCGTGACCTCGCGATACCGGTGCGATGCTCTACCAACTGAGCTATGAAGCCACTGACGTTGGGGGCAGGTCAATTGTAGGTTCATATGTTCCCGTGAAGGAGTGAATGTGAAATGATATATATGAAATAAATCATATATGAAAAAAGGATCATTCTTCATTTGATTTCATTTCCGCAGTTCATATATGATTTATTTCATATATATTATTTCACATTCACTCCTTTCATGGGAACATATGAACCTACAATTGACCTGCTCCCAACGTCAGTGGCTTCATAGCTCAGTTGGTAGAGCATCGCACCGGTATTGCGAGGTCACAGGTTCGAACCCCGTTGAAGTCCTGAATTTTTTTCAGGCTTCTTTTCGCAATTGCTTAAATTGCGTTCATAACTGCGAGGATCATTCTTCATTTGATTTCATTTCCGCAGTTCATATATGATTTATTTCATATATATCATTTCACATTATCCAACTGGTTGCGACGGACACAAGGAAGTTATACTTTCCAACAAAATAACTCCATACACGAACATACGAAAAAAAAATCCTTACAGACTTATACAAAACAATCTTGCCACAACCTTTCAAATAACCAATGTAAATAAGACTTTCCAGCCGCTAACTTTGTTTTTAACGGGAGCCAAACGCCATCCATGTAGATCGCACATACGAATGATTCAACATGGGGATAGCCAAAAGCTTAAACACTGTAGTCCAGGTGTCTTTTCATAAAATTCTGAGCTCGCAGCTAGTTCCAAGGGAGAAGCTGTAAGGGCATTGTAGAAAATTTTGGCAGATAGAAATTGTTAGTATTTGCAGGTAAATGGGCTCTGTTTTTAGCCCATTTTCTTGTAATGAAAGCAAAACAAGACAAGATAAATTGTTTTATAATGACTTGATCTTTTAAGTAATAGTAGTGATGAAGCTTATTAGCATTCCTATTAGTCTGTATCATTGAAACAGTATAGCTGTTCTGTATCAGGATTATAAACCTTCATTAAAATTTTCTTTTCTTTTGTATTTTCCTTTTGCACTATAAAGGAATTTTAGAATTTATAATCTAATACATTGGTCAGAAAAGTGGTGACTGAACCATAATTTTAAGTTGCCAAGGAGGAAATGTTATAGTCGCATTGATGACCGTATCAATCACAATTTCAAGGAGAAAATGTTATAGTCGCATTGATGACCGTATCAATCACAATTTCATAGAGGAAATGTTACAGTTGCATTGATGACCGTATCAGTCGCAATTTCAAGGAAGAAATGTTACAGTCGCATTGATGACCGTATCAGTCGCAATTTCAAGGAGGAAATGTTAGAGTAATGTTGCATTAATGACGGTATCAGTCGCAATTTCAAGGAGGAAATGTTATAGTCGCATTGATGACTGTATCATTTGCAATTTCAAGGAGGAAATGTTATAGTCACATTGATAACCGTATCAGTCGCAATTTCAAGGAGGAAATGTTACAGTTGCATTGATGACCGTATCAGTCGCAATTTCAAGGAGGAAATGTTACATTCGCATTGATGACGGTATCAGTTGCAATTTCAAGCCCTGGGTCCACCTATTAACAGTACACCCATTTTAATGACATGATTTTTGTGGATCATTACTTGCATATACATATCACAAAAGCTGCATAGATCTGAAACTTTGTGTTATTTCTTTGAGGTGATTAACGTAGGAGTTGTCTCCTTGTTCACAGTTGCAAGCGAAACATGGACAAAGGAATTCAGAGATTCACACTAAAGAAATGTTGAAAGGCGAAAGACTAGTGCCTGAAAGGTGGGAGAAGAATCAACATAATTTTAAAAAATCTAGCTATTAATAAATAAACCAAAAGTCAAGAAAGGTTTCAGTAGTGTAATAATAAACACTTTAAAACATGGTTCGTAGTTTTTATTAAGTGTGAATAAATTCTTACTTGGTTTTTCATTTTTTATTTTATATGCCAGAAAATAATGTACTTGGTTTTTCTGTTTCCAGATTTATAACCCATAAATTAATAGATGATGTCCCAGGAAGAGTTTGCGTGTGGTGGGCTGAACACGAGTCATTGTCAAGGTAACAGCAATTATTATCTTAAAACTGCTGTGTGCTGGTTATGTTCGACCTACCACCAAAAGGTAGAAAGTGCACTTACGGTTGATGTAACTGATTGTGTTGTTTAAATCAAACTACGTACATCTTGCTTACGACTGTTTTGGACAACATGAAAAGTGTTATACGTGGATATTGTCATGTGTGTAATGGAATAAGCTGTAAATTGCTCAGAAAACAAAACAAATTCCATAGAAAATTTTAATGAAGTTTTTGCTGAGGTTTTAGGCCAAAACTTTTTTCAAAATTATGATTGCATGATTCGCATGCGCACAGCAATGCTCGATGTAAACAAGCTGTTTAGACAAACAAAAAAACAGCTTTAAACTCATCTTATCATTTACCTTTAATAAAAAAGGATCATTGCATTGAATACAGTTTTATCTACTGAACCTGATGAAGTAATCAGTATTTTTACATTTCCTTTAAAGATAGTTCTAAATTTTGTATTTGTACATGAGGAACCCATTAATATTGATGTCTTAAAAGCAGGCAACAGTATCTGAGAATCATGATGCCCAGCAGTATCACTCGACTGCATTACCATTTACATCATGTAACTGTCATTAAACGGATTCCATGTTTTGATTTTTATAGAACAGAAAATTATGAGTCAGTGTCATGTTTGATGATGATGTTAGAACTTAAAGTAGATAGTTCTTTAAACTAGAAAGTAGGTTATGTTAATTTACTATAAGTTATATATTCATCCTGAAGAAGAAAGTTGTACTTGCCAAACAGGGCAAGTGGTCATTGAGTTTCACCTTCCCAACAGTTTCTTTGACTCGCCTGGGCGAGTTGGTGAACTAAATTTCTAACCCTGAAATGTGACAGGTGATTTTGCTAAAGGTCATAGTTTTCTTTTTTCTGATGTTGTAAGGAGATCGAGTATTTTAAATGTGCACATATAAAAACATTATTTTTGGTTATTATTTTTATTCTAGAGAGGATGCAATGATTGAGTATCTTAAAGCTTCTCAGGATTTAGAAATGTATGGAGTGAACTACTTTGAAATAAAAAACAAGAAAGGAACACAGTTGTTCCTTGGAGTTGATGCATTGGGTTTAAATATTTATGAAAAAGAAGACAAGTAAGTTGGTTTGAATTTGTGATTTTGCTGTCATGTTCAGTGCTGGAAACACTTTTTCTTTCTTCTTATGCATGTGTCCTTTCAAATGCTTTTGATTTTTCTGAGAGGTCTACAAACTACATGCCGGGATGGTTTCAAATTTATACGCTGTGATTGGTCAATTTTCTTTGAGTAGTCGCACTGTAAAGCTTTTTCCTAAATTGAATTCCAAGGAGCGCAAAGCTCGGCAGTTATAGGAGCTTGGCAGCCTGTGGATCATTAGGTACTCAATCCAAACATATGTTACCTGTGTGTGTAAAAATATGTTGCCTGTGAGAACCAGAAAATTTTTTATTATTAAACATGCAAAATGCAACCCTCTTTATCTAAGCTGTGACCAATGTACATACTTACAAAAGGGATAAAATATTTATATTAAATTAAAAAAGAAAAAAAAGTAATCTTAAAATTCATTAAAAGTTTTGCTTGGGAAGTCTCTTGAATTAAGACATTTTAAAATAAAATTACACAGTTGTAGCTGTGGCCCCAGCCATACATTAATTACATATTTTGGTAGCTCTGTAGTGAAAAGTTCTTTGACCAGCTGCCGTCTTTAAGAGCTATAATCAGGATTTTACTTCTTATGGAAACGGTTGAGGGGGAAATTGTTTTTATTGTGGAATCTTTAATTTTTTGGACATTTGATGTCACTGAGTAAATGTATATTTGTGTTGCCTTCTACATAATATTGGATGTATTGTTTAACAATATGAAACAAGATAACAATGTTGTGTTTCATCCTTTTTACAACCAGACTAACACCAAAGATTGGATTCCCTTGGAGTGAGATCAGAAACATCTCCTTTAATGACAAAAAATTTATCATCAAACCTATCGACAAAAAAGCACCGGTACGTCATGTTGTTTGAGTTTTTAATATGTTGCCCTTTTAATAATAATAATAATAATAATAATAATAATAATACATTTCTATAATGCCTTTTCTCCGCATTTCAAAGGTGCTAATGACATACAATACAGACTAAAATGTTACTGTTAAATTTGGAGAAGGCTTAAAAAGAAAAACAATAAACTAATTACAATTCGGATATTCTAAAATGCTAAAATGTTACAAATAAACAATATACATGTACAAAGACTAAGTTAAAAAAGCTTGTTTAAAAAGTAAGGCTTCAAGTCTACGTTTAAAAATGTCAATAGTTTCCACATTTTTGACATGTTCCGGTAAGCTGTTTCACAGATATGGTGCCGCAACAGAAAAAGAATGCCGGCCATAGGACTTCAGATTAAAATTTATGTTTTTTGTTTTCCGAGGGCATCATTTATCCATCATTTAATTTATGGTTTATTTCCCCATTAAAGGATTTTGTGTTCTATGCATCACGCTTGAGAATAAACAAGCGAATTTTGGCTCTTTGCATGGGAAACCATGAACTTTACATGAGGCGCAGGAAGCCAGACACAATTGAAGTTCAGCAAATGAAAGCACAAGCAATGGAAGAGAGACAATCCAGATTGAAGGAAAGGTAATCATTGCCAAGTTGACAGTGATGTTGGATTAGCATAATCTTGCAAGAGGCCTATACTAATCATCCTCATCAACCCGAGATGAAATAAAGTTATCCATCTGTCTGTCTGTCTGTCTGTCTGTCTCTGTCTGTCTGTCTGTCTGTCTCTGTCTGTCTGTCTGTCTGTCTGTCTGTCTCTGTCTGTGTATCTATATGTCTGTCTGTCTGTCTGTCTGTCTAGTGTTATTTAAAGGTTTACACAAACAAGAGTAAACCCTTAAACCTTCCCATAAGTGAGTTTCCTGTGGTGGAAGGTTTCAGGTCGGAGGTGCAGATTGCAGCTGCATATCCCTAGGGTGAGGAGGGGGGTGGGGGGTGGTGGGTATTTTTCTTATTACTCTGAGGGTGGCAAAGAGGTTTTACGTGACGTGTGATTGCCCCAAAATTAGCTGCGTGATGCATGATTGTGCCCAAATTAACAGCGTGATACATGACCAGATAGCATAGCATATTGCGTGATTTGCTTTTTTAGAAGCGTGTGACACATGATTTACCTATTTGATTTGTATAATATATGAATGCTTTCGCTATCATTCAAATGACTCAACGTAAATTGTCTTATTCGACATCTGTCTTGTCTTTTCTTGACCTTTGATCTTTGTGGTTGGTCCAAAACTGAAATCTGGAAACAATAGACTCATAGACATTTGATACTAGTTAATGCAATTAATATGTAACAGGACTCTTCAGTGCTATTTTGTTTCGACCGCGCGGTATTTCAGATTATATGCACTCGATCTTTTCGCTCCAACGAGTAAGTCATATTTAACAACTAATACGAAAATTAAGATTCATCAATTAACATGCAATCCTTCTTAAAAAAAACGTCGAATACAATATTAATGCATCCAATCAGATAGGCCTATGTTGATTTGTTACTGTTTTAATGCCGGATCACTCCTTATTTACGTGATTGGTTACAAATTTTCTCTGTGATGCATGATTTCACGTAAAAATTTGGCGTGATGGGTGATCGGTCCCCCCCCCCCCCCCCCCCCCCCCCCCCCCCCTACTCTGACAGTGGTCATTTCCTGTTCAAACACCCTTAGTGATACCAAACCATGAATTTTAACCCCTAAAAGGTATGATGATCATCCTGTCACTTTTATCTGGGAATCCACCTTACCCTCTCCTATTCCATGCTGAAAATTGCAGGTTCTAATCACACACAGCCTTTGCTATGTTTTAATTCTGTTTTTTGAGAGTCTGACCTACCCATCTTCATCCGGTTTTGTTTATTTTTGTGGCCATTAGTTTGTGATCTGATTCAAGTTATCTTATCTCTAGAATGCTACTCAGACATCTGTTTGTCAATTCTTGCAGTTTACTTAGTAAAGTTTTAGTTACCCTCCCAAGTTCCAACCCAGTGAAGCATCAGTGTTATGCCATTTGTTGAGAAAATTCTGAGTTTTGTCAGTCTTGCGGAATTAGTAGCTCTCGAAACAGCAACAAAGTAGCTCTCCATACTGGCCTGTTTTAGTAAAGTTTTAGTTACCCTCCCAAGTTCCAACCCAGTGAAGGATCAGTGTTATGCCATTTGTTGAGAAAATTCTGAGTTTTGTCAGTCTTGCGGAATTTTAGTAATTTTAGTAATTTTTAGTAACTCCATTTCTAACTCCTGCCCTGGTAACATTGCCATTAGTGTGCAGAAAACTTTCTACTTATTGAAGCATTTCCTATCCAATGCCTACCCCTTCACCTCATGAGGTCATAGCTTCAACAACCTGTGACAGGCTATGCTTAGAAAAAATGATCACATTCACATTTTTGTTATCTTTTAGGCAAAAACTGGACAACGAAAAGGTTGCCCGTGAGAAAGCAGAAGCAGAGAGAAAAAGATTAGAGGCCGAGATAGCTGCATTAAAGGCTTCACAGGAGAAGGAAGCAAGAGGTCACTATAACCTCTGTTTATGATTCATTTCCTTATCGATTTCATGTGTCACAATAAGCTCATTTCAAAGCTCAAAGGGACACTGAAAATTTTGCTTACCTTATTTCCATGTCATATCACTAAATGCCACCAAATGTACAACTTAATTGGATCAAAACATTCTACAGAGCAAAACAGAAGCAGTAGTTTGGAGATAAAGTGCAGGATTGCAAGGATGGAAGTGGATTACAGTTCATCAAGTTTGAATTAGTGACAGGCAGTCAAGAAATCAAAATTGCCATTCTTGTTAAATTTTTTTGCTTCCATCACTTATGGCTATAGCTTCTTTTGGAACTTAAGGGACGTGCGAACTTAATGGCAGCCATGCAGTTGCGAAAAGTACAGCAAAAAAATGTTTTCCCTTGATCGGATTGAAAAACGGTTTGGACAGGTTACTAAATGCATCGTTTCCTTCTGAAAAATGCACAAAAATGAAATTTAAGCCCCAATTGATATAAGTGTTGCAGTTAATTTTTTATTTCAGGTAATTTTTGTTTTTCCTTTGTTTCAAATTCATTAGCATATATTACCATACCCCAAAACAATGGAAAAATAAAAATTACCTGAGATAAAAAATTAACTACAACATAAGCATCAAATTTCTCATTGTAAGAGGCAATTACTATTATTATTATTATTATTATTGAGATACATGTAGCGTAGTTTTAACTTTTGAGTCTGTTGACAAAATCCTATGGTGTGACTATTTAAATGAAACCTCTTTGGCAGTACTTTTGCATGGTACCCTTTGTTCTAACTTTTGAGTCTGTTGACAAAATCCTATGGTGTGACTATTTAAATGAAACCTCTTTGGCAGTACTTTTGCATGGTACCATTTTGTTTTTCAATTTGTTGTTTTTCTTGAATATTTTTTATGTTTGGCACTCTTGCTAAGGGTTAATCTACCAGAGAGGTCAAAAAATTAAGGATATACCGTACATTATGACCCAAGATGAATTCTTTTGATATTTATGAACTTTACCCCACTTGTTCTGTAAGAAACATGGGAACAAGAAAGGAGAATTTGTATTTCAACCCTTTAACTCCCAAGACTGCAAAAAATACAAATTCAAGAAAAATCCCAAACTTTGTTTTGTAAAATCTTGAAAAACAAATGGTTCCATTTAAACGTTCTGCTGAAGAGGTTTCATTTGAGTGGTCACACCATAGGATTTAGTCAACAGACTCAAAAGTTAGAACAAATGGTACCATGCAAAAGTACTGCTGAAGAGGTTTCATTTGAGTGGTCACACCATAGAATTTAGTCCACAGACTCAAAAGTTAGAACAAATGGTACCATGCAAAAGTACTGCTGAAGAGGTTTCATTTGAATGGTCACACCATAGGATTTAGTCAACAGACTCAAAAGTTAGAACAAATGGTACCATGCAAAAGTTCTGCTGAAGAGGTTTCATTTGAGTGGTCACACCATAGGATTTAGTCAACAGATGAAAAAGTTAGAACTACACTACATGTCTTCATAATTTACGCTGGGAGTGACAGGGTTAATAATGGGTATTGAAGGGTTAAAAGCATGTTCAGTTAGTTTATTGTGAATTTGTATGATTTGACGAAATAATAAAAAAATGAAGTACCAGTAATTGCGGCACAACTTTCACAAGCAATGTTTGAAAAAACAACCCACATTGAATAATAATGGAAAGGCTATTTTTGGAGTTATGGTAAATATTTAATTGTTACACTTCCAGAGTCAGTTATGGAGACATTTAGTGTAGTTCTAACTTTTTAGTCCATTGATGAAAGCCTATGGTGTGACCATTCAAATGAAACCTCTTCAGCAGTACTTTTTCATGGTACCATTAGTTTTTTAATATTTTACAAAATGAAATTCGGGTTAAGTTTTGATTTAATGATACAGAAAGGAGAGAGGCAGAAGAGAAAGCTGCAGAATTGGCAAGGCGAAAGGAAGCTCTTGAGGAAGAGACTCGATTACAAGAAGAAGAAACCAGGAGGCAAAAAGCGGAAATTGAAGAAATCAAGAGGAAAAAAGCTGAGGATGAAGAAGAAAAAGAGAAGTTGGTATGTCAATACTTTGTGAACATCAAGGAGAAAAAATACAGTAAAAACTGGCAGATAAGCCGCACTAACAAATAACAGCACCCTAAGTTTTGAAACTCAAATTTTTTACTAGTATAATGGGGCACTGCAACCAGTTGCAAAATATTCGAAAAATTAAAAACTAAGTTTGATTCTGACCCCCCCCCCCCCCTCCTTTCAAAGTTGTTTTGCTTACAGAGTGAATGTAATACCGACCTTAAACAACTTTAAATAGTACAAATTTTTAATAGTACAAACTCTATGTATTCTTACAATCTAAGAAACTCAACACATAATTTATTTGTACCAAGACTGTATACTGAGGCTAGAAAAAATAGCTTCCACTATAGAGGGGCGGTTCTCTGGAATAGTCTATCAAATACTATTAAAGGACAGACAAGCCTGAAATCGTTTATATCATATTATAATTTGTAATTTCGTATAATTTTAATGACCATATTTATTTAATATTGTATTTTTTATTGCATGATTTTTGCACGGCTCTCTGGAAGAGCATTTTTATGAATGAGATTCCATGACTAAATAAAGATGATTGATTGATTGACTTTGACGAGGGGTGGGAGGGGGGGGGGGGGGGGGGGGGGGGGGGGTCATTCAATGTTTAAATTGTAAAATTTGTAGGGGATGTTGCCTCTTTATAAAGGAGCATCTTGTGTAGTCTGATTTTTTTTGTCTGATCCTGGTTCCTTTGTTTGTCTTGTAGGCAAGAGAGCTGAAGGAGAAGGAGTTAAAGTTCGAAGAGTTAATGGAAGAAGAGAGAAAAGCGAAAGAAGAACAAGACCGAGTTCAACGCGAGGTAAAATCAATAGTGCTTACAAGGGGATTTATGAACAAGTGGTTTACGAGCAAGTACGGGTATTTACATTGGTGCAGCTGTTAGGCAAGCTACTGTAAATCCCTTACAGATTAGATCAGTTGCGCTCGTTAAAATCACAAAACAGCACTAAATAACAGTTCACTCTTAGTAATGAAACTTAATTTGTAATCGCTATGTTATTTTCCTTGTTTTATGCATTGACCTGTGTTTTAACAATCTTTAGCTTGAGTTACAAATGGAAGAGAACAAGAAACTCCACGAACAGGCCACAGCATTGCAAGAACAAGTTATGGTACAGGAAAAAGTTGAAATGGAAGAGCAGCAGACATCTCTTGAAGCTGAACTGACTCTCGAGGCTACATGTATAGAAGGAGACAGGTCTGAAGAGGATCGATTGACAGAGGCAGAAAAGAATGAACGTCAGAGGAAAATGCTCCAGGTAATGCCACATTCTGGAATCAAATTCAGGGACCATCAAGACTGACTTTAACCCATTGACAGTAATTCAAACCACCCGTGACAGGACCACGGTCTTTCTACCATTTGTGACGTTATCCCTTTTTACTCATGCGCGAAGCGGCATGAGGTGAGGTTTCGGCTCCGTTTTTCTTGTTTTTATTTTTCATGTCACGATTTTGCATGCAAATTTATGCACGCATATTTTAAATTGTGCACTAATCCGTTTCATAGCTTTGCCAATGATTTACACTTCATGTTTAGTGACTTCTGGCTACTCTCACTTTTGGTAAAACCGCATTACTTAAGTGTCACGACAGCGTCTCCTACAACCCTACCTGCATTACTAATGTTAAAGTGCCCATAACCTTAATTTTTTTATTTTCGTATCTAAATCTACACGTCACGTATGAACTTCTGCGAAAAATTTTTTTGATTTCAGCACAACTTGAATTTTTTATGATTTTTTAAAGTCTTCGAAATTTGCCGCCATTTCGTTCCACCATTTGCATTAGTCTCCTCTTGGTCCCTCTCGGTTAACAAAGGATCCGTGATGTAGATTAAGGAACACATAACTTCAAACAAAGGAACTTGTGACTTCAAACAAAGGAACTGTGACGTACATTAAGGAACATGTGAGCCCGTTGGCCTTCTTAACAGCGGGACGGGTATACCACAAAAAAATAGGATTTTGAAGATTTGAAATATTCATAAAAAATTCACGTTTTGCTGAAATAAAAAATTTTTTTCGCAGATGTTCATTACGTGACGAGTAGATTTAGATACGAAAATAAAACATTTTAGGTTATGGGCACTTTAATGTTTGGTATATATAAGACTTAGAAGAATCACTGGCTTCATTGTGGTACAGCATTAATTTCCAAAACATTCAATAGTAAACAACGTGGTTTGCAGGAACGATGACTGAATGAAAGGAGTAACTCTTCTACATGTCAGACATCTTCTTATCATGTTTAATATATATCATAAAACTTTCTTACGCATGCGCATGAGTATAGGCTGCTTGCAGCCTCTTGTTATGACAAATGAGAGGGAGCTTGTGAATGGGCCAGAGTTACATGCAAAAAACCTTTCAGATTTGACTGTCAAAATCGAAGGAAATTCTGGTCTTCCTACCACTTGCCACTTCTTGTTAAAAAAATTCACCTTCAGCATTTTCCGGGAAAATTTTACTACAAAAATAAAGTCTAGTGACAAAGGCCAACAACAAGGACAACAACAAAAGATAAAGACACGAAAAATGATGGGGAGTTAAATGAAGATAAAGAAAAGTCATGCTTATCAAGCTTTTTCTGGTTCAAAAACTATGTTGAACTTTTGCTTTGTACACATACCTGAAGCCAAAAAACAATATACAGTACTTTCCCTAGAAAGGAAAGGAAGTTTAGTTTCCATGTTGCATACAATGTTGTGGAGAGTTTGCTTGCAATTTGCCTCCACGGCAGTCGGAAAACGGCATAAATTGCCGGGGTTTTTTGCTAAAACTCTAAGAGTCAATGGGTATAAAGTGGCTGGTGGTTTGCTAAATTTTACCAGCCAAAATAATAAATGTGCACTTTTCTGTTGTTATGTCTTTCTGTGCAATATGTTGCAACAATTTAACAACAACTGAAATACAAACATGTCGTCAAACACTTCACTCTATGAAGAAACTCGCATTAGGTTTTTAAACTGGTTTTTTTGTTTGGTTAGAATTTGGTTCTTTACAATACTCCCTAAAAGTCTATGCCACGATAATAAAACCATGTAATTTTAACCGCTTAAGAGTGTTTTTACAATGTAAGTGTTCGAGATTCATTGATCACGTGATTGAAACACGTGATCATCACAAATGTTACACAGTTTCTAGTACCAAATATAATGCAATGGCAACTGATGTCTGGTCACAACAAAAGCCTTGGATTATTGAATAGAAGATAAAGGCTTGGTGGACATTTTTTTTTTCTCTTTGCATTATATATTTTATGAAACCCATTCATAGTTTGACTTCTCCCTGCATCAAAATTAGCTGCAAGTTATTAATAATATAATTTGTTTTGTTATAGCAACTGCAAGCAGATCTGCAAAAAGAAGAGAAGAATTATTCCTCGTATGATAAACTTCACATGCAAAACCAAAAAGAAGGACGCGACAAGTACAAAACTCTAAAACAGATTAGGCAGGGAAACACTAAGCAGAGGGTGGACGAGTTTGAAGCTATGTAGAATCAGCACCAAGTGAAGCTACATGTACGGCCAACGAAGGTAGAATTAGTGTTGCTTATTAAGTTAAAACTGATTCGATTTCTTTTGATACCTTAATTATTTATTTTCAGACGCACCTTACCATGAGCACCCAACAAACGTTTTTTACAAGTTTGCACTACATCACCAACTAATTATCATTTTCGTAACTGCGGATTCATGTGAAGTGATAAAGTGAATAAAGCCCCATTTACACTGCAGAAAATTTTAGGCACGGCTCGGATAAAAGTGGTACGCGTACCCCAAAAAATAGTGCTGATTAGTCATTTACACGTCCTTTCTTCTACCGTGCTAAACGATGTAAAATTATGTTTTGGTACGGGTTAAAGGCTCAACATCTCGGCCAGCGTACTCGATTCTTGCTTAGTGCACATGTTGAGTGAATCGCGGGTCGATTTGCACAAGCTCTCTTAAATCGGTGCTGACCAAAAGGCGTGAAGGCTCATCAGAGAAAAGTTGGTTCGGCACGGCTTATCGTTTACACTGCACACCTTATCCGAGTTTTGACTGATGTGATTTCTTTTGATGTGTTATAAAATTTCAAAAGGTATTATCTGTTAAACCATTGAATAATGGATTGATTATTTGACTGAAATTCTTTTATAATTGCTTGTGTCTTTAAACCAGGAGACTTAAGTCTAATTCTTGGCTTGAACATGATGTCATAAAAATTCAAAAATCTCAACTTTACATCCCACAAAGCTGTTTCTAACATGGTATGTAGATACCAGTGTTGCAATCCTTCACAAAAAGATTCAGGTTCGATCCATACAATAAAAATGTCAAATACTTGTTCGCCTATAACTCTTGAACAACATGCTCTGGTGCTTCAAAATTTGGCCCAGATGTGTAGTTTTAAACTCTCTACAATTCCATTAACAATTTGGAATCAAAATCTGTTTTTTAATGTTTCTGAATTTTGATATGACATAAGTGCGAGCCAAGAATATGGCTATCTACTGTGTAATGTGCTCTAATATTTTGCATGTTCTCTTTACCTTAAAAGGCAAAATGACATTACAGTCTTATAATAAATCAGTGTAATTTATCTAAGTTGATATAATAATAATAATAATAATAATAATAATTATTTATTTTGTTTCTTTTTTTAGATGCTAACCAGTGCTTCGATAGGCATCCATGCTGTTTTAAATGAACCAGTATTCTCTTATTACAGCTTAATCTGTGGAATTATGATGATTTTGCACATGCAATAAATTTGATATCAGTGTATTAATTAGATTTTGTAAGGCTTAAGGTATTATATATGGTGTTACCTTCATAAGTAGAAGAGTGCAGCTCTCTGGTGAACTGAAATGCTGCTTGGGTGAGGCTGTTAAAGGGTCACTTTCGAAGCTGTTTCATTTTTTAAAAAGTGTTTTTCTTTTTCATATTGGTCAATAATTGGCTCCAAAACCGTGAGGAGGTCTGTCCTGCTAGACCGATTTCAACTTGGTAACTTTCGTAAAAGTTAGCAGGAAATTTAATAACTCCTTTGAAGCGTTTACTTTGAATATTGTGATTTGCCTGAGTGTTTGTTGGGCAGAATCAGTTGCTGATAATTCAAGTGTTTATTAACTCACTCATTGTAAAATGTAAGATTTCTATATATTTCAAAAATCTTGAGTAATTTTTGATTCCAAATGTGATAGACCACAAGTGCTCCACACAAACTGTGTGACGGTTTGGTATAATTATATATTAAAGAATCTGTATGGCAATACCGGATGGCTCATATTATCTTAAAATATTGCAAAGGACATGTACATACTAATAACATTAAGTGCTAAATGTTGTTACCTTAAATATTATGTATTGTCATTGTTGCGGCTGTTAACAGTGAAATTTGGCAATGACAAATATTAAATATTCATCGCAGTATTTCACAATATGCAAACCTTTTGGTATTCCCATACAATTCCTTTAAATTTTAAAAATACAAACAGTCACGCAGTTTGTGCTGGTTACATGTCCCTGTGTATGGACAACTTGTAAAATGTTAGGTAACTTGTAGTTCTTGCAGGTTTTACGCATTGTTATAATCACCTATTGTTAGTAAATACGTAGTAGCTATTTTTCTGCATTGGTATATTAAAACAAAGTAGTCCTGATTCAAATGGAGTATCATAGACTTGGCTTTATGATAAAAGTAATCAGTGACTAAAAACATCAGTGTTACTTGTTTCGTTCACTCTGTCTCCCTGTCACTGAATCTGTGCACAGAAAGCTGTGTTGTGTGACACAAGTAATCAATTTGAAGAAAATCAGTAATAAAAAAAAAACTTCGCCACTGTTTTGTGATGGAAACGTTACAGAGAACACTGGTTGATGGGGTGTTCATGGAAAATTTTAAAAGGAACCCATAAAAGGTATAAAAAACCGTGAGAGAGAACAATTCTTTCTGGAAAATTGTTCCTGTCAGCATATTTTGGTGGTTTAAGTAACGCTCCACAAAAGAACTATAGTAAACTTCATTGTTCTGTGGCATTGGATCTTTCCCACATAGAATATCTTTGGTTTCAAGAATAGAGAAGGGGATGATGGTTCATAATTATATTTCAGTATAAAAATAAAGAAAATCCATTTGCGTCATATAAATTGTAGGAAATTTTAGTGCTCAACCATCAGAAAAGCAGAAGACAATAGCTCATAATTTTGCCTCTGATGAAGTTCCTCAAATGCAATATCTTTTAAAAATCGCATGTTGTGCGATTGGGTCTCAACTTACTTGAAACTTTAAAAATGTTAGACAAAATGCATCTTGAACCTTAACTTTTTAGCGGTTTTTGAGTCTAGGCCAATGAGATTACTAGTTGTAACAATAAAAAAAGTTGACATTCCATCGTGCATTGCCGTTCAGCACTTTCCTTCTGATGCGGATCGTTACTTAATTCCATAACTCTTGGCACTGGTCATTTCTTATTCGAACCTCCTGTTACCAGGTACCACGGTCAACCCCGTCACATATATATGGGATTTCCCGGCTTTTTCCCAGGCCTTCACAGTCGTGCATTTCGGTGACGTATTATAGGCGAACGGCGGGCGAAATAATGAGACCAAGGACAAGGCAACGGTTGAGGTTCAACCGAAAATGATAAATTTCCGCTGCTCTGTCCTTGATTTTTATAAATTGCCGGGAACCCGTGACCGTTTTTTCCCAGGCCTTCACAGTCATGCATTTCGGTGACGTATACAGGCGAACGGCCGGCGAAATAATGAAGCAAAGGGCTCGGCAACGGTTGAGGTTCAACCGAAAACGATAAATTTCCGCTGCTCTGTCCTTGTTTTTTAAAATTGCCAGGAACCCATGACCTTTTAAACTTGACAGCAACAGGAAAACTGTGGGAAAGTTCCTTGGCCCCTACTTGTTATACCGTACTTTTTATACTTTATTCCCTATGTTTTGAACACACTGACGGTACGGTTAATGTTAAAAAATGTTTCTCATCGTTGACACCGTCGTCGCCAGACTCCACCCAAGAAACCCCCTTTAGGTGCGTACGCCCCGTGTACATACAAGTCATGGCGCAAGCCCTCAGCTCTTTGAAAGAAAACGACTGACAGAACTGAAGACGGATAGGAAAGCTCCCCTCTCTTTCCTCCCTGCCTTCTATGCTAGCTACCGAGCACTGAATATCTGTCAGTAGAGTCCCTTGTCCAGCTATCATCCAGCTGACCCGCCATAGCCTGCGTAGCAGGCGTCGGGGAGAAGGGAACTGGGGAGAGAGGGAAAGGACGCCTGCAATAAAGACCCCCATTTGTTCATTTCTGCGGACGCTGGCGGCCGCAAATTCTGATTGGCTAATTCGCGCTGGGCGGTAAACAAAGTAACTTCCCGCGTGAAATCATCCATGCGTAAAACCGCGTGCCAGTTTCTGATTGGTGAACGTATTGACAGTTGACGTAATATGATTACAAGGAAATCGGTGGGCGTAATGCGAATAGCCTGGTTCTTATTGCAGGCGTTCCTTCCCTTCTCCCCCTTTCCTTTTTCGCGCCCCTTCCCCCCTCCCCGTTTACGCCTGCCACGCAGGCTGACCCGCCACTCAATATCTAATATACGGTATCGCCACTTTTCGCTTTTTCCCGGAAATATCTCCTTATCCTCCTCTGCATTCAACCCCGGGGTCTGTGACAAAATAGAAAAAGGTGGGGAACTTGAGACGAGCGTAAAAGCCGCCCCTCGCCAGTCAGTCGCACTTAGGGCCTTCAACCCCGGACAAGGCTGCCAAAATACTTTGTTTTGTGTAAAACATGATGATGAAATGTCTTCGTTTCGTTTAGTGCCCAGACTAACATGAGGTAGATCCATGAGGTACTGACCGTTTCATCACATTGCTCCAAAGGGGAGAAGGCCCTGGGGACGAGATTGTTGTCATATTAGTTTCCAGACCTTCTGTGCCACGTTGCATCATCCGCTGCCATTTTGTAAATGAATTTGTAAAAGAAGCTTCAAGGAAAAACTCTGTTTTCGTTGTTAATTTAACGTAAGAATTCGCTCAGTGATGGCTACAGACAACGTGTCTTCACAGATTACCATAGGACAACCACATTTGGCGAAGCAGGATTTGTCTAAATTGGTAAATACAACATTTTAGAGACACTGGTTCGATCACGTGTCTACACAGTCAGTCAAAATGGCCGGTGATTGTCAGTTTTGTGCAAAAATGATATTATTCTTTGTTTCACTGTCTCAGGATGTAGCTGAGTTAAATCCTCTCACTCCCGAGGTTATAAGTCGACAGGCAACGATAAATATAGGTGAGTACAGACCCATGTATAATGAATGCATACATACATGTTGTTACTTTCTCTGTATTTCTGTTTATAAGACTATTAAAAAGCTTATTACTCATGCGCGGAGCGGCATGAGCTCAGGTTTGCTCTCCGTTTTTCTTCTTTTTTTTGGTGTCATATTAGTGCATGCAAGTTTATGCATGCATATTTTAGTTTCATTATTAACTGGGTCATCGCTTAATGATGAGCCAGTTCTTAAAATTCTGTAGCGTCACCTACTCGTCACCTTTTCAGTTGGTAAACACTGTACTTGGTCGACTTCTGGTTTTCAGGAATGATGTAATCAGTAACGCCACCAAAACAATGTCATGGAAGAATCACACCATCATCCCGCCAGCCCCCAACCCAAACCACACTAATGGTCACTAATATTGATCTTCAAATTACATATTTATAAGGTTCCGATGAATCACTGGTTTTCTTGTGGTTGCCTTCTTTATAAAAGCAATGAAAAATAGAAACATGGTTTACAGAGATACGCATAAAGTGCAAGGGATAATTCCTGGGAACATACAGGTTCTCATCGTCTTGTTGCTTTACAAAAATTGTTGATTTTTTTATGTTCCATTAAAACATATGACAAATATTTCTTACATGTTCGCATGCGCATGACATGTGTTAAGTAATTTGGTCTTATTGGCGTATAAGTCAATCCTGTAATTCTCCTATTGAGGTGATTGTTGCTATTATACACAGCATACAACTTGAGGCTTGAATTTGTCGAGATTCTGTAAAAATAAGAGCTATTTTCAATTTAGAGCTCTTCCAAGGCTTAAGCAAAATATCCATCTCTTGCGCTTGAAAGCATATTGTCAATTTATTTCACATTTTATTGCTGATTCTTTACATTGCCTGTATAGTACCAGTCCTCGCTGCCTGTAGTGAGTAATTTCAAGACTTTTTTAACAAATGAACAATAGAAACACATGGAAAAAACGATGTCATTTATACTCATCAGATTAAAAGAAATTTAGACTTCGGGACTAGACTTTTGTAGATTATGGACTGTGGAATGCTTGGCATATTAATGTCAATTTTTACTGATTTCATTGCTTTTAAAAGTAGTCTTTTCAAATGTAACAGAAATAATTAACGGTTTGGGAAGTATTAGACGAGTGTGGATTTAATAGGGAATCATTAATTTAATATTCAAAGATTGGTATTGGTAAAAATTGGTAGCCTCAATCAATGTGTCTCAGTGTCTCAAGCTCATGAGTATAGGCTACTTGCAGCCTCTTGTTAATAGGCCTTTATCACGCCCTGCCATTTTGTATAAAAACAAAAGATTTATGCCGTCCAGCATTTTATTCTCTAGGGAGTCAACATGGCCTCCACGTGATAAAGGCCTATTTAAGTAAGTTCTTGAAATATTTTTTTTTCAGGAACAATTGGTCATGTGGCCCATGGAAAGTCAACAGTGGTTAAGGCATTATCAGGAGTACAGGTGGGTGCTGAGCATTTATAATGAGTTAATTTTCAGAAGAAATAATGAAGCTTATTATATAAACTTCAGTGAAATATAAGGATTGCCATTAATACAGCCAACTCCTTACTATAGCCACTTTTTTTGGCCTGGACAAAAGCTTTTTACTCTAAATAAATTAACCTTTTTAAAGGGACATATATCATGAGGGTGCATGCGCCAGTTTCTCAAATTGAATTCTGAATGTTTCAAGTTGAAGTGTCAATTTCAAAATGGCGTCGACTAGTGGCAGTGGTCTCGGTGGAAAACGAATAAACTCCGGATGTAAATGGATATTTGAAAAATATTGGGATGGAAAAGGATATTTAAAGGGTCTTTGAAGTGCGCCTGGTCCATGCATGCGAATCCATGACGGTGCCCCTTTACAGCCACCCCGTTTATACGGCCAGATTTCGGTAGCCCATTGGTGGCCGGATTTACGGGGTTCCACTGTACCATATTTGTCCTAATATTAAATGTCAAACAAGCTGAAGGTGTTGGTCTACAATTGAAACATCTTCAGATCTCCCTGGAAAATCTTTTGAAAAACATTCTGAAACATTTCTACAACATTCGGACAGTATTCGGAGAATTTTCGAAAATCTTCGGAAAATCTTCGGAAAACTGCGGAAGACTTTGTCATTAGTATTGTTTATTTAAAAAACAAAATGATACATGGTTGCATGGAGACATGAGATGTTTAGTTGAACCCATAAAGAGAAATTCCTTATCTCCACACACCCATATAGTATATCCTGCGGCTTGTGTACCACTTATCCTACTTTACTTTACTGTTTTCTTTAGGAGCTCTGCTGTTAGTCTAGCTTTCTGGTATATATTATTTTCTTACTTTTTTGTAGACTGTCAGATTTAAGAATGAACTTGAGCGAAATATCACAATCAAGCTAGGTTATGCTAATGCTAAGGTAAGATATACCTGTGTACGTGGTTGTAATTTCTTTCTTAAAAAAGAGTTTTATCATTTGTGCCAGTTTGATCCAATTTTTAAATTTCATTTTTGTGCATTTTTCGGAAGGAAATAATGTATTTAGTAACCTGTTCAAAACGTTTTTCAATCCGATCAAAAGAAAATGTTTTTTTTTTTCAGCCATACTTTTAGCATTTGCAGGGCTGCCATTAATTTGCATGTTCTTTAAGTTCCAGTCACTTTTGCTGGCTGTCCTTTGGAACTTCAGGAACTTGCAATATAATGGCAGCTGTGCAAATGCGAAAAGTATGGTGGAAAAAAGAAAAAAGTTTTCCCATGATCAGATTGAAAATTAGTTTGGGCAGTTGACCAAATACATTTTTTCCTTTTGAAAGTGCCAAAAAAAAATAATAAAATTTGATCCAACTGGCACTTTAAACTGAAGCTGGGGGGAGGGAGGAGGGGAAGGGGTGAGTGGTTGACTGCTTACAGGGTAAGAAGGGGTTGCTCAGGAATAAAGCATGTGTGAATCCAGCTCATCAGAGTTAATCCACGGTCCCAGGGTTGACTCTCATATAATTAAAGGAGGTCACCAAATCTTTTTGGGTCAAAATTAAGTGATTGTTAAGATTATGGAGACGCGTTCGAAGGAATTTCCGGAGGAAATGAGCCCCTGAAAGAACCAATAGGGGCGGCCATTTGGAAGACTGTCTACCAAAAAATCTCACATTTTACTGCACATAAACCACAGGACAACCAACACGAAATTAGGATTGCGTTCTTCTTTGGAATCTCCAACTGTTACAGTTTTCCTCTCATTTGTCTGGCATAAATTAACAGTATTTTGCTGTGATTTAGATTTACAAGTGTGATGGCAGCTCATGTCCCAGGCCTGGTTGTTACCGCTCGTCTGGTAGTGCCAGAGAAGATGTGTTTCCATGTGACAGGATGGGATGTAATGGAAAGTTTAGACTTGTCAGGTAAGGAGATTAATACCAATGCCAATTTACATTCAAAATCCACAGAGAAAAAAAGCTTGAACTAATCTGTAGTCGTGATAATGTATATTAACTAGTATTTAATATGAAATGATCATCACAGTGAGCATAGCAACTTTGCGCCCCCCTGTTTTTTTTTTTTTGCAATGTTGCAATATTTTGGAAATATTTTATGTCAAATAGATAGCCTGCGATCTTTTGCTAGAGTTGCAAAATAACATACTATTAAACATTTTGATGCCTTTGGTAGCATTTTGTTTTTTCACTGGAAAAAGGTGTGATTAACGTCCTAAGGGACCATATCATAAGATAATTGACAATACGCTTTAGCGGTTATGAACGCTGCTCTTTTATTCATACATGTAGGTTAGTATTCAAAGGAAAATTGTGACTTACCACAATGAGTAGTAACCAACGAAGGAAAATAATTTTCCTTCGTTGGTTACTACTCACTAAGCTACAATTATTGTAGCTTACCGTAATGAACAGTAACCAACTTTTTCACACAAAAAATGACTTTGTTTTCAGGCATGTATCATTTGTGGATTGTCCTGGCCATGACATTCTTATGGCCACAATGTTGAACGGTGCAGCAGTTATGGACGCTGCTCTTTTACTCATAGGTTAGTACTGTAAGGAAAGCACAGCATTTTGTTTTTAGTAAAAATAAGCTATCTTCACCAGGGCTCGAAATTGCGCCCGTATCGGGCGCATTTGCGACTAAAATTTTGCTTTTGCGACTAAACTCTGTCTTTTAGTCGCGATTTTGCGATTGTTTTACGGCCTAGTTAATAAAGGAATTATATTCAACAGTCTTCCAAGTGTCTTATTTGTAACTGGTAGTTGTATTTTTATCCGAACAATCCTGCGAAATTTACGTTGAATGTTGCGCGACTTAATTGTTGATTTTATGCTCCATTAATGCGGTTTCCAAGAAGTATATCACGGGCGCACTTTTTCAGACTTTCTCAGAAATTGCTTGTCCCCTCATTTTCGGTTTCGATAGTAGTATTTAGGTTTTTTTTGCGACTAAAATTTTCGAACTTGCGACTAAATTTTAGGATTTACTCGCAAATTGCGATTGAGAATTTTTTTTAATTTCGAGCCCTGTTCACTTAAAAATGTTTATTTTTCCTGTCTTTATACATGTAGGGAACCTGTTGGGAAATCTAAGTTGGCATACAAGTTAAATATACAAGTTAAAACAATTTGACATGTTGGCAAAATGTTTTTGGGACATTTACAGTCACCATTAAATTTTATTTGCCATCACAAGTTTGCAAACTTTCATATAGAAGGCACCTTTTTAACAACAACAATCATAACACAATTATCTTGCAAAGGAACCAAGTTCTTTGATTTAATTTTATACTCCTAACCTTGACAGTAGAATTGATATCTACAGTAATTGAAGCATTGTTTGAGAGACAATGATTGCTATGAAATATTGCTCATGTTAGTACATGTGAGAAATTTAATTTTGGTCATGAAGTTGAAATATGCGAGGAAGAGGACATGTGCCTGTAAACCTTGATTTTTTTTGGTACAACTGTGTTGTTGAGTGCCAAAGTTAAAAATTCATATGAAATTGTAAATTTCAGTTTGTAGAATATTGAAAAACAAGTTGTACCATGTAAAAGTGCTGGCAAAGAGGTTTCATTTGAATAGTCATACTACAGGATTTTGTTGACAGATTCAAAAGTTAAAACTACACTACGTGTCTCCACGTCTCCAAACAATAGCGGCAGCCATAACACGTCATAGAAATTTAAAATGGTGGTGCGCAGGAAGTTTAAAAGTAAAAATAGGCAATATCCATATCCTTTTTTTTGTGCACTGAAATTTCCTTTCTTTTTGTTATTTAAAGAATTGAAATTTAGACTTTATTTCCAACAATTTAACATCAATTTGTTATAACAGTGGAGGTTCCCTTTAAGTAACAATGCGTGTAAGAAGTAGGCAATGCTCTATTGTTCTGCAGCATTTCACTTTCCCCACATAAGATTGTTCAGGTTTTTTTACTGAGAATGCATCAACCTATGGACAACATGTTTTTTTAAATAAAATGTACTGGAACTTTATTTTAAAGTGATGTTTCTTTTGTGCTACAAGATTTCATCCAATCGTGAAACTCCAAAACAATGGCCAAGAAAGGCTTCTAATTTTACACATAATTTTGGTTGCATTAAAACTCAGAATAGTTTTCACTAAAAGGGAAACAATTAGTAAACTAGAGACAAATAAATGCACTACCTGGTTAAGTTATGGTAGATTTTCACGTTTTAGCCAATGAGGTGGATGGTTTCAACAATATCACAATAGAGTACCGAAGTGATGACGTCACAAAAGCTAAATTTGTGAAATTATGGGATTTGATTAGATATTCGGAAAGGACATGACTAAAAATGCCCGCTTGCCAAAAATCAGCATCTTATTGCAATTTGGGGGTGAGATATTGGCACCGTTATGCTCGGATGACTCCATACAAACCTTTCTAATTTTTGCCTTGGTTCATTACGTAATGAACCAAGGCAAAAATTAGAAAGGTTTGTATGCAGTCATCAGAGCATAACGGTGCCAATATCTCACCCCCAAATTGCAATAAGATGCTGATTTTTGGCAAGCGGGAATTTTTCGTCATGTCCTTTCCGAATATCTAATCAAATCCCATAATTTCACAAGTTTGACGTCACACTTCGGTACTCTATTAACACCTTTCTACATTCACTGCCGTTAGGTTGGCCACTTCTTACTAGGACCATTACTTAAATGTTACCCTTATCTGTGATCATTTTCTCTCATAATGGCGGGCTTTGTTAAAGTGTATATGACAGTGATTTTTTTATTAGCTTGATCGAATTTACATGATGTTCTGATAAGAAAATGGAAAAAAAAAATTTCGATATTGATTTCCTCCAAAGCGTTTTGGCCGTCTAAAAACGTGAAATTTCACTTCCGGTGTGTTACAAAACCGCGCAAGAAGAAAGACTGGAAATAGTCCGCTGTGACATCAATACAAGAATGCCAGTGTCGCAATTTCTCAGTTCCTCCGTTTTTTGGTGCATGTTGCTACAACCATATACAACACACCTTAATAGAACCATGTTTCTTCTTCGGGGCGCATCAAAAAATGTGAGGAACTGAGAAACCTCGACACCGGCATTCTTGTATTGACGTCACAGCGGACTATTTCCAGTCTTTCTTCTTGCGCGGTTTTGTAACACACCGGAAGTGAAATTTCACGTTTTTAGATGGCTACAACGCAGAGAAGAAAAATCAATATCGAATTTTTTTTTCCATTTTCTTATAAGAACGTCATGTAGATTCGATCAAGCAAATAAAAAAATCACTGTCATATACACTTTAAGGTGTATAGGTCTACATAAAGAAGCCCGAACTACATTGGCCTTTTGCTAATGATAATTTGTTGATTAATTTCCTTTCTTCATAGCTGGAAATGAATCCTGTCCTCAGCCACAAACTTCAGAACATCTGGCAGCCATTGAAATAATGAAGCTCAAACATATAATTATACTACAAAACAAGATAGACTTGGTGAAGGAAAGTCAAGCAAAAGAACAGTATGATCAGATTCTCAAGTTTGTCCAAGGTAGAAATAAAAATTTCTTATAACTGCCTCACCTCAGTTGTTGCGATTGTTTTGGTGAGCTGAGCTTTTGGCTGTCTGCCATGTTCATTCCGTTGTATGTGTGATCTGCGTGAAATTGTGTTTGGCTTGCATTAGCTCCAAAGTTAGCCGCTGGGAAGTTTTTGTTTTAAAGCGCGCAGCAAGATTGTAAAATGCATAAGTCTGTTAGGTTTTTCTATTCATATTTACATATATGGAGTCATTTTATTGGAAAGTATAAAAGTATATTAACTTTCTTGTGTCCAATGTGATCAGTTGCTGGATAATGATTTTACGCTTACGGGAGGTGGTTGCTTTTGGGAGGTGGCCGCTTATGGGAGGTGGCCGCTCACGGGAGGTGGTCGCTTATTTTCAGCTGTATTTTTCTCCCGTTATTCACCATGACTAACAGATTTTTTAAATTTCAAGCCCTGTTGAAATTATATATTATTATTATTTTTATTGTTATGCATGTGGTACTGAGTTCCACATGTCATTTGGCATTAATTTTTTACAGGCACAATTGCCGAGGGTGCTCCCGTTGTCCCCATCTCAGCTCAGCTCAAGTACAACATTGAGGTTATCTGTGAATTTATCTGCAAGAAGATTCCCGTTCCTGTCAGAGATTTTACTTCCAGTGCTAGACTTATAGGTAGGTATACATGCCTTAATTAAAGGGAGGGTTTCATGGTCGGCGCATGCGCAAGCTATGACATAACCCATTTTATTTCATTGTTTAAACCAATCGGAAGCGAGTAGATAACTCCGGCGGGCAATTTGCCCGTGAAATTTGCCCGTCAGTCAGCTGATTGAATGGGTGATTATGCATACCCATGTTCGCCATGAAAGCCACCAGAGTGTAGAATAAATCCTTTGGGTCAAAGGTTTTATTCAGTGTTGACTTTGTCAGTGTTATTCGTTGAAATTTTCTGTAAATTTTGGTCATCCTTCGCTTTGTTTGGACTAATTATAGTGTGCGATTATTGAAGTAAATGTGAGTGTTTTTTTAACCAACAAATAATTGGTAAGCGAATAAAGCATTATAATCTGTGCACATGCGCTGAACCGTGAAACCATCCCTTTAAATGGTGTCAAACCTCCAATATACATGTTCAAATTATGAACATTTCCAGAATTTCTACTTGGAAAGTATTTTAAAACAAACAGGACCCACAGAATGTGCTGTTCAGTTGCTTTCATTTGTGTGATCAAACATTTCATCTGTAGACTAAAATGTTAGATCCATCTCATAAGTGCGTCAAAGGTTTTCAGTCTCACACTTTTTTTTGAAATTCATCTTAAAAATAACATTTAAAAGAAGCAGGGTCGAGAAGAGTGAGAAGGGGAAGGAGCTTTTGTGTCAGAGGGTGGAGTGTGAGAGGGTGGGGTGTGAGAGGGTGGGGTGTGAGAGGGTGGGGTGTGAGAGGGTGGGGTG